>VZRQ01008601.1:1016443-1105255 GCA_013397975.1 Machaerirhynchus nigripectus | reverse complement strand
CCTTCAGCCATTGGCTCTGCTGGACAGGGTGGGAAGCTCCCAGCAGCTTCTCACAGGAGCCGTCTTTGTGGGCCCCCTGCTACCCAAAACCAGGCTGTGCCAAACCAACACACTGGGGAAGAGAATACTTTGACAAGACCTTCTAGCGGTCTCCATGTACCTAAAGACAGAGTATAAGACAGATGATGACAAACTTCTTAGCAGATCCTGTTGTGATAGGACAAAGTATAATGGTTTTAAAGTGAAAGAGGGTAGATTTTAATTAGATCTAAGGTAGACATTTTTACAGTGAGGGTGGAGAGACCCTGGAACAGGTTGCCCAGAGAGTTGGTGGATACCTCAGCCCTAGAAACACTCAAGGTTACACTAGACAGGATTCTGAGCAACCTGATCTTTCTGAAGATACCCCTGCTCATTGCAGGGGCTGTTGGACCAATGACCTTTAAAAGTCCCTTCCAACCCAAACTATTCTGTGATTCTGTGATCTTCATAGTCAAGAACATTAATTTCTAGTTCTCTTTCTGCAATTCCTTGCACTAACAAGGAAAAGTAAAACTTTAATTGGTTATATCAAGACTTAAGTATTTTATGTCTTATATTTATTGCATCTATTGTATCTTTGAAATACATTTTTCCTTAGCATTCCAAATGAGTTGGCATTTGACAGTATATATATTTTGGCAGAGATGAGAGCAAGTTAACAGGCTGATGGCATTTTAATTATTTTATTGAGATGGCACTGGCCCAGCATGCTTGTTGGAATTTACAAATGTGCGTTGATTTATATTTTATTTTGTAAACCAGGCCCAAGAGGCTGACTAATTAGAAACATGACTCAAAGCTATAAGGGGTACTTATTGATTCAGATCATGAAAAGACCAGAATGATCAAAAGCAAACATCTATCTCCCTCTTCATCTGGGGTTCAGGAGGTTAAGTGCCATTTGTCTCAAATCCCTGGCATTAGCTCTCTGTAATGGAGAAGACAATTAGCATCTACATCTACTTGGTTTTGGAATGTACTGTATTATTTAAAACAGTGCAATTTTAACGAATAAACTATGCATAATAATCTATTATCAACTCCTTTCATTAGCTGGTATTTTGTTTTTTTCTCCCCTTAATTTATATTTTTCATTCTATTTATTTAAATTTTGAAATGTATGGCTTAATTTTAGAAGAAATAGCATGATTGGCTAAAGACAGGTTTTGTGCTGCACATCTAATTAACATACCATGGCAGCATCTAATCACTTCATTAGTTACTTGGGACCAGTTTTAAATGGCATCAACACTTCTGTGTTGCCATAATGCAAAAAAATGCTAAAATGTTAATGCATTCATGGGGTAGTGACAGAAAAGGCAAATCAGAAGTGTTTTGTACTGTCTGTGCTGCTCAAGGTCTTCTCTGGAGCCTGGCTTCAGGACTGAAAAGGAAGGCTATGTGCATGTTGAAAACAGACATTGAATTCAAACTCTTCCTGAATGCAGCTAAGAGAGAATTTGTTTACTGGGGAAGAGAGCAGGAAGCATCCGTACCTGCCTCCTGCCAGGGTGGGACCAGCTTTGAGCTGATCTGGGTACATTCTTCTGTGCCACCAGACCACTGCAGAGGGACATGGTGTTTTCATGGGTGTCTCAGATTTTTAGACATTCTTTTCAGACTGAAGAGCCTAATGTAAGAAACGTGATTTACTTTTTAGTATGTAAAAAAAGCACACATAAATGTCAGTGTCTTTTGAGTACTTTTCTGTTGCTCTGCCTGTGTCGTCTCACCATGGTGCACATGGAAAGCAAAGCTAATTGCATTAGCACTGGGGTGCAGCGAGAAGCATATTGGAGCTGGGCTTGGAAAGCGGAGCTCACAGGCCTCTGCCTGCTGCAACCGCCTGTGCCAAAGCATTCATTACTATGAGCTGGAAATATTCACACCCTCCCACACACAAGGACTGGATTGAGAAAGTTTCATATTGCAGAGTTACTGAAATTATTAAATAGAAAAACAAAGGATGTCTCATACAGGAGACTGAGGTTTAGCAGTGCTAAAGGGAAGCAGGACTTTCCATTCCAGAGCAATGGGCTTCAGTAACAACTGCCACCAAATCATTGCAATCTCATTGCTGCTCAGTGCCACAGCACAAGTGGCTTTATACACTTCTACCTGCAGAAGAAAAAGAATTTTTTCCAGTATTTTTTTCCAATGGCAATATTTATAGCTTCAAATGTGAGACCAAGCACTGAGCAACCTCAGCTTTCCTTGCTGCTGCAGGGACCTGAAGGTGCTCAGTGTGGGCTGCAGTTGTGCTCTCTGTGCTGCACTCCACTTTCTTCCTCAAAGGTGTGAGTTTCCAGTTGGAGTTCCAGCAGTCACAGGGTGTCAGGCAAAACCCCACTGGGAGTCTTTTGTCTGCCTGCTTTGTCCTTGCCCTGTGGGTGGCCATGTTGAACAGGAGTAGCAGCAGTGGAGGCTGAAGACATGGTACCGTGCAGTAATCCGCAGGTTACAGACACAGCTAAAAGGTTTCTGCCTCCCCCTAGTTACTCCATCCCAGCTTGTGACCAGCCATGTAAAAGGCTAAGTCAGGCCAACTCCAGTTTGCCCTGACTCAGCCTGTTCCATGGCAGGGCTGTAAACCACACTTACGCAGCATCTATTTACAACAAAAAGAAAAAATATCTGCAGACAGTGTTTAAAAAACAGGCTTCTATAGCCAAATCTGATTTAGAGTGCAGCCTACAAGACAGCTGATTTAATTGAGCTAATCTAGCATTTACCTCCAGGAAAAAAAAGTTTGTGCATAAGGGATTTAAAAAAAGCTCCCCACAGTGGAAAAGAATGGGGAACCACTGCTTGAAGTTTTGTAAAGCAGAAATTTTATTTGCAAAGGACTTAAAAGAGATATTGCCATGTAGCTAGAATAGTAGGTTGGAATCATCTAACTAAAGATAGCTATCCACATCTGAGTTGGTCAGCTTGACTAAGTTACAGTCAATGGAGGAATGCTCGATACGATAAGTAGAGCATAAAGCATGATTCCTTTCTTCCTAAAGGTGTCCAAATTAGATGAATCTCAGTGCTTAAAACACTTGTTTCTCACCAGAAAGGAACCTCCAGTGACTAGCTCAGACACGGATCCTTGCATTATAGATGTGTGAAGTTAAGTGAACAAACCCTTCTCAATGTGACAAATACTTTTGCTTTTTCAAACATTCATACCATTGCTTTTGTTCCATGAAATATTTGATCTGCAGTCACCTTGCCTCCTTACTCTTACCGTTTTGGTCTGTACCTTATTAATTTCTTTGTGCTGCAAAGGCTGTCAAGAGGACATTGTTCTTTGCCTGACATACCTACTTACTGCAAAGCACTGTGTACACTGCTGTATAAATAACATCTCTGGGAAAAAAATGAATAATTGAAAGGGATGGAAAACTTTGTTCAGTTGACTGAAATAATCTAGTAGAAGCTATATGAGAACAGAGTCTACTGGGACAAAATTTCCCAAGCATATATCCTAGGAATTAATTTTGACAGTTCTGAACAGAGTTCTGTAAAGAGACAAACAATTCAGCATAGAGATTTAGGGAACACAAGTGGTTAACAACAAACCAGGGAGACCTGCTCCAGCTAGTGATAAACTTATTGATATCTGTTTCTAAAAATCTTCCATATCTGGAATTACCAATAAGAGAACTAGTTCATAGCCTGAGAGGAAGAAGAAGCCCATTTCCATATGGACCAAAGTGTTTTATTTTCCATCTAGACTGTGAAGTGTTTGGCAGCACCCTTTCACTATTCCTGATTGGTGCTGCTGAAACTGCAACTATTTCCATGGTATAGCACTTACTGTCCTACTGCCTGCATTGCCACAAAACTGGATCACAAGGATTTTCCAGGAAGACTCTTTTAGGCTGGGTGAAGGGCTAGTCAGCTTTAGATTGCACTAGGTGAGGGATCTGTGGTGAAGATTCGTGAGGAGTGGATGGCTTTTGAACGTTACTATAGCTTTCTTCTCTGGTCATGAAAAATTGATAGCGTTTTTCTTTTCCTTTATGTCCTCTTAACGATTTTGGTATGAGACTTTCTTTGGTGTTTTTCACCTGTCTTATTTAGATGAAAAACTTGGTGTGCTTTTTCCTGCAGTGGTGGGATGACTGTGACTGGACTACTCACACTCTCCTCCTGCTCCAGCATGGGGTCCCTTCCATCAGAGACAGTCCTCCATGTACATCTCCAGCATGAGTCCTTCTCACAGTCTGCAAGAACTGTTCCAGTGAGGGACTCTTCCATGGGGTGTAGTCCTTCAGGAACAGGCTATTCCAGCATGGGTGTCCCACGGAGTCACAAGTCCTGACAGCAAACCTGCTCCAGTGTGGACTCCTCTCTCCATGGGGTCACAGATCCTGCTAGGAACCTGCTCCAGCATGGGTTTTCCATGGGGTCATATATGCCTTTGCCCTTTGGCATCCACAGGCTCTGGTGTGGGGTCCTCGTTGGGCTCCTGTGTGGACATCCAGGGGCTTCAGGGGAAACTCTGCTCCAGTACCTGGAATACCTCCTCCCCTCCTTCAGCAGTGATATTTGTGTCTTCAGAGTTTTTTCTCACATATTCTCACTTCTCTCTCTGCCTGCAGATTCACTTCAGGGTATTTTTTCCCTTTATTACTTGTGTTATCCCAGAGGTGCTATCACCGTCACTGACGGGCTCAGCCCTGGCCAGCGACAGGTCCATCCTGGAGCCAGCTGGAGTTGGCTCTGCCAGACGCTGGGAAAGCTTCTGGCAGCTTCTCACAGAAGCCACCCCTGTAGCCTGAAGGAGGTGTTATTCCATTGCACACACAGGGGAGTGCTCAGGAAGTGGCAAGCTGGCGTGCCCACGAGCAGCAGCGACACCCAGGCCTGGGCACACCTGGGTTAGGTGCAACCAGGCAGGCTCTCGGCAGAGAAGAACAAGCTCTGCGGCAACAAAGTCTGAAGTAGAGGAGCAGAGGCTGTCCGTTTGGAGAGACCAAGTAGTAGTGTGCTGGGTAACTGGCAAATGCAGGCTTTCAGCCTCCCCCTCTTGTGAAAGTGCTTACCCCTGTGGATAACCCCATTTTATCATCTTCATATGTTTGTGTCGTTTTTGTCTCACAGATAGACAGGGTGTTAGCAAGGCAAATGCTTCCCTGAAAAGTAGCATCTTCTGTATGCCCACATCAGTACTGTCTTTTTTTAGACTAGAGCTGAGCATTTTATTTTGTTTGAAATAATAACATTTTGGTTTTTTAATCTTTTCCTGCTTTGCATTGAATATAGTGTTTGTGGGGGTGAGACTAAAAGAGAATTTCTTTTGTTCTAGTGACTGGAATTTTCTGTATTTTCTACCCATGGCTGTCTTGTTGCTAACAGTCAGACTTGGCCCTCCTTTATTTGCTATAAACTGGACTGTGAGATCACCAGGCTGATAAAGCCCTTCAATTTTTGCAGACTGTGCTGGTTGCCACTCAACGATAGACCTTATATTGTAGCTTCTCACCGAATGCATACCCTTAAGAAAAAAAAAGTATTTAACTTGTATCTTTTATATACTTTTGAGCCACTCATAAGGAATTAAGAGAGCCAGTATAAATTTGTAGAACATCTATTGTGACACATGAACTCTATCTCAAACAAAACCCCCACATATTTACATAAAAATGCAGCCAGCAAGAAAAAACTCTTTGGAAAATAAATTGCCCAGGATCAGACTACTACTGATAAGTTCTCTGCCCTTCCTTTCCTCTGCTTCAGGTTCCCCCACCACTCCTGGTTAAAAGGACAGGGCCCGGGAGGCTCTTGGTCCCTGTATGGGTCAGAGCAATGCACTGAGCCCTGGGGGCTGCTGCAACCCTTGAGGCACCTCTGGAGGATGGCAGGCACCAAGTGGCCTTGGTGGCCCTCTGCTCCTTGGCACCTCCCAGCCCTGGGGAAAAGCACCACATGGAGACACAAGCTTGGGGTTGTGTCTCTGTGCAAGGCAGCATCTCCTGAACCTCAGCTGCTGCAAAAGGCACATGCACCACAGTCAAGCATGTTGTCCTCAACTGTGCTATATACTTGAAAATGCATTTATTTAGGTATCAAGATTAAACATGCAGTAAAGACAGGGCAGTCATATTTCTTATTTTCTCCAATTTTCTTGTAATAAAGATAATGATAAAATATCAGCAATATATGAAATCTAGTGCTTTTTAAAAGCTTATAGCTGTTGACTGGTGTTCATTATCATTCTTAATGCTAGGTGTGTAGGGAGATAGTCACCCCTGATGTAGAGTTACAGTGGAGTTCTTTCAAGAAAACAAACTCAAAATCCTGTAGCAATAAAAAGCCAGGTGCTTACTGGGAATATTATTACTTTTACATTTCATATAGCTGCTTCATCATGTTCCTTATATTGGCCAGTGATCCCCTAAAGACATCTCTCATGCCAAGGCACCTCAAATGCGCTTGAGGTCATTCTGACCTTGTTGAACTGCCTGCCAGCAGTTTTTCTTGCCAAGATCAAGGTATTCAGCATCTGGAGGAATCTCTCTCATGATTACAAGAAGATACTGTATAGTCTATTGTTAAGGTGACAAATAAATCATCCTGATAGATCACTGATCCAAAGTATCAGTATTGCAGCTGATTTGGATATCTTAATGTGGCACTTGGTGCACTGTGTACATCTATTGGGCCATGATTATGTACCACAGGATGACCACAGCAAGAATACAGACTTAGGATCCCTCCCATGCACACAGGCCTGCTGGTTTCAGCAGCGATTTCCACACATGCAAAGAGCGGTGGGTGGCTCCTACTTTAAAATGACTAAGAGCTCCTAGATCCTAGCACCCAGAGATGGTACTACTGTTCAGATTCATGGAGAGGGCTGTCTAGCAAAACTTGGACCGTCATAGCCTGTAAATGATTCTGAATATGTGGAAGAAGAAGTTAAAAAAATTGTACAAACAAATGACCTGGGAACACTAAACGATGACAAATTGTAAGTTAGGTGCTAGTGACAATATTGGAGAATGTTACTAATTAACTGAAATGGCAAAAGTTTTTTTGTATGATATGATGCCAAAGTGAGTGGGTGACAACGGAGGTCCAAATACCAACAGGAATTATTAATGTTAATACCGCCTTGAAAAGTACTTACCAAACATTTAAAATCATGTTTTCACATTCCCCACTTAACTGCAATCCCTGACAGCTGATTTCCATTTCAGATAAGTTGGCAGACAAAATGATGGATTTCCCCAGTACTGGATGTTAGTTTGTGTTATTCCTTTACTGTCTGATGGCCTCCATGGCTATGGAACCTGTAGCCTTCAAATACAGTTACTATGTCTCACTCTGTATGTGCCTAGTTTTCAGCTGGGAAAGATGATGGCATGATTCTAGACAAGGCTAAATGCTACTGCAGTGGGCAATTGCTCACACAATGTAGGTGTTCCTGTTGTCTCCAGGTTCACCAGGAGACACAATGCCAAAGCTGCCTCAGGGTGGTTGCTCACAAGGGATGTGTGGGGCAGACTCAGAAGTAGCATCTAGACTGCATGAATCCATTTGCCTCCAAAGGACTTGCACCACCCTACATCCCCCCAAAACATCTGTCTCTTCCCCTACAACATCACAGAATGGTTTAAGTTGGAGGGGACCCTGGACGTCTCATGCTCCAGTGCCTGGCTCAGAGCAGGATTAACTTCAAACCTCAGCCAGGTTACTTGACTGCCCAGTTGCATTTTGAGCATCTTCAAGGATGAGAATTCCAGAAGCTTGCTGAGTTTCTTGTTACAGAATTTATTTAGTTTCTCTGTTAAGATACTTTTCCACATGTCAAATTTCTTTTGCTGCAAGTTGCATCCATTTCCAGTTCATCACTGGAAAGAGCCAGGCTCCATGTTCTCCATATTCCCCATGAGCTGGTTGAAGAAGACAGTAAGATCTTCCCTTAGCCTGATCATCTTCAAACTGAACAAATACAAATCTTCACTCTCTTTACATATTTATTCTCCTGATTTATGCTACCACCCTGTAATCTTCTTGATGTCCCTCCTGTGGAATCTCCCATTTGTAATGTTTTTACTGTACCGGGGAACCCAGACCTAGATACAGCACACCAGATTTGGCCTCACAAGTTCCAGAAAGAGGGGAATAAACACATCCCTCCATCTGCTGGGTGTGCTGTTTACAGGCACAGCACAGGGCTGCTCTTCCCAGCCCCAAGAGCCCCCTGCAGACTTGGGCTCAGCTGCCCCTCCACCAGTACCCACAGCTGGCCCTGGCCTGTGCTGTTGCATGTTTTTTCATACCAGATGTATGGCTAGACAGTGATTTGTGAGCTAGCTGAGGTACCAGAGAGGAGATGGTCTGCCTTTTGAGTAAAATTTGGTGTGGTTAAATTTGTTAAAGGGCATACAAGGTGTTTATAGTACCTCTCCCACCAAACATGATGACATGAGCAGTGTACTTAAAAACTTTCTATTTAGTGATTTAGGATTAAAGACTGCTTTACTAAGACAGGCAAGAATTAACTACAGCTTGGAGAGGGTTTAGGTTTATCTGTTAATCCAGGTTCACAGTCTTTTACCAGTGAAATGAATATTCGGGGGGGGAAAGGCAAACAAAAAAGGAGGAATCACATGGACTACAAAGCTCCTTTCCTTTCTGATTTTCATGAGAACCTGAAGACACAAGGTAGCTTTACCTCTGTTATTCTCCTGTGTGTGCCATAACAGAGCAGAATATGGCACAAGGCAGCAGTGAGGCGGCATCACCATCACAGCAGTGGGGCAGTGTCTCTGTGACGTGATGGGCCGGCTGTGCCACACTGGCAAGGCTCTGTGCCAAGGTCAGTGGGTGGCAGGGGACAAGTCTGTGGCTCTCCACTGCTCAAAGGCAGTGATATACTGTCAGGCAGGAGACATCTGTTCTTGAAAAATTGAAATAAGAGGAAACCTTATGGTCTGAAGAGTGCTGGGACCAGTCCTGATCCAGAACTGAATAATATGGGGCTTATGTGTGGAGATTGATGCTGCATGACAAGGATCATGAACTGCCTGTTAAGGAGTCATTCAAATCTCTCCAGCTTGTTAGGCAACATTTTTGCAATGAGTGGAAAGCAGATCAAATATTAGACCAGCCTATAATTTCTCTGAAAGTTGCTGTGGTTTTATGGTCTTTTATTTCTGGGTTGGGTTTTTTTTTGGTTTTCATTTGGGAGTCTGTGTTTACGTTTCTATAATTGAAATGAATGGCAGATGACAAGCTAAATTCCTTTAAGAGAGTGTTCCCAAAGACACGGTGTCAATAAACAGAAGAATGCAGGATTAGAATTATCTGAGATCTGTCTAATAGAATAGTAATTTAATATGGGTAGGCACAGAGGGTCAGCTCTTTAGTTCAAATTAGCATGTCTCCATTGAATTAAATGGATCTCTGACAGACTTCAGCAGCTGAAAAACTAGCTCAGTATTTTCAAGCAAATTGTGATTTCAAATAGACAGTTCACCTTAAAAAGTGTGTTCAGCAGTGGTACACTCAGACTGCATCACAGAAGAAGAAATGTCACTCTCTGCGGACTGATTTGCTACTTCTTCCTGTACAGCAGTCTGGAAACATGTGCGAACTCGTTATGTTGTTGAAAAAGGAATTCAACAGTACCAGAAAGTAAATGCTGGTCTTTACCATCAGTAAGACACTAAGTGAGGTACAATTTAGTAGAAGGAATTTGTAAAATGGAACAAAACGTCTCCTCTCCCGTGAATGCAGAAGTATTTTTTTCTGATCCCCAGAACACAACCTGCGTTGATTGGATGACATGACATTAAAACTGCTGACACACTCAGAGATGGGCTGCTTGTTTACAGAGAATTGAAATTCAGATCCATATTGTCTGAGCAAGGCTGGCTGCAGACAATTTCAAATTGTTTTCTTTTCTCTGAACCATTTACCCAACAATGTTTTCCCCCAAGAAGTACTGGCTTCTGCTAATCACACAAAAGATGTCCGTGCAGCAAATTCAGAAGCATGTGATGGCTCAGGGGCTTTGTCATCTCTATGATCCACTAAAAACTTTACATTTTTACATTTTTTTATTTTCAGAAGATAGATCTCTAGTAGACTGATCATCTGGAGAGGTCTGTGGGCTATGAGCTAGGCTGGGAGGTGCTGAAGCCTCACGACTCCACCTCCTGGCTATTGGGAGCTGAACAGAAAGTCCCTCTCTGATGTTTCTATGGTCAGGGAAGAAGTAAAGATTGGTGGTTGAAGGCATTGCAGATAGTTTGGAGAGAAACCCCTGAGCTATGGCGCTCGTTGCTGTACTGATTTGTTCTCAAGTTGTACTTGGTTATTATACATCACAGTCCTGTGTTACTCAGAGGAAACAGGCTTGAAAAGACAGCAGTGATTTTGAAATAGGCTCAAACTGGCAGGCTTAGAAACTTCCTAATTGTCCATTTCCTGAAAATTATGGAAATTGGAGATAGTTCAGAGTCAGTATGAATTGAAGATTTGTGTGATTTAAGACTTCTCTTCATCTGAAAGTTCCCATACTACTTGCTGGTGTGTGAAATGTGGTAGTTACTCCACCATCCCAACAAACACAATTGATCTATGTGAGCACAGACTCAGAGAAACCTCTAAAGCATTGCCTCAACATGAAAAGCATGTTGTGCAATTCTGTATTATTGTAATATATATGGATCTTTGGAGACCATTTATACTCTGGACTTTGTGCATGGGACAGTAAGATGGGATGATACCCTCTGAGGACTGGCCTGTTTGCCTACGGCTGCAGAACACAGTTTGGACAAAGAATGGTGTTGCATCACTTAGGATATGATCTTTTGGAATGAAAGTTTTGTCTTGGAGTGAGACATAAAAATGTTGAGGTGTTTCATAGCCAATCTGCATTTTGTTGTGATGTCTGAAAATAGTGATAATTTCTTCCTATCCCATTAGAAAGCTAACGCTTACAATGTTTTCTGTTTGCAAGCTAAGTTTATTTCAAAGAAGATCTAAATGCTTTAAGATATGACAGTTTCAGGACATGTGAGATCTATAAAATAAGGAGCAGCTCAGAAAAGGTTAATGGGGAATGAGTGGGGGCTCTGACACATCCAGTTAAAAGATCTAAGAGACATTCAGCAGGCAGAAAGTTCAAAACGAACAAAGGTGATGATTTTTGCATACTAGGCAGGTAATCTGTGTGGCCCCTTGACTCTGGATGCTGGGAATACTAAGAATTTGAATGGCTTTAAAAACGTGAGTAGATAAAATTAATCGAAAAGAATCCATCAGTATCCATTAAATGAAAAGGCAACAGCTCTTGTTCAGAAAGTCTTTGAGCTACAAAGCTTTTTGGAGTCAGGGACTGAACCTGAGGAAAATAGAAGTGCCTGCTTCCCTTGCATTACTATTCCTCCTTTGTTGACCACAGACAGCAACAGGATACAGTGATCAACAAACCCATGGTCTGCCTCAGTAACACCAGTCTTGTGTTCTTATGTTGTGCTGCTTTGTTGGACTGGATCTCAAAACTACTGTAAAGACCCATTATAACTGAGAATGGCAAAGGGCTGGAGGACCTCTTCTTCTCTTGATGTTAATTTGGTTGTTCACTGAAGTGCTATTTTATACCATAAGAAGTTACCGATCTAGACTACAATGTATTCATCATTCTGTTTTTTTCATTGAAATCCTGAGATACTTTCAAAGAGTTGGTAACAGCTGAAAAGGGACCTCATAGTTACCCTAGGGCTGTTTCAAATAAAGATCCCATGACATTAACATGAGTTTTGAAACTGAGTACCCATTTGTAAGATCCTTCATCCCTACACTCCAAACCGACAAGACAGAGGTGTGTTACAAATGTCAGATCAAGCTAAACCACTTTGCATTTTCTGAGGTTCGCACATATGCAATCTTGTCAAACAAAAGCCATAACAAGCTTGATACAACAAAGGACAGAGTGAGCTCCTTATGCTGTTTGTAGTGGGAGCAGCTAAAGCCTCATGCCTCCTATAAAGGCAGTATTTTTAAACAGACTGGGAAAGATGCCCATGTTCTAGCAATTTTTTTACTTGCCAGTGTTAAACAGAAAACAAGTTATTGCCACAGTAAGAAGTCAGACTTTAAAAATGGTAGAAACATGCATCCTGGACCTGTTATATATACATATATTCATCAGCCTCTACAGGAGAAGAAAGCATATTATAATGTGATTACCCACAGCGAGGAGCTGCTGGAGTGCTAATAGCAATCTGTCCTCTTGAGCTTGCAGAGCTCTCTACTGCAGTCTGGAGACTCTTCTCACTTTAAATTTAAGCTTATTGTCTCAAACAGAAGTTATGTTGCAAAGCACTAAAAGATATTTTAATAAAATGGTCCAGACTAAATTGCTGACTACAGGACAATTCTGCAGCTTCACAATAGGAATCGTAGGGTTCCTGCTGCCTTCTTAACTGCATGATAAATTGCAAGCCTCTTGCTTCTGTGCCACAGGCTCAGAGAGCATTGTGTGATCACCATTGCTTTTCTGATTTACTTTTCATGCCTACTGGTACCCATATAAAAATATCTGTTTATGCTCAGGCTCCTTCAACTTTTCTCATTGGTTATATAGTGGAACAATCAGATTGGCAGTTAATGTACACATATATCATTAATGTAATGTTGATTACATTTTAATTCTCTGTCCATCACATCTGTCACCTCAGTTTGTGCACTTGCTATGGGGCTATTAACCCATTGTCATGGTTCTGGAAATCAGTTTACTCAGGTGCGCACAAGGACTGGTTCTGCAATTTTGTACAGATAGCAATATCAAAATCTTCTGTTTTCACACAGATTGCAGACTATTTTGCTGTGAAGTGCAAGGTGCATGTAACTGTTACACTGTTGTCTTTTATGCCTAGAAGCTACCCCTGGGCAGGAGTAATACCCGGAAGTTTGTTTTCACACAAATCTCTATGACTAGTGTTTTTCTTTGTAGAGGTCCTCAGGGGCATCAGGGAGTTGGCTTTCACCACTGTTTAGGTACAAGCAATTGGTGGAATTTTGTTTGTTTGAATAACTCACTGACGACCTTAGCCAAAGTCAACTGAACTTGACAGAAAGCCTGGTACTGGCTACAAGAAGATTTTGTTACAGCTCAGGAGTGAAGACTTTGCCCCGAACACTGTGAAACCTGACTAGGTTAGATGGGAAAAATGCCATAGTAAGAAAAGCAAGAGAGCAGATGTGAATGTGTTACTAAAAATGTCGGGGCCTTCATGAGATGCTTTCTGTGAGATGCTAGTGAGAAACTGAGCTAGATAGTCTTCTCCTAAGCCTTGGTCTTGAGGGGTTGTAGGTGTAATGATGGCTTCTGCTTCTCAGTAAAGAGACTGAACACGTTTGAGCCTAAAAAGAGACCCCACCTATGCTTTCTTTCTGAGATCCACCAAACAGTTTTAAATCTTTTTTAGTTTGTGCTTCAGTGGCTCAGTTAAATGTTTTTAATCAGGATGTCATACTGTATCAAGGGAAAGAACCTTTGGAAATCTAAGTGTATTATGTCAGCTGTCACTTTTTATTAACTAAACTTGTCAAAAATGCTAGCAATATTTCAGTGTTAAATGCTAACATTTAAATTTACATTTAAATGGGATGCTATTGTTTTCATTAAAGTGTGTTGTCAGTGTTCCTTATATTTGCATCTTACATTGTACTTAAACCAGTCTTTAACAATAATATCTATGCCAGGCTCAGTCTTCCCCAAGACTTTGCTTGTGATGAGTGCTAAGCTGAGAAACCTGCAGTCAGCCCTGCAGTTTGCCCACCATTAACACTTTACCTGTTCTTATGTCTGCATCTGTCATCGTGCAGCGTCAAACACAGACAAACTATTTTTAAAAAGATTGATTTTGGTGTAGGCTATCTATATTCTGTATGCAAAAATGTCAGGTCTACCAAAAGCCCCTACAAGTACTTTTACAGCTACAGCAAAGATAATCTCAGCATAACCTCTAAATTTTGATGCAGCCTCTGTCTCTAACTCTTGCAGTTAACAGAAGTATCGTTGGGTGAAGTTACTGTATGTGTACCTTGGATAATATTTACACAGTGCTTTGGAGACACAAACTATTGAAGTCGTAAATGGTATTCAAACCTACAAAAACTTGCTGCTGTAGGACAAGGATCAGAAATATAGGCCACCTGAGGTGATACAAAATCTCAGTGAGCAAGAGTGTAGTTCAAAGCTGATGTTCTAGTGTGACAGACAGGGTTCTGCTTTATTGAAAAACCCAGAAACACCTTACAGTTAGCTGACCATTATGAAACACTGTCGTGTCTAAGTTGTGACATGGTTACAAGGAAAGGACATACAATGACACTGAACAATTGAATCAAATATGCTATAAAATAACAGTCCTAAAACAGTAAATGTTGCACTGAATTATTAAAGTTGCTTATTTTAACATTTTATTTACTGAATTTTGCATTATTAAAATTACAAATCATCAACTCACATTGTGCTGTCATTGAATCTGGCCTCCCTGAGATTTCCTTTGCTCCCATTCAGTCTATCCAGCTGGTTAATATGAACTTGGTACCTGAGTCATTACACCCTTGTGATCCATGCCACTGACTCCTTGTTGCCCATTCTGTCTCATTTGAATTTTCTTGGCTGTGCCAGGTAAGCTTTGCAAAGCTCCAGCACACCATGAATCTCTGATCATGTGTTTTCCCATGTGCAACACCTCTTGTCCTCCATGTCCCAGGGTGCTAAGCTACTGCCTTCTTTTATTTAATTTTATCCCTGGCACTCATCTTTCTTGCAGTACTCAAATGAAAAAAAAAAATAAAATTGCTTGGTAAAATGAAATCCCTCATGAGATGCCCAGCATATGCCAACTTTCCTGTGATTGTTTTTATGCTGTATAAATTTTCATATATTTTTTGCTAAATATATAGGATGGTTTCATGTGCAGGTCAATCAATGGATTCTTTAGCATGGTAACAAGGAGAGACTACTCCTGTGACATGCCCCAAATGGACCAAGGCTTTGAGATAAAATTCCCTACAGGGAAGGGAGGAATCTGTAATGCTAAAAAAAGGAACACATCAAATAGAAAACTTTTAGACAGAGTGAAAGCACAAAGGTATAGAAACAGCTCTACCTATACTCTTCTGAGTTGCTGAGAAAAGCCTGGATCTCTCTGTCCCATCCAAGGAAATAACGCTGGCCCAGGTGCAGAACAACATCCCAGTCTGTTCCCGTTTGTGTGCCTCTCCTCCTCCACGTCTTCTCCAATGACCACCTACAGCCCTTCATGGAAAACATGATGTAATAGACACGCAAAAAAAGGAGACTCACCCATCATGATTTAAAGAGACCCTGAGAAGGCAGGTCCCATGGACCATTCTTATATCATCTTCAACATCGTTTCTGCTCTTTGAGGTCAGAGAAACTTGATACTGCTGATTCCTTCTGGGCAAAGCTGCAGCACAGATAATCCTGCTAGCAACAGCATAAAGCAGGGTCTGTCTTCTCTTGTGGCTTGGACGCTTTATGTTCAAAACTACCTATTTATAACATTTCTCATATGAATGCTAAAATGGTATCTGCCATTTTTAAAACAACACTTATCTGTTCTGGTGAAATCGTTTTATTTTTGAAACTACCTACCTTGTGCATGTAGTCATACTGCTGGCAATGACAGCTGAGCTTTGACTCAAGTCCCACTAGAAACAGTGTTTTGCCATTACACCTCATTTGCCTTTTTCTCTTTGAAACTTCTCCTGAGAGATGAACTTTTGAATATTTTCAAAATATCAGTTCAGTGGCAAGTTTATTTCAAGACCATCAGTGATACCTGCCTAATGTCTGAACAGGGGTGCTAAGTCAGCTATAAGCACAGTGCTCACTGCCCTGACATGTCCTTAGAGCAGTCTGTGTGGGAGGAGAGGCTGCCCTGCCCATCAGACAGGGTAAGGCATGAGTTTAGCTTTAATTACGGATGGATGGTTGACGAGTGACACTGTTAAACCTGCTACCCATCACTACCTGAGTCTGAGCTTCTCAACTTGCTCCAGGGAGATGCAGGCAGTGCTGGCCAAGGAGTGGAGTCAGAGCTGCACCTTGGCCTCCTACAGGTATTTAAAACCTGGGCTTAATCACCTGGAGGAGAGACGTGGAAATGGGATGTGATTGCTGTCCTCAGCTACCTGCCAGGGGTTAGAGAGAGGGCAGTTAGACTCTTCACAGAGGTGAGCACTGAAAGGAATCCTTCCCATGTTGCAGCAAAAGAAATTCAGATTAGAATCAGAGAATCATTTAGGATGGAAAAGACTTCTAAGGTAATCTTGTCCAGCCATAAACATAACACTGCCAAGTTCACCACTAAGCCATGTCCTTAAGTGCCACATCTTTTAAATACCTCCAGGGATGGTGTCTCAGTCACTTCCCCATGGCAGCTTGTTTCAATGCTTAAATTTTGATGCTCCAATTTTGACTGTACAAGAGGTTGGGTGAGTCATGCCATAAGCGTGTTTTGGGCATCACACCCTCTCCACTGACCCTGCAGGGAGCTGGAGTGAGCAGTTCAGCTGGAGGTGCTTGCACTGCAAACACCAGCTGTACCACAGGAGCTTCTTGTCTACCCTGCTTGGAATCACCCATCTGTTTACCCTTTGGTCCTTTAAGATATTTTAAGAATAATTGCCTCCTTAGTAGTCACTGAACTCTTTTTAAGGACAGATAAAGTGCAATCCATGCATTCTAGTTTATTGTTATAAATGGGCATGCATTTGATATACAGCAAATATTTCTGTATATATTTTTCCTTTTCCTAAAAATGCCATCGATTTTCTTGGGGTTAAGCTGTCTTTGTCATTAAAAGTAAATCCAGGGGATCAGGTAATCATTCCCAGAATATTTCCATTTCAGGCTAATGATAGGGAGGAACAACCCCTGAGGTAGAGTGCAAGTTAATACTGCTGTCAATTTTTTCAGGTTTCCCCTGCAGAATTATTTATGCTGGCTCATGAATGATTCCCTGGAAGGTTAACAAAATAATATCAGTGCATATTTCCTTCTTTGGTCCAGCTATCTGTTCCAGAGCAGTATGTTTATGTGGAAAACCCAAGATACTTTTCCAAATGTAATACCTTGCACCAAGGTTTTCCGTATCTGACAGTAATAGGAAGAGGACTTGCAGATGCTGGCCTCTGCAACGTACTCCTTTAACTTGGCACAGTCTTATTTTGGTAGGATTCCACTCTTGCTGGGATTCTTGCAAAATCTGTCAACATAGCCGGCTGCTCACTGCTGAATAAGCTTTGTTTACTATTTGTGCTAGAAGTGAGTCAAAAAGCTCTATGATCACCTTCTGGCCAAAAGGCAATGCTAGAGTTTTCTGTGCAAAGATCATTTGGAGTCTTCACATTTTCAGAATCATGTAGAAAAGAAATGTTGAAATCCCACAGATGCCGAAGAACATGTGAAATACAGTTTATGTGAGTGTGACAAAGACTTCTGTCCAAGCTGGAACAAGGGGATGCCTTCTGATCCTTTTGTTTCCAAGGCAATTTTTTTTTTTTTGCACAGCCTCAACCAGTCCTCTAGACAGAATATAAATCCAAGAAAGTTCTCTTTGTAGTATTTGGAATTAAGTACTGCACAGATATTTTGCTAACATCTGTCTGCCTCAGTTTAGGGAACAGAAACTGATTCATCTGAGGAAGCTGCTGGCAACTGACATACAGAAAAGCTGAATCACAGCCAGCACCAGAATCATAAAAATGCACTGTTTTGTTCAAAGGGAAGATTTTTGTCATTAGCCATGCCAAAACCTGCCTTCGTTGACAGAAATGGATGAGAGAACGTTACCTTATCTCAACATCCAGTTTACCAGGTCACACACTGGCAGAGTCCTAATTGCATCCACGATCTCACAGAGGTGACAAAGCCAAGCTTGTTCCTGGCTCAGGAAAAGCTTCTCTATATGTATGTATTTGAAAATGGGTTATGTGGCCAGGCAACAGGCAGCCCTTGCAGGGAAGCCCCTCTATGATACTGCTTTGTTCTCTTCTTCATCCCCTTTTGGCAAGGCTCTGCTGTGAAGGGGATGATATCTGGAGACAGCAGGAACCACTGATACCGTGGCTGCTCACCAGCCTCACACTGGTCTCCTTTAGTGAAGTTGTCCCTAAATGAATGGGTTGCCACCTCAAAAAGCCCATCATGTGAGAAATACATAATCAGGAACAGGGGAGGTCAGGCCTGCCCAAACTCTCTGTTGCTGAGGGTGGGAATTTTGGGGAGCAATACTTTCAAGAAGGAGGCTGATGGAAAGTATTGCTCTCTTCTCCAGTAGAACAGTCATTAGAGAAATTGCTGGAGATGGCACAGCCTAGAATTTTGAAAAACATTCATTTCTTCTGAACATTTTTAGATTATTTTAAGAGTTTTATTTCCTGACTCATTGCTTCTGAGGCCTTACTAAGGAACAGTGCAAATACTGAAATAAGAAAAAGAGAAGGAAAAGTCATGTCTCTCCTAACTTTTTGTGCTTTGTCATCTTGGAAGGTGCCTTGAGTGCTTTTTTTCTTCTCTGCAAGTTGTTTATACCTCCTGGGAGAGACTCTTAACAGAGGAAAAACAATTAGATGGCTCTAGGAATGTCATCAGGAAAATACTGCCTTCTCTTGACTCCATGAGAGCAAATGTGCAGCTGAGCCTGCTAATGTGGACAGATGCTTGTACAGTACCTTTAGCGCATGTGATAAAAAATGAAAGACTGCAGCAATTCAATAGCCCAAACTTCTATTCAAACAAAGGCATTTGGTATATATAATAGCACAGTTAAAAGACATTTGGAACTGATAGGCAAATAGCTTAAGCTGAGAAATAAAAAAATCAATTTTAATAATACAAGTAATATCAGGCTATCTCAAGGGAACTTACTCTTTCTCATTTCAGCTGATTACATCTGCCTTCCTTACTTTATTACATCACTGTTATCCAAAAAATGCAAATATTAAAGGTCTTTTCAAGTCTTTTAAGGAAAATTTTGAAGACAACAGGGGCTTTAGGAACCTATTGGCCTATGTGGTAAGGATGTGTTCACAAGGATCCACTGAGTATTTATTTTAGCAACAAAGGTTGAGGAGACAGAATTATGCACCTCTGCTCATGTATTTAATAGTTCATTAGATTGTACAACAAAGGGACCTCAGGCTGTTTTCATATTAATTTTCAGGTGTTCTCTAAGAAATAATCTAAGGATTTGGGGAAGGACTGCAGTAATTAATTGTGTTTTAAATTTTTGAAAATGAAAAACTGATGTTTATATGAGAAAGCTGTTTTTTACTGCTGTTACACATATCAGTAACGGTCAGTGTTGTAATGAATTACCATGTACTTCTGGAAACATTTTTAGGAGATATCTTATATCCCAGGACATCCTGCATCAACAGATTTCTTAATCTGCGTTATGCTTCCATTATTGCATTGCTGATTTAATTTGATATAAAGCTAGAAATGCCATGGCTGACATCAAACACCTTCCTCACTGATCTCATTGTAAGTGTCCTGAAGATATTATAGGTGAATAAAACATTCTTTATTAAATTATACTCCCATACGTTCCATATATGCAGGTGTGAAGAACAAGAAAATATTTGTAGTAATACCTTATCTATCCACATCTTTTAGAAACTCTAAAAAAAAAAAGAGAAATCCAACCAAATCTGTATTCCTCTTTTTCCAAGCATGTCAGGGAGGGTATTGTAATAGAAGTTACATTAGGCTGTCTCATAATGCTAAAATAGCAACATTGTCCAAATATGCTACCAAACATGTGCTGGCATATATTAGGAGTGGGACAAAATATATTCTTAAATCTTTGTAGCTGAATCACTGAGCCAGAGCTGGGGTAGGGCACGGAGGTCCTGCAGTGTACTGGGTGCCTCCTCAAAAGGTGGTACGTAGGGGAAGGCCATGAGCACAGTGTAGGTCATGCCCAGCAGCTTGCAGGATAAACTCTATTTGAAATGGATTGACCATCTCTAGACGGTTTCATTTATTTTATCAAAAACTTCCCAAATAAACTGGTTCCCAAAGAAACCTCCTGTTTTTACAGAGTTGAGAAATGGTAAGTTTCTACTCTAATGAGGAAAATATAAATAAATAGAAAGGACACAGTGTAAAGTGAAGGGTCAAATGCCTGCTCCTCAAAAATCTCATACCAGAAAGTAGGGCCAGACTCACAGCTGCTGTAAATTACTGACTTCCCTGTTAATGATCTAAAATTCACTTGTTGCGAAGTGCCCTGTGACATCTTCCTAAAGGATGCTGTGTGTCAGTATTGTGCAGTAACTAAAGGGTTTTTTGCAATAAGGAGTAAATCCATAGGGTTGTGTTCCTGCAAAAGATTAGCCTTTGAGTGATAATTTCGTAAATGAGCCATTAAGACCATGAGTGAGAAGATCTGAAAAATTATGTAGAGAGGAACTGTGATCAGGCGATGGATGCAGCTGTCCTGAGGACAAGTAGTGATCCTACAAAATTTAATGTAAGCACACAAAAATTTGGCATTTTGGTCCAAAACTACACTTTGACCTCTGTCTTCCATGGTTTTTATCAAGATTATTTCAGAAAACATTAACCTATAGGTGGCATTCAAGGATAGCAAATTACTCCGATTTTCACACAGGTATAGTGCTGCCACACCTGGTCACACAGGAATGTTATGAAGGTGCTAATTTTTTCTTAAGTGAGTGTTGCAGTGTCATTCTCGGTGGTACGGACCAGAATGGGAAATGTTCTTGTCCTGCCATGGCTCTGAGAGCTGTCAGCTCTCTTTCTCCACAAAGTTCTCAGCCACACTACAGACCCTCCTTTTTTACTTTAGGTGCTGAATTGCTAAATGGGCTGGGTAGCAATGGGTCCTGGGCTGTGGCATGAGCTGAGCTCCAGCCAAGTGTGCCTGTCCCTGGTCAGGGGCAGCCTGAGCCATGTCCATCCGCTGTCTGCTGCTGGGAGGAGAAGGTCCCAGCACATCATGAGCTCCAGCTGCCAAACCTGGGTGTTGCTGGCAGGGCTGTGCTGAGCTGGCATTAAGTGGACAACTCATGGCTGCTTCCACAAAGTGCCCAAAGCCAACCCCGGCTATGCTGTTGCAGATGGATCTGGACTGCAAATAAAATCCCAAGAAACTTATTGCCTGACAGAGATCAAATCCTGACAACCCACTGCCTGGAGCCTCTGTGAGGGGCCATTGGATATCTCCTCTTTAGATCATACCTGGGAAAGATGACCAGCCTGCCAAAGGCAAAGAAAAAATAAAGTGCTTGAAAAACGTAAAGAAAGTGACAGTAGTATCACCACTTTCTTTCCTCCAAACATTGGTGCAGCAGAACTTGAGACCAGATGTAAATGAGGAAGCAGCTGGTAAGGCTCAGGGACAGTCTGGGACCACCTGTGTGCTGAAACAGGGTGCTGGCTTGCAGATAAGAACTATCCTGTATGACTTGTTTTCCCCAGACATCCAAACACTGTCCAAGCCGGCCCCAGTGTACCTGCATGAACACCCACCCTGACACTATGGGATTTCCCTCCTGCCCGGCTGTCGGGTGGCATTTGGCACAACGCATGCTGCAGCCATGTCGTGGTGCTCAGGGCTGCCCTCAATGATGAGAGATTTGCATCTCTGTGAACCATCATGGGAAGCCTTGGTCCTCAGCCCAGAATAACCAGGCAGCAGGGCATGCAGTCAGGATCTAACAGCGTAACACCATTTCTTTGCTGAGACATAAGCCACATAGGAGTGTCATGACCTGTGCAGGAGCAACCTGTTCTCTGAAGTGCTCCTATATTCTACCCATCAGCGCAGGCCAGTCCTTCAGAGCAGCTTCACATGCTTGAATCACCCTGGGATTTCATCCCCCACTACTTTCCCCACACCACACCTCACCCCGACTGGCACCAGGGGATGCTGCTCTGCACCTATTTCCATTCATCTCTTTGTGGCTGGAGACCCCCATTCACAGTAAAAATCAGGCACAGCTTTTTTATCTCCTAAGCATAACTACTCTACTTCTCAAGTTGCCTACATCCCTATCTCATGTGGTCTGTGCAGTCAGTGGCCCTGGGCAGACAGTCTGTGAGCACAGCTGGGGACTGCCCTTGTCACGGGGCAAAGCAGCCAGTTGCTACCAGCATTGCCTGCCTTCACTAAATTCAGAGCTCTTCAAGGCATGCAATCCCTAATTCTTCACTTAGAAGGTTTTCTTAATAAATCTATGGTGCATCCAAGGTAAAACCCTCTTTTGCTGTTGTTGTGACATTCTCCTTTGCAACCTGTCCACACAGGTTTTCCTCTGCAAATTCTGCAAAGCATTGTTCGGGGGTTAATTAAAGCAGTCTCTTTCTACAGCACGTTCTGTCTGTTTCTTCTTTTCATTATTAGATGTGATGACACATTTGCCTGTGTGGCTTCCCGCAGATGGCACGGAAATTTTGTGATCAAATGTTAAGAGTAAACCAACTGTCAGATCCGATCACAGCTTCCTGTATTGCTCTGCTGGTGTAGGAATGCCGTTTTAATAAAGGGCTCCTTCTTTTTAAAGTGATAGGGTTTGCAGCAAGGATGAAGTCTGAGAGTAAGATGTCTAGTTCAATATGAGCAGATTCAGGACTCTATTGAGAAGTTTTATGTTCTAACTAAAGATTTTATTTGAAAACGCTTCTTAAAAATCAATAATACCAAGTGAACATTATTAGAGACTGTGGTTTAATTCACAGGCAATTTTCATGGTAAACTGAATAAAATACAAAATAATGTGGGTGGTGAATAATTCAAAAATCCTTTGAAAATCCTCACTTCACAATAATCAAGTGTAGTGTAATGCACACATGCACACACACACAAAGAGGAAAAATCAGACATTGCATAGTTTAGTTTGGTTTAAAACAGAAAGCTGGTTTAAAGGGAAGAGATTTTCCTAGAGATGCCAATTTTAGTGCTAATAGAAGACATATACATGCCTAGCACTGATCAGCTCACGTCAGCCTCCTCTGAACAGATCAGACTTGTCTTGGGGGCAGTAAATTTGGATCTGACATTGAAGAATCTGAGTAGGTGTTCTGGTTGATAATTCAAATGTTGACAGAACAGCATAAACTATGCAGATCAAACATTTATTTTGCTGTTTTAGCTTTTTCTGCTATTCACCAATTATCTATGAACAGAATTTGATTTTGACAGACTTGTTCAATATTCAAAGTACTCAGAACCTATTCCAGGTTATATCTTGTTTGCAAATTGTTTATTTTCAGTATGTGTGCATATTCAGTGGTTTGCTGAGTATCATCCTCTGCTGCTGGTTGGAGAAGTAAAAGATTTTACAACAGAGGAAGGAGAAATCCAACTTCCTTACACTAACAGGCACCTGCACGAGGAGCAGGCTCAGCCTGTGTGGTCAAGTTGTGATTTTCTTGCGGAGAACTGATGGAAGCACTTGGTACTTGTGGGCTGCTTCCCTGCTTCACCCAAAACCCTGAGCCACCTGGAAATCTTTCCCAACCTTGGTTCTTTCCCTAAATGTCCCATAGGCCATTTCACACTAAATCCCTTTGAAATGTCCCATAAGTTTTGCACAGCTCTTCCCCCATACAGTCCAAAATAAGTCCCATGTCCCTGCGTGCAGTCAGCCCATGGTTTGCTGGAGCTGGCTGGGGAGAGAAGGATCTCTCCTTGACCCACCTCAGTGAGTTTCATCCCAGGGACAGTCAGCTTGGCCTCCTTGGATGGCTTTGGAGTAACTGATTTGGGGGCTTTGGTTTTGTTCTCTTCACTGGGACCTGGTGTGTCATTTGCTAAGTCTTTGGTCAGGAAACCTAACCAAAAGGTTTGGGCATCCTCTGTTGTTTTTCCATTGGCAGTGTACAGGGAGGGACCCCTGCTTCAGTGGGGCAGGTGGTAAATCCAGCCAGCGGTCCAGATTTGTAGGTGGAAAGGGGAAAACCCTTGATATGAAAGCCGGGTGCCTAAAGCTGATCCCAGGCTGACACTTCCACACTAATCAGATACTCTTCCATCTTCCTGGTGTTCTCAAGAGACTGATTAAATAGAGGGATCAATGGATGGCTTCACAGTAATTTCACACTCAGAGAAGATTCCTTTCACCTCCTGTTACAATTAAAATAACTGACATTTTTCTATGTTAATAAGCCTCTTTATTTCTTGGTGGGGCTTGTTGGGGCATAACGAACTCCAGCATGGGCTGGTTCGCTAATGTATATTGTCCTTTTTAGTTCTATAGATACAGATGGCTTCGCAATGCCACATGAAAGACCAATTTGACTAAGATATGGTATTTAGTATTAGAATTTCTCATGCACATATTAAATAGCATATTTAAAGGTCATAGCAATTTAAATTGTGATCTGATGAACCTTGTGGTTTAGTGCATTATGCATTAGATGTAAGTATTTTCAGATTTTTAAATCAAAGATGTTAAAAACCATTATTTTATAATTTTATTCTGAAATTGTTGTTTTCTCTACTAGTGACCTTTAGTGTTTTTACCTTGGGCAGAAGCCACAGGATTTACTTTTACACCAGCTCCTAAAATCCTCTTGATAGGGGGGAATGCCCAGCACAGAGAAGAGCGAGATCACAAAAAATATTTGTAAAATAATCCAGACTTGAAAATATAGTACACCAGTCTTGTTTCAGCAACACAGAAATACTGTGTCTGGTTTTCAGAAAAATCAGATCAGCTTCCTAAGGGTCTGGTTAAACTGCTGAGTGTAAATTGCCATTGGAATTGACTGTTAAAGATCTTGGTTGAGCAGGTTAAACATCTGCTGGATTTATTACAGTTTTATTTGTACTTCATCTGTAACTGGTACAATTAAGCCAATCAAAGTAAGTGAATCAAATCTAATTTACTCTCTAATGGACCAAAAAGGAACGAATAAACACAGCACTATTAGATCCAAATGATTAAACATGTCTCTGAGGTATTTTTTTTCTATTTCAGTATAGAAGAATCATGGTGTTTATGCTGTAATTAATCACTAAGGAGTGGTGTAAACTGAAGTTTGAGCATTCATTCATTTTTCATGTGGTTTCATAAAAATGCTAAACAAAACATGTGAATGTAATGAAACAAATTCCATTGGAATTGGGTACATTTATTCATATAACCATTTACATTCTATCTAAAACGATTATAGGATTGACACAGAGAGGCATATTTATCAAATTGGATGAAAATTTGTTGTAGCAATCTTTTTTACATTACTAGGCCTTTTAAAGTCAAAATTCAGCCCATGTGTAAATAGCTGTCTAAGGTGCACGTATCATGTTCATGTTCATTAGGTAAGCATAAAAGCTGAAGTCACATAATCAGGAGTAATTTGATATTTTAAAATTATGCAAAATGGAACTGCATCCACTCTGCGTTAGCTAGAAGCTGCACACTGTGAGTCTGGAGTCCTTCCTACATCCCAGCACCAGGAAGTAAAGCTCAGCTTACAGCTGTTTACTTACACTGCCAACTGGAAACAGGATTTAACCTGAAACAAGTAACCTAAATAAGAAAACCATTTAGACCATTAATAAACAGAGTACACAGCATGATTTAACCATATCATATGAAAACCACCCTTTCCTTTGGAATGACTTGCTTTTTTTGCGCCTGTGTGATGCCTTTAGATTTTCATACTCCAGGAGGGCCCATTTATGAAATAGTTTCCTTTGATGTCTCTGGAGACATTTTGTCACAGCAGGAGGCAGCTGCAGTCCCCATGGGGTTCCTTTGCACCCCCTTGTTTCTCACTGCACTTTTTCTGTCATCCTTAGCCTACATGATCTTAGGTGAAGTTATGTTTTGGCTCTTCCACTATAGGAGTATCAAGATCCAGTTATTAAGGGTCTTTGGAAATTCCTCTGCCCAAATTAAAGTGCAAAAAAGACCATATGCCAGTGACAATAGTAAGGGGTTTATTTGATGAGAGAGAGAGAGAGAGAGAAAATGAGAGACAAGAGAAAGAACTAGAAAATAGGTGTGGGGGACAGAAAGAAGGTGACAGGGACAAGGAAAATATCACCACTCCGTGGATCCCAACAATGTTCTGTTGATCCTCTCCAGCTGGTCTTCTTGGTAGTGAAGGTCCCCCCAATAAGCATAGATTCTCATGGCTTAATATACCCTCGAGCCAGGTGGCAATGTCCAGGCATGTCCCTCTGGGGAGGGGGGCAGTCTCTTACAGCAGACTCTGGGTCTGCTGCATCACGCGCAGTCCTGTGGGGCAAAGCCTCTGGGGAGCACTTTGGGGGGGCTTTGATGGATTATGACTCCCCCTCAGCTGCCTCTCATGTGAATGCCCCGTGGATGTGGCCTGTGGGGTTGGGGGTTCCACAGCCGGGCCGGTTTGTGTAACGGAGGATGAGTGTGCACTACCTCTGACCAGAGGTTACGCCATGCACCCAAAACCTCCTCCTCCCCTCTCCAGGTTGGGGGGAGTCTGTGTAAACCTGGCTTCTGTGAGCCGTGCTCTCCTCCCACCCCAAACTCAGCGGGGACAACTGAACAATGGGTTTCCCTTTATCTAATCAGCAGTTTCACTTTCAGTCCAAAGACCCAGTCTTCAGGGAGGCTTCTTTGGTTGTAGCTTCTTTATAAGGAGCAAAACTTTATATCTATGTTTGAGGCATGATCTGTTTTCAGTCTCTGACAAGGAGAGAAAGCACAGTGTCGTGTATGAATAGGCTGGAAATAACAACTATTTGGTAAATGTGAATGTGTTCTATTCCATGTGAAACACTTTCAAATATCAGTATTCTGCAATGGCTGAGGGTTTCTACAACCTCCTGAAGTTCTTTTTTGTCAGGACTTTGTTAGGGTACCTCTAGGGCAGAGTTAAAAGGAAAGTCAGAAATTACTCAAAATATTTTGTGAGAAAGCATGTTGCTCTGGAACTTGAAAGTTTACTTGGAGGTTTAGCAAATAACTGAAGATAAAAATAGTAGGATTTTTACTCTGAAACCAGTACTTTTGACAACTGAGGCTATCATCATTCATCAAATCACTTACTTTAAAAAGCAAATTCGCAGTGACAGTTTTCAGTCTGGGCTTGTACAGTATCTAGTGTGAAGGAGTCCTGGCCCACAGCTGAGGCTTCAGAATGACATACCCATCAGACATACTATGTTGCTATAGCAAATTTACCACTGCCTTGGCATAGACTATAGTGCATATTTTTATCAGTCAGTGCCATTCCCAAAAATATTTTTGCAAGTGGGGCCACCAAGTTGAGGGAATCATTTCCACAACCTGCGTCAACGTGTGATTCCTGACACAACTGGGATGTGAGCTGCACTGGTGGCGTGGGGAGCTCCTGGCTACCTTGGGGAGCAGAGGCATTGCTCTCTGGCTGGAGTAGGCAGACTGTGGGGAAAAGCACACCAGCACTAAGCCTCAGCACTTACCCCGGCCTTTGAAATGCTGTGAGAGACAACAGGCCAGGTGTTGCAGCTGTGAAGCAGTTACATCAGACCCTCTGTGCTGCATCCAAAGAGCTGGTCAGGTAACCACATCACCTACGTGCCTCCAGACCCTCCCGAGCTGAACAACTGGGCTCCAACATCACACAGCCTGCGAGCCCAGCTCAGCTGTGTGGAGGTGATAGGTTCTAAAATCACCTTGTGGCTGTTCCTAATTGTATGAGTTTTCTTTCCAGAGCAAAATCAGCTTTAAGTCATGACTGACCTGTGTAATTTTGCCCTGAAATGGCATGGGAGAGCCATCTCACTGGATAGTCAGTGAGAGCTGAGATAGCTGGAAAAACAAAATCAGTGTAAATATATGGAAAGATTCAGCCTGTACTAAATGTCAAATATAGATGAAAGTTTGATTTTTTAGCAGGCACAAAGTGAATGAACTCAGCACTAATGCTCAGTCACCTATCAGTGTAAACATGCTACTCACACACATCCTGCCTTTGCTTGGCTTGCTCTCAATCCCAGTGACAAGGAGCAGACTCCCAGGGCATTTGTACCATGCATATTTTATATCAGAAGTGAGATGCACACCACAAACCTGCCAGATAATCTGCAGATCTTTTGTGATAGTCTTTTCTTCATAATGTTTTATTTAAGGAGTTGAATCAATAAACCTATTCCTGGAATACTGTCTAACTACCTGTTGCCTTCAATGACTTTTGGGATCAATGATCTATGGAGTCAGTTCAAAGGATGCATGTACTCTGCCTTGCTGCCCTGATGTAGCTGCTGATGCCAAGGCAATGGTTAGGAACTGGATCATCTCGACGAAAGTGAAATCTGCACACAAGATTTTCTGAGCTGAGTGTGAGAATGGATGTTGAAATGCAACATCTGCCTACAGATTTCTGTTTCTGCGATTTTTACTCAGGCTTACAGCTGGGTGTTAAGTAATGCAGTTCTAAAACATATGTAATAGCAAAACAAGCTGTTTATTTTCAAAGTGGCAGACAAATTCAAAATTACAATGAATAATTTAACTAGCATGATTAATAATTACTTCCTCTTAAAAATATAAAGAGTATGACTTTGATGGGAGAATTTAATGCACTGTACCTAGGAAACATCATTTTTGAAAACCACTTAAAAAACACCCTAACTAATCACCTGGAAAATAACTATGTGCCAAATGAAAGATTCGGGAATCTCCTGGGACTGTGGATCAGAGCCTCGGAGAGCTAGCTTTAATTAGCAGCAAGACAGTGAGGAAACATCTTTCCAGAGTCATGATGCCAAAGCTAAAATTTGAAGTAACTATCACTGAAAACAAGGTGATACGGAAAGGAGCTTAAGCACCTACAAATGAATAAAAGGTAAGGTTGAAAGACAGAGAAAGCCTACCTAGAGCTGTACCTGGAGAGGGGCTAGAAATGGGTTGCAAAGGGAAAACTGCAAAGATGTCTTTGATGTGAGGCATGGTCAAAGGCAAGAGAGGGAATAGCAACTAAAATAGAAGAAGCTTCAGTGAGAGGTCTTCTGCTCAGAAACGGGGATGTAGAGGTACTAGATGTTCATAGCATTTGCTTTTCATTAAGCTAGCTGGGGGTTAGTTCTTGATCACCATATAATTTCTTTTATGCTGTGTGATTGTAGGGCAACTGTTTAATACTGTTTAATGCATGTTTTTACTCATGCGTTTGGGCAAGGCTTGAAGTAAGGCACTCTGTCTTAGCTGAATACTGTCTTCTCAGATTTACAACATCATGCTTTCTCCTACTGTCCCTCCTTCTGACCCTAAAATTGTTCCCACTGTTTTTGCACAGTAGGGAACGTGTACCAGGCAGGAGGCTCATCCCAGTGTGCCACACAGATCTGTCTGCTGGGAAATGAGCTTGATCTGCCTCATGCTGGAAAAGACTCAGATCTGAACAGCAGACTAGCTGATAAAATTGTGTTGCAACTGACTATGTTTTTTAAAGAAACAAAGGGAGCTGGTCGTCTGTACCCAAAGGAATGATTTAAGTGACAGAGTGTTGGTCTGTGAATCTCACATATGTTTTTCGAGTCTGGGGCCAGAGAAGGAACAGATGTCTAAGTCTGGAAGAAACACTCTTCCCTTTTTAGCACTTCCTATTGACTATTATAAGGTGTCCCCTCATTCAGTAGTGATTTCTATTCCTCCATATCTAGTTCTCCCTGTGACTAATGTAGATACCTAACCTGGCACTGGGTTTAATGGAGGCGTGATGCTCCTGCTGTAGTGCTCTCTGGTGAGCACCTCCACAGGCGGGGGCTGCAAACCTACAATCGTAGTGAGCACAGGGTGCAGTAGCTGTCAGGTTCAACTCCAGTCTTTTCATTTCAGCTCTTTATAAGTGTGCTAAAGACAGCAAGGTTGGTATGGAAACTGTCACTCACAAAGGAATAGCACTGTACTGCAAGATCATGCAGGAAGATGTGTCAGGAAGTGAATGATTTTTTTGTTTGTGGTTATGACATCTCCAGAGTTGGTCTTACTCTCTCAGTAGACATTGCTATACAAATTAGCCTTTGTACGAAATAAAGAGCTGTTGGAACCACTCAGCTACGAGTGGATAGATACTGAAGTGCTAACTTAGTACATGTGCTTCACCTTCATGAAAGCTCTGCATTTTTTCAATCTGTTCTTCTTTATAAGCAGCTGCATCTATTGTTAGCTCCTTTGGCAGAAACAGTGCAATCAGGAGGACATGATGGCCAAATTGGCAACATCAGTGTTCACTCTCTTGGTGAGGCATCACAGTATCTGCTATGACTGAAGGAGACTTTCAAAACCAGAAAGGGCATATTTTCGTTAGGTTACATACGATTTTCTGTCATTTTGAAGTCACTGTGAGTTCTGTTTTGATCTTATCTTAAACAAGGAAATACTAGTCATCCATTCTCATTCTACAGTACCTAAAATGCTCATCAAAATCCATTTCAGGTTTAAGTGCATGGCACTGTCTTTGCCATGCAACCTGTGGGCTGGCTTCCCAGCTGGCTGCAGAGAGCTGCTTGCAGGTTTTCGGTTCCCCAGCAGAACCAAAGTGTGAAGTTGGGACTGTGCTCTTCATCCCTGCTCCACCCTGAAAACCTGCACAAAGAGTTGAGGATGTCACACAGCCTGAATCCAGGTGGTCACTTGAACACAGAGGCTGCCACAGAAGCCCCTTTTCCTCAGAGGTGGCACTGCCAGCACCTGTTGCCAGCACAGAGCCCCCTGAGCTGCAGGCTGTGCCAGCCCACTCACCCTATCTCTCAGACCCCCTGGCACCCCTCAATCATCCTGACTGATTCAGAGCTCATATGGGCACCATATCTTACCCAACCCAAGCAGCCAGCAGTCTGCATGTCTGTTCCCAGAGCAGATCCCACTGTGGGACCCTGTCTTCCCACATAATTCCTGCTGCCAGGCACTGTCCCCCATATCCTCCTTCAGATCTCTATCCTGCAAACTGATGGTGGAAAGATGGGAATTCATAATTAGTTTCTGTTTTTAATCAGATCCGTTCTGTGACACGGTTTGTTTGTGACTTTATCATAGGAACACAACATTTTATTTTAAACAGGTAATTTTATGATGAATTGCAGAGTGCTGCCAGTTTTCCCCTCTGTGGCTCATCTACAAAAGTATTTGGGTGGATATAAGAGAAGGTAGATCAGAAACTTCTTCACACTGTGCCAGAGAATATAAAACTGGAAGGCAGCTGACAAAAGGTGGCAATGAGACAGTAAGAGAACCATGTTGTTGCAGAGATATAAAAACCTAATGCCATAAAGAGAGCATTGATGAAAAATAAATTTTAGTTATGAGTACATATTCAAAGAGTGCTTGAGGAAGGCAGAAAAAATATATTTATGTAAAAGAGGTAAAGCCTGTGGTTGCAGAGTTTTGAGAAGCTTCCAGACAACAAGACCATTTATTGGACTCAGCATGTGATCAGGCTGGGTTGGCACATCACTTATCACAGCCAGGTTAGCCCATTGCTTATCATACAGACTCCTAGCTACCATTCTGGTTTTTTTTTCTATACATCTAAGGTTCAAGCTGCCCCTTGGAGTATTGTCTGAGAGTACTGATTGCACATACCTTACTGAGTAATTGCAGACTGAATATTAGTGTTATAGACAGCATGATTTGAAATACGCTTTTTGATGGTACGGTGTGGATAAATTTGGATTACATATGTCTCCTTATGTAAAAGAGATTTTCTTCTTTTGGTAACACATTGTCTGCTGCGTTTGCCTAGCACCCCCTACCATATGCTCTTTAAAACAAGCTGTTGCATTTCAAGAATTGTCCCTAGTAATTAACAGGAAAAATATTGTAATTTTTTTTCTGAATAAACTAGAAGACCTTGCATCAATTAAGACTTATCTTCCCCTCTGGCTATGTGTTCCTGAAGGCCATAAAATCACTTCCTTCTTCTCAGTTCCCCACCTCCTGCCTGTCAGCTCAGCTTTTAGCACCACTGCTCCAAGTAAATACAAAGCAAGCTTTTTCCAGTGATCATTTCGTATCCCTTTTCTACTTTGTCTCTGAGCTTCTTGAAATCCTGAAAATTAATTTGCTCTGAGATCTCCTTTTCATCTCTGTTTTGCTCTCTTCATTCTCGTGCGTAGGTTTTTCCTCTCTTGCTTCCGGAAACCTACGTCTGAACCAGTCTCAGAGCTGCTATTTGCATCCCTTGAACCTCTTTCTTTTTTCTGGACCAAAAATTAGCTTTCTTCTTTAATTCCAGAAAGATTTTGCCTCTGTGGCTTTCTGCTCTTCCAATTAATCTCCCTAGCACTTGATCTATCAATACTCTGGGCCGTATGGGCTCCCTGTTGCCTCTTTCCCTCTCAGTCACTGTAAGACAAAATCTCAAATCCTTTTCCTTTCCTTCGAGTGCATCAATTCTGGCCCATGACATTTGCTTTTGATATCTATAGGTATATTATATAATACATATTTGTGTCTATAACAGTGCATCTAAGAGTCCCTCAACTCTGATTTCCCTTCTTCTTCCAGTTTCTCTCCTTTATGGTCTGTCTAATACCCCCTAGATTCTCTGAAGCTTTCTTAAATCCAGAGTGGTGGCAGCTGAGAGAGTTGTTCATCATCATCTAGTTCTCTCCTTCTTGCGACCATTTCAGGCTTCTTGGCATCTAGCCATCCGAAACTGAGAAAAGAAGATAATTGTCCTAAGAGAAAAACATCTTTCATCTCTTGATGCCTAGAGTCCCCTTCTTTAAAGCTACCCAATGACTTTGTATTCTGTTGGTTTTAAATGATTTTCCATCACTATCATATAGAAACAGCTTTCATATAAACCTATAGCAAAGTTCTCAATAAGATGATGAACATCTTGAACCTTTGCCTAGGTTTTTTTTTAATTTGTGGCTTGTTTTTTTTTTGTTTTTTTTGTTTTTTTTTTTTGGAATGGGGCCTGGAAGTGAAAAGGTCACTTGAATGGAAAGCTTCTTCTTTGGAAAAGAGGACTTTTTCAGGAATATTAAAGAATCTGGAGCTCCAAAATTAGGTCCTCTTGACTGGATGTGGAAAAGAAATCTTAAGTTACCTCTTGTCTTAAGCAATAAAGCTGTTGTGATGTATTATAAGATGCTCTTAATTTCAGCTCTAGGTATTTTAATTTCTTATAAAGCTGTATGGATCACTTTGGACTAGTCTTCAATTTGGAAAGTGATCAAGGTTTCCTAGACAGTGAATGGGAAAAAAGGTGTTCTGAAAACTGGTTCCTTGTTACTTGCTTATCTGGGTTTCACAGTGTGTGACCACAGTCTGAAGACGTCCAGTGTCCACTGCAGAGGTCTGAACACTGTGAAAGACAGAAACTGTATCTGAGGAATGCTTCAAAGAGATTATTGGGCTTTTGACTAGCATGCGTCTTGCATGCCTTAAGCAAAACTAAGCCAGAGGTCATGTTCTATAGGTATTTTGGTATTTTAGAAATAGTAGTGGTTTCCTCAGTTGACAGTGGCAGTTTTGTACTCTTATTTCAAGAAAGCTTTCTTTTAACCTGGACAACTAGTTTGCCTGTCCCACATATCCGAACAGTTATCTTTCAAGATATTTCAGGTGTTTTTCCTCTTGAAAGATTTCTACTTTTCACACAGCCTCCTTCAAGATAGTTGGAAAATCCCTATTTTCTTTAGATGGAATCACCATTTAATTTTGGCATGCAGGGACTTTGTTGAATTCACAAAGACCATCAAATATCTGGATCAAATACAGCAGCAGTTAAACTCTGCCTTGTAGGGAAAAGTTAATCCAACACTTTGATATATCAAGTGATGATTTAACTCCTCTTGGGAATCCTAGGTGATGGATTTGCTCCTTCTAAAACAGCAGCTGTTTCAGTTGTGTGTTACCAATTAGGAAATCACTTTCCCATATTTTGAGCCTGTAGAACATACGGTATGTTGAGGTCCCCATAATCACATTCATATACACCCTCCCCACTGATTACTCCCTAGGGAACCTAAAGCTCTGCCAAATCAGTGTGTAGTCCCCGAAATAGACCCATACATGGTCCAGTCATCACTACTACAGGAGTAAATCTCCAGTGGTACAGACTCCAGCTACCTCTCCAAAATTATCTTCCTCTGGTGAGATGGCTATAAACATACAGAAGTTTAAAATGTTCAATTATATTTAATTTTGTAATGAACACTTATTTCACAGCCTGTGCATGGTTTTTTGTTCTCTGTGTTTTCCTATTCTAAACTCCAAATAAGATTTTTCCTTGAACTTTGTTGCTAGGGAATACCTCTGCTGTGTATCATTGTGCATTGAGGGGTGTGGTAAAGGAGGTGTTTGCATTTTCAAGCCAGACCACAGGTCTGAAGTGGAAATGTGTAATGGTTGGCTTGTACAGCGGCATCCTGAGAGGCTCAGAGGGCCAGACGAACTGCCAGACAACAGTGACATTACACCACAATGTTGTGAAACCAGATTAGCAGGAAGATCTGAGCCATACACTATGGAGAAGTGTGAGAGACTTGGAGAGACTTGCTCTATCTGAGCCAGGAGAAGGAGACGTTTTTGCTATTCTGTGCTGAAAAGCAGTAGGTGCACTCTTGCTATTCATTCCGTGTAAAACTGAAAGCTGCTGGTTGGAGAGGAGGAGCTTGTCTCCTCCATGGGCTCGGGAGAGCCTTCAGACCAGCTGGTGGAGAATCTGCAACCTGCCAGCACCTGAGTGAGCTCTGCCCACAGACGCCTCACAAGCCCGTCTCGCTCACAGACAGATATTTTGCCACCTGACTCAAAACAAATCTCTGCTCAGAGCACGCTTTTTAACAGCCAGTTTTCATCACTGTTTCCAGATACCTTCTCCCTTCTTTGCAGCTTGGAGAAGGATGGTGGTCTGGGCAGTTTCCAGAGGAGTAAATGTTAGCAGTGCTGGGACCAGCTTCCATGCATTCGGATGTGATGGTAATGAAACAAAACCAGCATTGCCAACTGTCACATCTTTTTCATGTCTCCTGTAACACACAGTGTTCTCTAAAGCTTTGGTTCAGAATATCATCACAAGAAAAATCTATCTTGTCTTTAATTCTATTGTGTATAACTGCTTAGAAATACAGGGGGAATGTAAGTTTCAAACAAAATTTAAACTACCTAAGAAGCTCAGTGTATGCTGATGTTCATTTGGTTTGTGTACTTTGATAAAGTAATGAAATTAATGGCATTTATAGGTAATCAGAGCAACTACCAATGGATCAAAGTGTATAAGAAAGAAGTAAAGATTAATGAAATTTTTGTGAGTAATGTTGCTGGCTCCTTAATCTGTTATTTTAACTCTAGGTAAATCAATTTTTAGGCTTTAAAGTTATTTTAAATAATATTATTTAATTTAGTTTTAAATAAAGTAAGATTTCAACATTCTTTTAACTCATGTTCAAGCTCTGGTACTTTATAAAGCACTGATAACATGCATATACCCTACAGAGTACTGGGATGGCAAAGAAGGCCAGTGATGAAAACAAGTAACATCACACTCTTGAGAGGGGCACTGTAACAAAAACCAGGTATTGGCAGTCTCAGGCCCCTTCAGTATGGAAGTGAGAAATTTCTTATCACTATTCTCAGCTAGTTGCATGGAACTTACTTCTTCCAAATTCAGCTACAAAATACATATTTCTAATTCTGCCTGTGAATATGTGGTTACAAGAAGAGTATACAGATGCAGATGCATCAATCATTCAACTTAGTGAAGACCAGCAGGAAAGATACATTAACAATAGCTTCTTACTGTGGAATTAATATACAGGATGCTCAAAGAGTCAGTGGTATAATAAATATATAGGTGAAACAGGGAGACCTTCTTTTTTCTTTTTTTTTTTTTTTTTTTTGTCCTGTTCTTTTGCCCCCCCTACTCTTGGAAGGAAAAGTTCTAAAAAGTGAACTATTTGCCAAAAGAAACCATATGCACTATCAGTTCACTGCAGTGGGAACCACTGGGCTGTACCAGATGGAAGCTCCTATCTCTGTGTATCTACTGAAGGATGACTTAATGAATTTCTTGCCTGTTCTACATTGCCTAAACATTTATAAATTACTTTCAAACCTGGCATGTAATAGGAGCGTGTGGGAGATCCTGTCTTTGACAGAAGCATGTTTAAAAGACTACTGGCCGTGTTCTGGTGTATGAAGTGTCACATACACAAACTTTGATGATGCTCCTCCCACAGATAATTTGTACTTTAATTAGACTGTATTTTTAAAGGTGTAACTAATAACACATGATTACAGTATCCTGGCTCTGTCACAACCTGTTTCATTAATCCTGGAATAAAAGTTCTGAAACCTATCACTTTAACTGTGCACAGAACTTTACTATGTGTACAGTTCATTGGGGCACCATACAATTGCTGCATTACAAATTACTATTAATAAATCATTGCAAAAATTCAGAGATCTTAACTGCATCAGAATAATGGATCTCCTATAGAGAGAATGCACAAGGAGTAAAATCATCCTGCAGGATTTGCAACTGTTTGCCTTTAATATTAATAGATTAATTAGCGAGTGCATTTGAGACATGATTGCCTGGAAAAATTTTCTTCCCAAACTGATGCAATGAGCTCAACAGGATGAAGCTTTGGTTGTCAATGGTTACTCTGTAGATCTCTGAAGAAATGTATTTTTATAATAACTTACAAAATATTGGCATCATCATTACATGTTCAAATGTGATTAAGAGTTCAGTGAGTGTGATATTTTAAAAAATGTTCAAGATTTATAATGTTAATGCTCTTGAAATAAACCTTATTTTTCCTAAGGTAAAGATGTCCTTTGGTCTTTCAGGACCCACATATTCTTACAAGATGTACAAGCCCTGTGGATTGCTTTTGAAGGATTTTTTGTTAGTGGTTGGAATTGCCACAATCTGAGCAAAAATTTAACTGTAACAACTGGTCTATGGAGAATGCCTGGATGAAAAAGAACACAACAAAGGCAACAACAAAAGCTGTGGCTCTGAAATGCACAGTGATACAGTACTGAATCAGTGCAGCTGGTAGTGTGAGCTTCTGTTCAGACTAATTGGTGATGCATTATCAGTGTTGGAGTGATGTGTTTGAAAACAGCTACCCATGATTGCAAAACACAGCACTGGCACCGTCTACCAACAGTGACGCTGCTACAAGAGCCATTGCAAACCTAGTAAAAGCAGCATCCATGGCTAACCTGTGGCAGAATATGTAATCACACTTTAGAGCTATAGGGAGGGCACCATGTGTCTGGACTGGTAAGTTACAGGCCTAAAATCTTTGACTTCTGACAGTTTCTTCCTGCAGCAAGTGAAGTATCACACAGTAGTAAATTAACGTCCAAAGAAGAAAAGAGCAAAGAGTTTAACTTGTGGCAAAAGAATCCCAGGTGAGACAGCAGGTTAAATTCCATAATGACAATACCCCAATAAGATAGCAGAATGCAGGGGATGCAGCCAGAGCATCTCTGCAGCTGCAGAGCTCTGATCCAGTTGTCTTTACTGCAAACAGCAAAGGCAGAGCTGATCCTGCAGTGAGGGAGAAGAAGGGGAGCAGATATGCCAAGATTGTTCCTAGTCTTATTTTTCCATATCTGTTTTTTTCTTGTTCTGTGCTCTGTGTTTTGTTGCCATTTTGTATGTTCATCTCCTCTATACGCCGCATTTAAACCTAAGAAGCGTCCTATGTCTATATAGTTATTTGGTCCAGTAACATGAATTGGATTATTCAACTGGGATGCTGTATTTGATATTGCAAAATGAAACAAACAGCACAAAAGTACAGCACTACACTGACGTGTATGTCTTTGTAGATTGAAATTCTTAGGCTCTAGCCCTAAGGAACCTGCTCTCTTCCATTTCAGAAACTGCCAGAGCTCTCATACCTTATAGTTAATTAATAATATGGAGTTACATATAGTCAGAAAAAACTGTCAGGATTTGATTTAATCCAATATAATGCAAGATTGTCTTAGAAATATTCCTAAAAGGCATAATATGAAGGCATAATACTTGAATAGCAAAACAGCCAGAGACAGACTCTATAGCAACAAGCAGCTGATGATCCGCCTTCCCCAGCTGTTAAGCTGCTGTTTTGCTAACAAAGTGTCTGCTAACCTCACTCTCCAGACAAGATTTTATTAAAAATGAAACCAGCTTAAGTGAAAGTGGAAACGCCTATGCAGATGTTTCAACAGCGATTAAAAGATTACTGAATTTTGTCTCTGATCTTCAAATCATATTTTTAATTAACTTTAATTACCTTAAGGGCAACTAGAAAAGATGAGAGGGAATAAAGTAACAAGACAACCAAAGCTTCTGTGTCCTCAGAAAGAACAATCATATTGCCTTCACGAGATCAGGAACTACTTGCAGAAGTCTGCAAGTGGAGATACAGTAGCTCTTGATTTCAAGTCATTTACGCTCAGCAATGGGTTGTCCAGACAAAGTGCTTGAGCCAGGGCTATTGAGTTTTTAAATTCATTTGAAAGAAATGGATCTAGAGTTACTGGAGATCTTTGTACATCTCTGTGTAAATTTTGTGGCTTACAATGGCCTCATAGCTAGAGAAAATAGGAAATACTACTTCCATTATAGACCTCCTCAGTGGCTTTGGACAGACATAACCAGCAACATTCTGTGCCCTCTCCACCTTAAAAACCCAGTATTTTTTCCCAAGGCCTTCCTGTGTGCTGTGAAGGTAAAAGCTGATGGTACAGTTTTGACGGTCTCAGTAAGGCTCATCAGCAGACAGATATTCTGGCTGCAAAAAAGACACCCTTTCATTGCAGGACAAAACAAGAAACACTCCAAACACTGAAGAACAGTAAACTGGCCCAGCCTGAAATAATCAATTACTAGCATTGAGGGTGCTAAACATGAGAGTGGGAAATGAAGGCTGAAATACTCTGTGTACTTCAGGTAGAGCAGGGAAGGGAATCATGGTTTCTATGCCTTGGATGACCAGTTCTGGGGAAAAAAGCTTCCTTTCCAGTTAAAAAATCTATCTAAAACATGAAAGATCTTTTTCAGTGAAACTATGCTTTCTCTCTGAGTGTTTTTTTTTACTAATACAAGTTTTCCGGCAAAATTGTGTGGCTGAAACATTCCAGTCAGCTCTAGCATTCAGCTGGTGTGCAACAGAGCCCACCTACATGGATCCCTGGAAAGGAGCCCAGGGGGGGAGTCCCGCCACCAGCACAGTTCACTCCAGTGTCTCTGGAGCTTGGGGACCTCTGCTGTCTCACGTGTGTTATTTTGCTGGAAGTAATGCCAAAAACAAAGCGCAAAGATCTAATGCAGCAAAACTGGTGGAAAGGCGGGATCGGAAATGTCCAGGGTGTGCCTTTCCTAATACAGCAAAATAGATAGTTCAGTCAAAGACACAAAATAACTAGGTTATTTTCTCTAATCTACTGGATTTTTGTTAGGTAACCAGTAAAGGAGGATTAGCCAGTAATCCTCCACCTCTTTCTAAGGGATTCTGAGCCATGAGTGTCTTATAGTCCCTCTAATGTCACACTTGAGTGAGAGTCCATCACCATTTAAGACATAATGGTGATAGTCTATCACCATTTATAACATAGGAATTACACTAATAGGATGCTGAGAATGAAATCTCTGCTTTCTCATTGTGTAGTGCTCCTCCATGTATTTATCCAAAGGCTGGCTACTAAAGCTGTCATGAGCCTCCAACTCTCTTGGGCACCACTATGATCAGAACATACCATAAATGTCTGGATTGATACGATGAGAATTTAACAAACTGCTCAGGTAAAATCAATCCTGAAATTGTAGCATGTTAAGTCATGGCAACAGGTAATTCAGGTTCTAACATACATTATAACAAAAACAATACTTTTTCTTTACCTTGCCATCTACTGACTTTAGTCTTAGGCTAAGATTGTGATTTCTGTTTGTCATGGATCCACTTTTTCTTTCTGTTTGTACAATGCCTAGGACAGGGGCATCTGAATTGTAATGTATCCTCCTACCACAAGATTGATAACAGCTATATAGTCAGTCTTTCCAAGAAGGAGGATTAAAAGAGTTCTCAGGCTGCATGAAGAGGATAATGAAATTGCACCTGCTGTTCCTATATTGTGTAAAATGTCTAAGTGGTCATTATTTTCTTATTTAATATACATGTAATGTTACACATGTAATAATTTTCCAAATCATTCCAAAATCAGTGAGAGGCTATATTACTTTCACTTGTGATCATAATGCTAGCAGCAGTGCTTCTTAATCATTTGAATATGCAATTAAGAAAATGGCATGCAACTTCAAACCGGCAGCGTGTGGGATAAAACACGTCTTCGCCCTGAAGGGACTGAGTTAAGCTTCCTTAGAGCAACATCTTTCAAGGCTGCCCAAGACTTTCTTTTTCCATTTCTCTCATTCTTCTTGCTAATATAACTGCACGCCAAGCCATACGGATAGCATAAACCTTTTCAAATATCTGTTGTGCTCTTCCTGCACAGCTGAGAAAAAGAAATTGGAAAAAGTCAAATTATGATGCTAGTCCTTTGCTTTCCAGGGAACCCAGCCCAGGCTTTGGCTCTGCAGTTAAAGCTCTTACAAAGGCAGGGGTAGAGCAAAGGGTTAGAGTTCATGTTTGGGTCTCTCTCAACTCCACCAGTATGCTTTCATCAACACTCAAATTTGTACAAAAATTTAAAAAATCCCTGACGTCTTTGCCAACCAATAATAATGAATGTCAGTATTTTGATACATGAAGCAGCTGGTATCTCCTACTAATATTTCAATTAGCAATATGAATGCTAGTTATAAATATTTCTGTGCACTTTGGAAATCTACAGTTGGAAGGCTTGGCTGGAGAAGAATTGGAATTGCTGGCATTTTATGACATAGTCTGAATAGCTCTTGAAGCAGCAGGAGGACAGGGTGCTGTATAGATACTATTCAGGCATGTTCATATTGCAAATGAGATCCCAGCATTGGCTGTAGATAAGAGTTGGTATTGATTCCCATTTTAGCCTGTCTTTTGGTTGCTTACAACTTTCCAAAGCTGCAAGTGCTGTGTCTATGAAATTCTATTTGGAGAAAAAATTTGTTTCTGTAAAACTCTCACACAAGTCAATGCATTTGAGGGACTGAAAACTTCTAGTGCCCGAAGCGGGAGCATGACGGAACCAGAAAGTTCTGTTCATGTGTGTCAAACTTTTGCCCAAATTAAAATTTGAAAATTCACTTGGCATAGGATCAGTTGAGGTTGATTAAAATTTAGTTTTTAAATGCCCTTACAATCTCATAAAATGCAAACTCTGGTATGTGTGAGTATACTGAGAGCCTGCAGGTAGCAGAAAACTGAGATGAGGGGAAGAGGTAAAGGAATAAAAATGGAACTCAATGGGAGAGGGACCAATTTACTGATGAGGTATGTACCAGATCCTGAATAGTCAGGAGGTGTGTGGAAGACTGAACTCCAGGGGGAAACCAGCCTGGGAGAGAGCCTGAAACTAAAGACTGGGAGTGTCTGGAGGAAGAGACCAAAGTGGTCACAGTACCTGGGAAGCTTCAGCTTTGTCTTTGCCATCCCCCATGTCATGAGTTAAATATACAGCATGTGGGCCTTTGGCCAACCAGGAAAGCAATGGCTTCTTACTGATATAGTTTTCTTGTTTGGATTTTTTTTTTCTTTTAGCTAGAGACCTGTGTAGCTATGTCACTTTATCTTAAAAATAGAACTCGAAGAAGAGATCACTCTAGCTGTTGCCTAGCTCTTCCCAGCAGTCCCCAATCTCTAATGGGGAATGATGCTCCCTGTTCCTGTGCTTCCTTTCCCCTCTGCTAGATTTGCAGTCAGGCCATGTAAAGGAGCATGTGGCTTTTTATATCCTGAAAACTAATGCAGAGGTGTTAGAAATACTGTCATAACTGTTTGAAGAAAACTGCTAGCCTTTCCAGAAGGAGAGGGGAACAGCAGGAGGGTTCTTTTAGTGTAAGTTTAATTATAATGGCCAAGTAGCTCAGCACCATCAGACCATAAGTTACAGCTTCTTGTTTATGATACACCTGCCAGGAGGAATTTCAGATTCTTTAAGATATGTATCTAATAACTGGTGCCAGTCCCTAAAGACACAGACCTTCTGCTCCATATCCGTCTCCACTTTAACTTGATCATTTTTTACTGAACTATGAAAATACATAGCAAAAAATCTTCTAAAATTAATAACTTTTACAATGAAGTAAGATTAATGAAATTCTTTATAAAACAGTTTAATCAGTGACAAGGCTAAATGCTGCAGTTCACAAGTTCTGAACTTGGAAATTCACAAAATAAATCATTTCTGTTTACTCATGCTGAGTTTATGCAACTTAGATGGTAACAGTAACCTTCAATGGACGTGCAAAGTTTCAAGGGAAGAAGAAAAAAGCCAACAGATGGTACTGCATGTAATTCTTTAGCAGTGTTCACTAACTTTTTTTTTTGGTCATTAAATTATCTAATTTTGCATGGCCATTTGTGAATGCATCAACAATACTCAGTTTAGTACATGACACAATGTTGTTTCATGCCCATGAGTAGCATGTCTAAAATTTTCAAGGCCAGTTTTAGCACAGCTATAATAGCTTGAATGGAGTCTCAAAATACTTTATATCTGGAAGCTGGGGGTTTTTTTTTCCACTCTGCTTTTCACTGACTATCAAGACTACTATGGAAACACCTCCCAGGCATGTTATTGTAGAATGTCTGGTAGGTGTGCAATAGTCTTCAACTGTGACTGTTGTTGTAGAAGTGCTGGGCAGCAGTTTTGGACTGTATTATTGACCGTGTTCCAGCCTTCAAATCTGGTGCTAAACTTAGATGTTTGTTGTCAGTGGTATTATTCCCTTGAGTATCACTTGCAGGATTGGGTATTACTTACACAAAATTACACAAACGGTACAGTTGCTGAAAACCTGAGAGTAAGTCCTCTGGAACTACACTGAGATCCTTGTGATGGGCTCTGCTTAGTTTTAACACCACTCTAAATCACAAGGAACATCATCTACCAAGATACCAGTGGTAAATCACAGCCAGAAACAGGATCAGGCAAAACTATCCAAAACAAACGAGAGTTTTATAGTATTTTAATTATAGACCTGAGGGGAAAAAAAAAAAAAAAAAAAAAAGAGGTTGGAAGTGGATGATTCCTCCCACAGCCCTTTTCTGGCAACTCTGTATCTCCTGGAGACCATAGTACACAAAAAAACCCTGAGTAGAGTTGTAAACTGGTTGCTTTTCCCCACTTTTCTCCTCACCAGAACTTGCTAGATTCTCCAGTTCCATTTCCTCAGCTTCAAAATGGAAGAGTGGTCTTCAAATATAGAAACTGAATTCCACCTATGGACAAGAAGTATCCTTCTTCAGATGGAGCTGTAAAGTCTCCTGAACACTAAGAAAATATACGCAAGACTTCAAGTCTTTTGTCTCCACTTTTTTTCTGCCGTACAACTCTGATGTCCCCTTCCACATGTGCTCTACTGAAATCTGCTTTTCTCATCCAGATAGTGTACTCCTCTGGTGTATCCTTGAACACCTCATCCACTTGGAATAAAATACTCTGGGGTTTCATTCTGTTGCTGCTATTTAGACATTGCAATAAAAGAATTTTCTTAATCAAAGCGAGATATTCCTGGGACAATGTATTAAACACAAATTAAACCACTAAATTCATTTTTGGACATCTATATGGCATAGGTAATCTCCAGGGCTGCAGAGGTAAAATAAAGCAAGTTTGAACCTTCCTGGATATCAGGCCAGTATTTTATTTAAATATCTAAAAAGTTTTAAAGGATCCTAATTTCAGATGCATCCAGCTGCTCGTGCTGGCCCCACATTTTTGTCCTCAAGTTGGAGAGATGTGGAGGCTGAAATGGGGATACTCAGAGGATGGGAAAGAGAAATGCACATTTTTCTGTCATTCTGGTGATGCTGTCATTGCCTTTCCCTACCTGTTGATATCATGATTATATCACAAATACATTTTGGTTTTTGTTCTCAGAGAGAAAGCAATGATTGCAGGTGATGGGGAGCATCAATGGGAGCAGAAATCAGAGCAAAGCCTGTACAGAGGTGGAGCTGGAGGGGATGAAGCATACAGTGGAGGGATGGAGGAGAAAAGGAAAGGAGCAGTCTGAGTGCCTGCATGTCTCTCATGGTGAACAACAGCAGTTATTAACGAGGTCTTTCAGTTATTACAGTAGCATAAGTTTAAGGATCAAGAGCATAAAACCTGTCATTGTACACAGGTTAACTTGTGTTATAAGTTAACCTGGGCAGCAGACACTGCTGTACAGTCTTCAAGAATGGAGAGGGTAAGAAAAATATCGGAGGTGGCAGTGCCAGGGGGTCCACAGGAAACATTGGAACTACTCAGTTGTGCCCTCACTGTCAGTACCTTACCCACTTGGAAAGTGGTAATGAGAAGACATTTACTTAAAGGCTGATATTTCAAATAACAACCACCAGTTTTACAAGCATTGACTTGTACCAGTTAATAACTGGTGCCAGAAAAATAGAGGTATTTTTAACAGCCAGCTCCTCAATCTGAAAGCCTTGACATGTGAACAAGCTACTTCCAGAATAACAAGTTACCAGAAGGTGATGTCTAAATTCAAAATTGTACCACTGTGGCTTTAGATTAGCTTAAAATAAATTTTATTAAATCAAGTAAAACCTCTATTTCTTCCAATTTATCCAGAGGTCCTATAGACTTAATCTGAACTGTTTTGAAACTATATGAACCTTCTTTAAATACAATTAAGAAATGCCTTTGGGTCGCTGGGTTTTGTGTTTGCCAGTGGCAGGAGCACATAAAAGAACCTATGAGATGCCCGTGACCAGAGTTAAGTTAGGTAAATGGGAATGCTTCTCCTTATTAAGAAAGGTGCCTGTCTGTGTGCTTATTCAGGCTAGGAAGATGGCCCTCAGGACCCTGAAAATGAGGTGGGCTGGTACTGGTGCAGAGCTCTGCAAGTGTCTGATGCCTCCTTTTTTATACTGATAGCTTTTAGCTGGTAGTCACATTAAAAATAGACAGATCTTTTGAATACTAAAAAAGTATTATTTTGAATACTAAAAAAGTAACAGAGAGCTGAAGAAAATTGTCTTTTTTAAAAATTTTGTTGCCTTTTTCACACATAGCATTTTCTGTGACTGTTTAAGTCTGTGAGCAAAACCAACCTCTCCTTATTAAAAATATGTGTGTCTCTGAAGGGATACACATATCCAATATAACCTTCACTACGATGCTTCTAATTAACGAGTCTGCTTCACAATAAAGTATCTAGCTGTCATCAAAATCAACACTGTTCAGTTATTAATAGATTAAGGAAAGAATGTTAATTCTTCAAGCTCCATTTCATTTGGTCTCATTACTTTGCAAGCCAGATGGTCGCAGGGCCAGACCTGTCAGCAGGCACTGGGAGGAAGAATACACTTGCCGAGTGGCAAGATGCAACACACACAGCATCTGGAAACCTGCACCCAGGGGCAGCTGCTTACAGTTCCCGGGAATTATTCTGCAGGGAGCAGAAAAAATCATGAACTGATCTAATTTGGTATTATTTTTCTCACCTCTCCCTCTATGGTACCTAACACTATCTCCAACACAGCAGTGGAGTGTGCCTCCAGCTGTGAAGGAGGTAGCTCTCTGTTCGTTTTAGGTAGCCAGCTAATTGCCTTTTTCCTTGTGGTGATGGGCTTTATGGTCTCCTCTGAACTGGCTGAGGTGATGCCAAGTTGGAAGAGATGTTGCTATCTACATCCAGTTTGCTAAAGATTTTCTTCCTGCAGCGTAAGTCTTAGGACTAAGAGAAAAGCACTTTGTTTCTCTGATCAGTCAGACTGTGTGGTGCATTCCCAGGCCCACATGGCAGCCAAATCCAGAAAGAGAAGTTCACCTCTAGGTAACTCACTTACAACCCAGGTGAAAAGTCTCTTATGCTGAAATATAAAGAGGTGGGGGTTTTTCTCCTCTTGGAAATAAATTAAAGAATTAGAGATTTTGAAAGATAATAACCATTAACACTTCGGGAAAAAAAATCTGATCTGTTTTTCATAAAAACTCTCCAAGACTTTTAATTTTAATCAGAAATGCAAGAAAAATTTCAATTTGAGCTGAAACAAAATTTTGACAAAGTTTTATTCAAGTTCCCTTTTGTCTCCTTGAAACAATAACAAGGAAGGGAGCTCAGAGCAATACAAGGCTGGGTCAGGTTATCTTTCCATAATGAGGCAGAATCAAACATACCGAAGCCATTCTGGAAATATGTTCTTGAAACTTTCCATTGGGAATTCTGCCATCTCTCTGAGTAGCCTCTAACAGTACTTTTCTATTGTTAGAATTAGCAAGGTTTTCCTAAAGTCAAACCTAAGTCTTCTTTGCTGCAAATTAAGCCAATGTCATCTTATCCTTCCCCACGCTGAACTATTGATTACTTACTCTTTTAGCATCCATATTCTGTAAGATTTTTTATGTTTCCCTACCTTAAATATTATTTTCTGTGTATTAAATTGTTGTCTAATAACAAGCCTAAATTTTCTAAAATTCTTTCCATTCTTGTTCCTCTGTCTGTCCCCAGCGATGGTTTGTGCTCTCCCCAGATTGCCAAGGTATCCATGACTGATTTTTTCATCTTCTTCACAGCTGAAAAGCAAAAATAATTTAAAGTATACTGAAATGTTTGTCTTTAAAAAATAAGGAAAATTATGAACCTTTTCTGCAAAAAGTAATTTTCTACTCCTCTATAGAAAATGGCCTTAGATTAAAATATTTTACTATCCCCAAAACACTATCTCATCAAATCCCTAAGTGTAGATGTAGAAATGGCAATGTTTTTGTAAGACATTAAAGTGTAAAGGCTCTGAATGGGAACAGGGCACAAATATACCACAGCATGGAGAGGACTGTGAAGAAAATGTATCTGTTCTGGGCCACCTTTTTTTGCTGTGGGGAGGCCAAGCTGCAATTCCCTTGTCCTTTTTTGGATGGGATGAGCAGGATGACACAGACAGGACATCTCCAGCCCCATCCCACCACAGCCTGCAGCCCAAAAAGGGAACAGCCACAGGGACTGCTGCAGGTTGGTGGACTGTTACCAGTAAAATTAATGGCAGACAGAGATGAAAAACCATCTGATGGCTCTAATTATAGAGCTGGGTTATAGAGTTTAAATATAAAAGGCTTTCATACAAACTCATGTGTAGGATAGCCATATGTAATTAGATATTGTAGAAGACCTAGATTAATAGTAATGAAGGCCATTTTAGAAAGGGCAGCTAAAATTACTGAGAAAATGAATTGACAGAGGAAGAATAGAGGCATTGATGGGGAATTTATCAGAAAAAAATAAAGTCTTGTCTTGTATGTGAGTAATATTGAGGAAGGGAAAGCAAGGAGCAATATCAAAATGGTAACCTGCCAAGATAAAGATAATAAGTCCTGTAGCTTTTAGGCAACAAAATGATCTTCAGCTGGTACCACACATAGTGAAAAATAACTATTTATGCCACTATGTACATAAAGGAGTTGCTCCTGCAACTTTGTTTTGGCCTTCACCTAGCTGTATTTTTTCATCAAAGCAGAAGATATCAAGACCTATGTCACTTTTGTTAAAGTTGAACTTGTTTCACTTATATACTTTCTTGGTGAAGAGTCTGTATCTAGAGAAAGGATGGATGAGCAAAGGCAAGAAAGGCCAGACCTCTCCTAGATTTCCCAGACTTTGCCACAGTGTCATAGGTCTGGAAGGTTCCCTGGGGCTCACGTAGTCTGTTTACCATCCTCAAGGCAAAATCAATGATAACCACAACTCTCCTGAGAAGAGCTATTTTAATCTATTTAATCTGTTTTTAAAGAACTCCAATAGCGGAGGTGTTGCAGATTTCCTTGCCAATCAATTCATATCCATTTTTTAGTATATACATATGAAAGATATATTTCAACATGTTTTAAAACTTTCTTGCAGCAATTCAAGTCCATTATTTCTTTTCCTATTTATTCCTGCATGGATTTTGCCCATCCTCACAACAGTTGTGCTAAGGACTCTTATCATTAATTTTCTCGTTGTCTGGTTTAGACAATCTTTGTTCATTTGTTCTTACCTCATATATCACTTCTATTGGAGCTTGATCATGCTTGACACTCAGCTTGTGATCCATGTCTAACATTAGCTTAAACCTGTTGTTCTTGGGGATGCATTTATCTGAAGTGCAAGGCATGGTGGTCAGGCTGGTTCAATCAGGGCTTTTGTCTCCAAAGATCTGAGATAGGTCTAAAATCACGGTAAACCAGATCCCTTACCTGAAGAAAATTGCTTGTCCTCTAAATGCCTCATTTCCTTAAAAATTTATAACATTATTTGCCTTCATCCCTACATGGTAAGCTAGGAAGAAAACCATGAATAAACACAAAATGTCTGTTGCTTTACCGCTTTGGTGCCTCTCCTTGTGTGAGGGAAATGGGGAATTCAGGGGTGGACAGCAGCAGACCTGAGTCAGGAACCTGCATTAGGCTTGTTTTTCCTCTCTCCCACGGGGTTTGCAGATAATTAGTATCACCTCCCAAACCAACATCATTTAGTGGGATATCTCATGTCCAACACCCCAGTTTAGAAGTATCGATGATGAAAAACTTCTGGACTTAAGATTCTCAATTTCAAAATTTTAACTGAGGGAATCAGCTAAAGACATCAGAATAACTGAAAGCATCAGAACTGGCATGTGAGAGGGGGTTTAGATTTCTCTGTATCTCAGAGGCAGAAATGTTCAAAATATCCATACTAACAGCCTAGAGGTAAAAACCTTGGGAAGATCAGCTGCAGACTTGAAGGGAAATAGTAGGGCTAAGAAAGAAGGCTATAAGGAAAGCAAGAAAGAAGTGATCAATACAGAAAACTAGGGTGTTGGAAAGTATTGAAATAAAACAAGACTCTGCAAAAAATGAGTGTTGCTTTAAAGGTATAGAAATTTAGCAGAAAATACACCACCTTTGGCTGCAGCTGGTCCTCAGAGATCGGAGGGGCTGGGTATGACTGGGTTTATCTTCTGATTGTAGTTAAGTCAGCATGGTATGTCTAGTTAAGCTCAGTAAGAACTTTCGCGAGTACAGGTTCACAAATAATGCAGTTTACCAGTTCAGATCTGGTTGTGTTCAATAAGGACTTGCATGATCTAGGTTCATGAATAGAACAGTTCATTGAAGCAATAGGAAAGAAGGTTCAGGATTGCTGGTAATAAATGAACCAATTACAGATTGCTAACACGTCACTACAGAAAGCATGGCAACAGCCATCTTTCAGTGCTGTATGTGTGTGTACACACACACACACATGGATATATGAATATATAGATACATAGATATAAATAAATATTCCCAGGTCTGGTCCAACAGAGATGGAGGTGCAAAGCTCACCTAAAGGCATCCTTTCAGGAGAGGAGGAGAGACACAGTCTACCAACTGATCCTGAGCAGGCAGAGATGGTTTCCCCCTGTGACCCTTTCTGTCCTGAAGCCACCCTTTCATATTGTACATTTTTGTCCCTTCCCAATGGCATGGAGCAATGGCATGCTATAGGCGGCAGTGGAGGCTGTCTGACCTTCACCAGAGAGTCTTTGCACATATCCTTATTCCTTAATGGACCAGTTTTACATCAAGACTTGGTTTTCAGGGTGAAGGGGGAGTACAGAGCTGTGGGTGCTCTTCTGTGCCTCTTCTCGGCTGTGAGACCTCCAGTTCCTTTCAGGCATCCTTCTGTTGTTAACTCTTGCCCGAGCCAGGGAACCAGGAGCCCAGATCATGCTTTCCCCAATTAGTATCATCAATTCTTCAATGACTTAAAGCAACAATGTACAGTTCTGACCATCTACGACATTGAGTTAGACCTCCCAAAGAAAATAGGGGGGGGAAAAAAAAATACTTCATACAACAAAAAAAAAGAAGGAATTATCTGTTATGTATTCAGAGTGGAAGTAATGATTAGAGATAGACTGGGTATAGCCTAAAGATTGATGAACACAAGTCCTCAGTTTTCTATAATGATACACTAAAAGCCTTTACAACATTTTTAAAAAAATAAATTGTAGAAAAAGGCTTTTTGGAAGTTCATAAAATCAAAAGTTATATTAGAGGACTGGAGACCATCAAATATGGTATCTGTTATTAAAAGGTGGACAGAGGAAATGTAATCCCAGCAACTATACTATAGATTGTGGTCATCCCAGAACATGATGTCTGGGGGTTTTGAGAACAAGTATGAAATGATGTTGTCAAAGACTCAGAGGTAAACAGATGAGGGTTGATGAGGCCAGGAAAGAGAAATTAAGGGGCTTTTTATCCCCCCTCCACGGAGCACTGGTTGGTGTTACATAGGTGGTGCAGTTGCTGGAAGGGTGGTGGGCTGTGGTGGAAGGGCTCTCACGCAACTGTAAAAAGGCACCATTCAGAGCAGTGGTGTTTCCAGTTCTGTAGGAAGAAGATAGGATAAAATTCAGCTTACGATTCCAATTTTTTTCCTAATATCCTAGAAGAAAATGCTGTCAGAATAACTCTGTATCTTCCCTTGACAATTTGCTTTTCCATGCAGAAGACATGCAGGCAGCCTAATCTATCTGATCTGCAGTAAAGCACCCCAGAAGCAGTTGTATTCAGCAATGTTTTCTGCTTTCTACACTACTTAGAGGGATGTAGGAAATTAACCAAATGGGATCAAATGAACCAAATGGCAAAAGTTAATCTTGAAGGAAGAAGTATGACACTTGAGGGATCGTAAGGATCATCTGCAGCACAGATCTTGCTAAATATTTTCTGAATGACCCTGATATGAAAACCAAGGGTATTTTGACAACATTTGCCGATGGCGTGGAATTAAACAGAATTATCAGGGCAGCATGGGTCATAATGAACAGTAGAGCCTAAGAACTGTCATGAAATTAATGATAGAAATGGCAAAATCATGGACTTGCTAGCAGAAATTTTAATTTTTTTCAAGAAGTTAAATTTTTTAAATTGTGGGATTGTTTGGAAAAATGTGAGTATTGCAGATGATCACAGCTTCCACAGAAGTGTCTCAGTGAGGGATGTGTGGAAAAAGGGGATGAATGGCTTAAAATATACTCAGGAGAATCAGAGTCATCAGTGTCCATAGAGGCCCTGGCAAGACATTATCCAGAATGCTATGGCAGGTGGCAGTGATTTCTGTGCAGGAGCAGTGACTGAACACAAGGCAGATATGGAGAGGCTACTGGGGAGACAGCTAGGGACTAAAAGCCTGAGACCTGAAACGTGTGATTTGAAAAGTCTCTCAAGATGCAGATGGGGATGATCACCCTCTATGGACCCAATATGGAAGGAAGAAACCAGGGAAAAGAGCTGCTTAAGACAACAGACCTAACGGTCTATGAAGAATACTGAGCTAAAGACAAACTTAGGCTGGGCACCAGTGCGGTCTCCTGCCATAAGAAAAATATGTTCTTGAATTGCCTTCCTGCAGAAAGACTGGGGACAGAAAAAACCTCTAAGTCATTCTAAGATGAAATGAGATAATTTTATGAAAAGAATTTCATTATATGACTGACTGAGATAGCAGCAAGATGAACTTTCTACCTAAGGGAGACACTTCCAACCCTGTTCTCCTGTTTTTATGTGGACCAACATTCACTTTGTGTATTAATCAAACATTTTAATTTCTAATTGCAAACAGGATGAGAGCAATATAATGTCCAAATGATTTTGAGGGTTCTCATAAACAGTCCAAGGCTTTTCCACATAAAGATATGAAGAAAATTAATCTGATTATCCTTCCCCTCCTTTAGGCTACTGGATAGCCACAGAAGTTGCACCTTTGATACTCAATATACTTCTTTCAAATGCAGCCCATCTGTGACTTGCAAATTAGTAATTAACAGTAACAGCATCACATCTCTACGTTGCAGTGCTAAGTCTCCACAGCTGTGCAAGTGTGCTCCAGCTTGTGGCCTGCATATCCAAGCCTCTGGCATCTAGAGTGGAGAGGCTTGTGGAGCTTGGTGTGACTGCCTCCTTTCCTGTTCATATGAGTTTCCTACTCAGTGTTTCCTACTGCCTGGGTATGGATAGAGAGTGCATGTATATACACATGTTAGGGAGCAGCTGTGTGTCCAGTTTAAATTTATATGATGATGGAAACCAAGGACAACCTGAGTGGAAACCTGGCTCTGGAGGGATTTTATGCATTTCCTGCATTGCATACCTTCTCTTTGACCAAGTTTCCTCAGCTGACTCTCTGTAAAATGAGTGTGGAAATTGTCCCAGCTTACAGGATAAGAGCTAGAGAAAGTGCACCTATGTGATCATAGAAAGGGGGGCTTTTTTTAATGCACAAGGATAAGTATGATATATTGAGTCTCCTGAACATAAATGTCTCAGTAGTAGGCAGAAATGTCTGCTTTGTCAAAAAATGCCTGTTAATTTAATTCTCTAGTGAAATTTAATAAGAATGCTGTGAAGGATAAAATCTTAGCTCTAGAAAAGGTAGGATGAGATTGGCTATTTACAGGAAAATATTAAAGAATCTAGCTCTAAATTTAAAGAAAACTTTTTACAAAACCCAGACCGTCATGAAGACTAAATTACCTATGTAAGGCCACTAAAGTTTAAATTACTCTGACTCTGCCCAGGCTGATCGCAACTCTGTTATCCTTCAGTTCTGCCAGGAGCATTTGACCAAAATGTTCTCAGAAAAGGATCTCTCCAACTTTTCATGGAGAAAATCAAAGAAGGTTCCAAACCTTTAGATACTCAGTGTTAAGTCCTTGGAAGTTACCTGTCCTTTCCTGTTGGTTTCACATGTTTACGAGCAGCTGCTGCAGTTTGAGCCCCGGTGGACTGGGAGCATTGGAAAGCTGCGGGGCATCACTGAAAATAGGTTTAGGCAGCTCTGTAGAGAACCCTGGAGCTGGAGACTGAGGGCTGATTGCTTTACTGTCATAGCCTCACTAAATAAACAGGTTTTTTCTTTCCATCTTCTGGTCCTAAATTTGCTCCCCGGGAGTCCCTCAGGATGCTCACTGGTGACAGACAGGCACGTCCACCCTGAACGGGCTGCCCCCAGGGCACTGGCACAGCCCAGAGTCCTTTGGCAAACTCAGCTCTGCTGTTCACAGTTTTTTTCTTTTCCTGCAAAGGTTTACTGTGAATCTTAATAACTTGCCTGAGACAGAGGAGGATACTCAGTCTTTCCCCAAGTTAATGTCAGCATGCCTGTTAATACGGGATAAGCTCAGCTACAAATCAAGTGTTTTTTCCAAGCTGAAACAAAACAAAATATTTCAAAGGCATTTCATGCAGGTTTATAGGAGAAAATCCTTTCTGTACTTGCCTCTCAGTGTTTAAATCCCTCAACCATTCCCTAACCCATCTTCTTATTTTATGATCTGAAACAAAAGGCACTAGAGCAGCTCTTTCTTTATCTCTCATCTCACCTCCCTTTTCTTCAACCCCCAGAAAACCAGCAAGGTTAGCGCAAAAAAGTATTTTTCATTCATTTTGTAATTTTACCTCAAACACATGATGCACTTTGCTGGGAGCTCAAGACATCTCTGACATGAATGGGTTAAGATGAGGGAAAGAAAGAAATAAAATGCTGAGTTAGCATGAGGGAAAGAAAGACATGAAGTGTAACTGAAAGGAACTACCTGACACAAGCATGTTACTCGTTAACCACCACATTTGTTAAAGATTTGTCTTTTCGGTAGTTGCAAAAATCATGTTAAGTTCTGTGTTTTTTAATCTGCCTCAGCCACTCAGTCACCACCAGCTCCATACACCACTGGTGGTGTCCTTATCAAGCTGTACTGACATTCTGAGATTTTAAGTCTCCTTGTGCTGTTTCAGGAGGCAGGTGTTTCAGATGGGCCCACTGAGCCAAAAATGCAGTAACACCCTAAAATGTTCATTTTTAAAAGGTTAAAACAGCACTCTAGTTGTAGAGCACATTTTAAATAGTGTCTAGGGTTTATCTAAAATGCTCGGGCATGGGTTATTAGCAGTAGTGACTGGGTTGTGCTTCTACAAGAACTTCCTCATGGATCATTGCTTAGTTACGACTTAATGATTTCATCCATGATTACACACAAAAACATTGCTAAAAACACTGGCGTTGACACAAATGCCTGTGGAATGGTAAACAGGAATGAAGCAGAAGAGACAGATATTTTAATTAATGAAAAAATATACAGAACCTTGTGTGCGAAACAAAGCCAGCTGTTGAAGGAGACGTGGGAACATGAGACTTCCCAGTGAGGCTGTAACTTGCCATGCTGCCCAGGCTGTCTCATCCAAGCACACTTCTGCACCTTCCAGTCTCTGGTTTTTCCAAGGCAGGGGCACAGCTTCAGAGGACCACCATTTCAGATTAGACTATGAAGAGCTCAGAAGAGCAATTTCTAAAAAAAAAAGAAAAATTGGATTTGAGCCTATCACACTGCCCAGAAGTTAATCTTTTGCTTCCCCAGAAAGTGTCTGAGCACCAGTCTGTTCCAGAAGGGGAGGGTAGATTCTCCTCTGGCTTTAACTTGTGGGCCTTTTATTGGGGCCCCAAGTCAGAAAGATGCTGAGTCCGAATGGCCAAATATCTCCTCTTAAAGAGGTGGCACTGACTAAAAGGAGAATGTTGGTTTTGCTTTTAAACCTAGTATCAGTAAGGATAACCAGGAAGGTCTGCATTTAGTTCTGATATTGACATGCTTACAAGCTGGTTTGAAAGAGATCACAGAGGAATGATACAGCAATTCAAAAGCCAGAGAAAACACTTGCAGAATGGCTTTGCAACCAGCTACCAGCAAAGAAACTAAGGTACACTGACTATAATGTATATCTTTGCAAACAGAGGGTGCTGCATATCAAAAGATTGCTTAAAAACTAGTAGCTCCTTTTAGCTATGTGCTCTATCAGTTTATAAAAGTAGGTGTAATGTTCTAAACTACAAGATACAACGTAATTTGTTCAGAACACTAGTACTAATACTGCTGTGAAATTTTCATGCCTGTTCTGCTCTACAACCCTTTTCTGAGCAACACTATTAAATTCTTGTTTACTATTTGGGTGGGTTTGGATTTGGTAGTTGAAGTTTTTCCACTCGTAATATTTCAGGAAGGACTTTTACTTGCTTGAAGGGGCTGATGGTGCCCCATAACTTACTCTCAAGGACATTTAATGGTAATATGAGCTGATGTATATGTACTCCTTTCAGAGGTTTTCCTGATGTGTGCCACAGAAGCACAGAGAACATTTTTTAGATGGCAAAGTGTGGCCACTTTGCCTTAGACCAGCACTCTGCTAGCCCTAAATAACTCTCATGAAGCCTTTTGTCTTTTCTTCTGACACCAGCATGCTGTTGTTTTTATCCACATTTTCTGCCAAATTGCTTTCAGGAAATATGAGTGTCTGTATCTTGTGACACCCTCTAGTTTCACACAAACTGAATCATGCTGTACAGTTCAGCTGAGTAATAAAATATAATCTGATTGGCAGGAGGTATTAAAGAAGGCCACATCATTACAGATCCTCTTTTAACCCAGTTTAACTAGTTGCTCCTGAGAAGTTATTTATTCTAGCTGTCAACATCTTGTTGTTAAGATGACAGCGATCAAATCTCTGTTAGATCCTAATCTTATTCTTCTTACTCCACCTTCAAGTATCTGAGAGCCTCATATAAGCAATATCACTTTTTGTCAGCAAAATTATTTGTTTGACTCTGATCATTTGCTGAAAGTTACAACATCTTTTTTTAATACCTACAACAATTATTAGTATGAGATGGGGATGGAATAAATAGCAGGCAATAGTGAATCGTGGAGCGTTGAAAGTCTGAATTGTTGCTGTGTTGAACACACTGATCCACATACAAAACAAGAAAGTATTTCACAATTACGGAAACTTAGCAATGCATTCCCAGGAGCACAGATGTCACAGCAGCAAAGTATTAGTCAGAGACTGATATTCTTCTAGTGTCCTGGGGACATCTCACTAGCTAGCAGAGTGCCCGACCCTTCTCTGTTACGAAGTTATAAGAGTTTTTTTATTATGACTCTTGATGCTAGGAATTGGGAAGGAAAAGCTATATATTATCCATCAGGCAGACTCCACCTCAACTTGAACAGTCCTCTGACTTGGGAAATTCTAAATGCCCCTAAATGATGTGTTCTATCCTATCTATTTAACTTCTCCAGTCCCCCAGTCCTAAGAACTCCTGCAACTCTATCACGCCATGCATTATACTGAAAAGTGAAATTCCTTATAAATTCCTCGTATGTATTTGCAGACTACTTTATAAGAATGTTTTAAAACTAGAATTTTCCTGAAAGTAAAGTTTAGAATATTAATTGGAATATGGGAATATTTTTTTTAATTGTTGGAAGCTCCATATTTTAGGCTTATGATACCTTTGAAATAAAACCACCTACCGAGTTCAAAATTATTCATTTAATATGTTACCTGTCTCTTGGGCCATTTGTGAATGCTAGCAGATCTCATTCCTTCAAAGGAGTCTTAAAGCAAGTTCACTTTCAAATGTGGTAATATTAAAGGTAATTCTTCTAATTTTCATCTGAAATCACAAGACATGTTCTTTTAATGGAAATGTTTTAAACTCAGTGCACAGTATATTTGTGTCAGAATGGATCCAGCTGGTGTTTTTGAAGGTGTTCACAAAAGTGTGAAAATATTTTGCCTGGTGGGAAGACAGCCTAATCAGCCCTGCATCTAACTGATCGGGCAGGAGTGTTGATCTGCTGGAGGTCAGGAAGTCTCTGCAGAGGGATCTGGACAGGCTGGATCGATGGGCCAAGGCCAGCTGGAAGAAATTCAACAAGACCAAGACCTACCTTTGGGTCACAGCAACCCCAGGCAGCACTACAGGCTGGGGGAAGTGTGTGGAAAGATGCCCAGCAGAAAAGGACCTGGAAGTGCCAGTCAACAGCAGCTGAACATGAGCCAGCTCTGCCCACATGGCCAAGAAGGCCACTCCTGGCCTGTATCAGAAACAGTGTGGCCAGCAGGACCAGGGCAGTGATCGTCCCCCTGTACTGGGCACTGGTGAGACCACACCTCGAGTGCTGTGTCCAGTTCTGGGTCCATCACTGCAAGAAAGACATTGAGGTGCTGGAGCGAGTCCAAAGAAAGGAAATGGAGCTGGGGAAGGGTCTGGAGCACAAGTCTTGTGAGGAGTTGAGGTGTTCAGTGTGGGCAAAATGAGCCTCAGGGGCACCTTATGGCTCTCTACAATGACAACCTATTTACAATCCTGAAAGGAGCTTGTAGCCTGGTGGGGGTCAGTCTTGTCTCATGGGTAACAAGTGACAGGACAAGCGGAAATGTCCTTAAGTTGCACCAGGAGAGGTTCAGATTAGATATTATGAAAAATGTTTTCACAGAAAGGGTTGTCAAGCACTGGAACAGGCTGCCCGTGGGAGCATTTGAGTTACCATCCTTGGAGGTATTTAAAAGATGTGTAGATGTGGCACTGAGGGACGTGGTTTAGTGGTGGGCCTGGCAGGGCTGGGTTAACAGGTGGAGTTGATGATTTTAAATGTCTCTTCCAACCTTAACAGTTCTGTGATTCTATTCGTATTATGCTGATTCATTGCTTGCATTTTGGGATCTTATATTTTGCATTTTTGTGCATAAAAGGAAGATATGTTATTTTCTGAGTCCCTTTGCATAGGTTGGCTTTCTGCAGTGATTTTAATGAAGTATGTATTTCATAAATATGCATGAAAAAAATCTGTATCACACCTCGTCATCAGTCTTATCTCCTCCTCAATACAGCAGATAGTCTTATGTTTTTAACATTATTTTTTCCCTCTCATCAATGAATCAGTTTGGCTTCAAAATTTGATATAGTTATTTATGAAAGCAAAACCCCTTGAAATTCCTACTAAAACATTGGTTTCTACATTCCGTTTGTGGACTTTCTTTTCAATTTCATTGCAGCTTTTACATAATTTAAAAAAATAGTGCTTCTACATTGGTTTGTACACAAAATAAGAGGAAATTCTGCCTTAGTCCCCCACAGGAGTATTTTTGAGTAATATATTGATTTGTCTCATTGTTGGAACTATAGATGTAAGCTATGTGGAGGTTTTCATGGTGTCTATCTATTTCTGGCATTTCTGCAGACATTTCTGCATTTCAGAGCAACACATTTCTGTATAAACAGATGAAGGAGACATAAAGATAGAAAGCTGGTTGTAAAATGCTGTACAATTAAAAAAAAATTCTCTAAAAGTGAAATGGCTAATAAAGTTTATTTCCCATTGATTTGTCTTGCATTTGAATACTGTAGTGTCCAGTAATGCTCAAATCTAGATACACCACTTTGCAGAAGACTTCCCTGAAAGCAAGCTGTGAATCAGGCACAACAGGAACTGCCCAGTTGCTCCTACTGGGGTGAGTCACTGTGCTCCAGAAATGCTTGTCCCAGGGAGGAAACTGGAAATTCTGGACCCCTTAGTGAGATAACGGGCTGTTTTGAGACAGTGGGCTGGTTTGAAATGGGTGTTCAACATTACCCCTCCACAGCAGAGTGTTTGACTGATTGTGACAGGAGCACTCCAGATGGGAATTTCAGGCAATGACAGAGATTCTCCCCAGGCAACGATTTGTATGCTGAAATGTGTTGATTAGTATCCTGATTGGAATGTCCTAGAGATGCCCAGGCTGTTTCTGCTGTAGAACTCATATGTGTGCATAGGTAAGACACTTGTTAATAGTTGAAACTCTTACTGCAGCTACAGAAATGTTCACATAACCCATTTCTTAATATGTAGTTAAGATATTTAAGAGTTGTTTTATATGTAGTTTATTATGTGCTGGAGGTGGTCATGCAGGAGCATAAGCCAGCCAGGTTAGAACTGAGCAGAGCAGCAGCTCTGGGAATCTCAACCCAGCTGAAGACACTGCTGCAAAGACTCCTCCAGCAGAGATTCCTGTCACTACCAGACAGCCACTGGCAGTCCTATGCGAGGGATCTGATTCCCTATGCAAGTGTGTTGTATGCCAACAAACTTCCCGTTCATGCCTATGCAAAAGCTAGAAAGTCAGGATCTCTAACTGACCTTGTGAATTTTCCTTCTTTTTTCTTTACTGTAATTTGACTTTAACACATCACAAAATCTGCTCTACTTGGTTATATGGTAGTCATTCAAATACTTTTATAGTGAGTAGGGACTAGAGCTTTGAACCTGTCTTTCTTCCACCCTCTGGGTGAATTCTCTGGTGGATAAGTTCTTCTGTGAAAGCTGAGTACTTTCTTTTTCTCTGATCATGTTTCCAAGCAAAAGTAATCCTTTGTAAACTGTGACTTCAGGAAATTTAGTTTAACTCCCAAATACGATTAGATGGAAATAGCTGCCAAGTGCTTAGACAAAGCAAAACCCCTTGTTGGGTTAAGCTTCACAAATTCTAAGTTGTGGTTGTGATCGAGTGTCTTTTATTTGGTGTTATAATTCTAATCTGAGCAATTTAAATTCCTTTTACTATAAACAAAAAGACACAATTCAAGGATACTACGTCCAAAAACGATCCTATTTCTCTCCACTGATTACGAAGACACCTCTGGGTAGCTAGGTTAGGTATTTGCTTGGCAGATACTGAAAGTTAGGCAAAATTTTCTCACAGGGTCCAAGGCTGCTTCAGAAAAAGCATTGCAAGCAGGTGAAGGAAGATGCTCCCCTTTCTCTACTCAGCCCTGGTGAAACATCTCTGCAGAGCTGTGTCCAGTCCTGGGCTCCCCAGGACATGAGAGACATGGACACACTACAGAGAGTCCAGGGAAGGGCCACAGCAGTGCTGGAGAGGTTGAAGCATCTGACGCATGAGAAGAGGCTGAGAGAGCTGGGCCATGCTCCCTGGAGAAGACAAGGGTCTGGGGGGATATTATACAAGTGTATAAATATAGCTGAAGGGAAGGAGTAAAGCAGCTAAGATGGAGCTACAGTCCTTCCAGTGGCCCTCAGTGACAGGATAAGGGGCAATAGGCACAAACAGAAATGCAAGAAATTCGGCTTAAACATAAGAAAAAATTAATTTTTATTCTGCAGGTGGTCAAACACTGGCACAGGCTGCTCAGATGGTATGTCATCTTTATCTTTAGAGATACTCAAAATCTGCCTGAACATGGCCCTGGGTAACCTGGTGTAATGACCCTGCTCTGAGCAGGAGGTTGGACTAGTCCATCTCCAGACGTGCCTTCCTATAATTCTGTGATTCTGTGGAAATTATTCCTATTCATTCCATCTATGTTTAGTCTATATATAATATTTTGCTTATTTTTATAGTTTTTCCTTAATCTTAAGAAATGTGCCACATCTGTAGTGTAAGATTTCAAGAAATTTTTCTAATTTCAAAGATTTTGTGATATTTTTAAACTGACCTTCCCATAAAAATACTCATAGATAATGAACCTGGTAAATTTGCCTAATATTTAAGAAATTTACCTCACATCACAAGGAAAAAAAATAAAGAAGCTTGGACTTTTGTCTGCAAATCTGAATGTATCTAAATACAAGCATTTGGATCTGAATATACAAGTTAATCTTTTATGATCTTTGTACAGGGCTTTATCCTGAAACCCTTGCTCGGGTAACAGAAATCATCTCTAACTAGAGATCAAGAGGAAGGTACTTTGAAGATATATTGCTACACTATGTAAATTTGAAAAATTTACTGTGCATTTGGAGCATTAATTTCATGCTGTGACCTAATTCTTGCTTACAAGTATACCATGAACATACTGAAAAAATTGTAAAGATTATCTCTTGATCTCCAGCTCTGTCTAATTAGGACAAACGACTTGTTTTCAATAATAAGACCAAAACATTCCATAGGAGAAAATTGGGGGTTGTTTTATTTTTATATGTGAAGATAAACCCCTAGAATACTCCTGCATAAAAATTAAAATCATAGAATCATAGAATGATTTGGGTTGGGAGGGACCATCTAGTTCCAACCCCCTGTCGTGGGCAAGGACAACTTTCACTAGACCACATTGCTCAAATCCCCATCCAACTTGGCCTTGAACACTTCCAGGGATGGGGTAGCCACTTTCTAGACAACCTGTTCCAGTGTCTCACCACCCTCACAGTAAAGAATTTCTTCCTAATAATGGGGTCACTGAAGACCCCCATGAGGACCAAGGCTTCTGAATGCAAGGCTGCTCCAATATGTCTCATCTGCTCTGTCTCATCTGCCCAGTCTTCCTGGTTAGGTGGCCTGTAGGAGACTCCCACTACAATGTCACTTATCCCTGCCCTCCCACTGTAATGTCACCAGTGTCTGTCCTCCCTTTAATCCTGGCCCACTTCTCTCCATCCCCAGGCAGAGCTCCATGCACTCCAGCTGGTCATTTGCACAGAGGATGACACCCCCTCCTTGTCCTTCTTAAAGAGCCTGTATCCATCTATTCCAACACTGTGGTCATAGGAGCCATCACACCACATCTGCCCAGTGCCAGTAAGACTATGGCCCTACAGGCATGTGCATGGCTCTAACTCCTCTTGGTTACTCCCCATGCTGTGTGCACTTGCACAGAGGCATTTAAGTTGCCCCTCCGCAGAGCTGACTAACTGGCTGGAGTGGCTGGAATACTTTGTGCTGCTTTTCAAGTGCTTGCCTGCTGACATGTGATCCCTCTGTGGGCTCTAGGCATCTGTTTTGGGCACTGGTATCACACTCATGGGAGTGGGATGGATTGAGGTTTCCTGGTTTAAAGCCCATGGCTGAAGAGGCTCTTCCCCTTCTCTGACAGACAAGACCCCATCAGCCCCCAGCAGACCAGGTTTCTCTGTGACAGTCCCATGCTCTGAAGCAGACAAACCCTTGGCTGTGGCACCAGTCCTGTAACCACTTGTTGATTTGTCACATTCAACTGGCTCTTTCAAATTCCTTCCCTTTGACCAGGAGGACTGATGAAAAACCACCTGCACTCCAGAGTTCCTTACCACTCCTCCCAGTGCTTTGCAATCCTTGATACTCCTCAGGCTGCTCCTGGCTGTATCACCGGTGCCCATGTGAAACAACAGGTAACAGCAGCAGGTAACAGTCAGTGGACTGTGAGAGGCTTGGTAGTCTCTTGGTGGCATTCTTGATACAAACACCTGGTGAGCATCACACCTCTCTAGAGGTCATCAGGTCAGCAAATGGGTGCTCCATAACTCTCAGAGTCACCTCCTACTATCACTCTGCACCTCTTTTGAGTTGCTCTGGTTGTTATACAGGGAGCAGATCAGGCTGCCTTACTCAGCTCCAACATCTCTCCCAATGTGTGCTAAATTAAAATTAGATTTTCTATGTCAAAACATTCTCAGAACAGCATCTTTGTTATACCAAATGGAACATGAAAAGGCAATATTCCTAGTACTAGAAAAATAGGGCTTAGAGCTTCTGTCTTTGAACCACAGCAAAGTATTTGACTGAAATTCCAGAGAAGCAAATAACGCATCAATAATGTTTGCAATACCTCCTTAGGTTACATATGCAAAACAAACAAGAGGTTTACTTAACGTCGGCATAACTATTCCCCCTATTAGTTTTGATCAATTGCTTTGTGGTCATGTTCATTAGACAGCCTAATCTGAACTGCAATTAGATTTTATCCTTTTAAAAGACAAAGCAGAATCCCAAGTCATTAATTAAAGGGTCTGACTACAGTTGGTTACAAGATGGATGTTGCATACCCTTTAGTGATGACTCAACTCAGCAAAACACAGCACTTTAGTTTTAAGTGGCAAATACACCAGCACTAATTGAATGCAAGCTTTTGCTCTGGTACAGCTGGAGAAAAGGAAGTAATTTCATGTGTGGATTCCTGAAGACATGAAATGCTAATGAGAACCATGTGAATAAGCTAGGTTTACATAGGGCAAACTGCAAGTATGAGGAAAACATTTGAAATAGGGGAGAGTGATTAATATATAATCCTCCACCACTTATCAGTTGTTTTATTTCTCTCAGAAACTGAAAAACATTTAGTATTTAGTTTTCAGACCCACTGTATCTAATGCTGCAGCACCCCAATGGCAAAAACCAATTTATGGTACCTATGAAATCAAAAAGCTCATTACTTTCTTATTGGTTGCACTCCATGGGTGTTCCCCAGTTCTTGCTTTGTAGCAGGCTGCTCCTTCATGCTATCCAAAGTGTAGGATATTCCCCTTCCAGATATGAATAAGTCCATATTCTTGGGCCCTCTCCTCCTAAAACCAGAAAAAGCCTTACAAGGGTTGCTGATCTTTAAGATCTGAAGTCATCTGGCCAGACAATAAGCTGCACTCAGCCATTCACAAGAACATGTTATATCAAATGCTCCAGGTTTATGTCTCAGCTTCTCCAAAGATTTCCATATTCCTATATGACCACGAATAAATCAGAGGCATTTTAACCAATTTTTTAGGCAGGTAAATCATGGTACTTTTAATATATGAGACACAGGCTTTTGTGGATAAAATGGCAGTATTTCTCAAACTCCATGCGGTCCTGCAAGGCTCTCAGTACCTTTGGTAACTGAGGAGAAGGACAAAATGTGAGGTTGGAGGTAAAAGGGAAATTTGGATGCAGTAACTAAAGTTTTAAAGGAATTTTTAAGGGATTTTTATTTTTAGTTGATAAGAAAAAAAGATTTTTTTAAAATGCAGAATTCACTGAGGCTATCATCTGGCATCTGTTTGAATGTCTTTCTCTTTCCATGAGTTTGGAATAACAAGACTATTACCTAGAAGCTTTAAAAGAAGAAGGAAAAGCTGCTCACTGCTAGTGATGGAAAAAATATAATGCAGACCTTGGCAATAAGGGCCTGCAGCTCTACCAGTCATCTCAGCGTGTAGCCAGAGTTGCTAACTCAGCTATAAAGGAGCCAAAGCACACAGAGAGGCTCTTTTTTAAAATTAGTTTATTGTCCATTATTAATAGAAAACCTACAGAAAATAAAAATACAAATTGTAGACAAACACAAAAGCCTATTTTTAGTCTGTGACATATGAGAGGAAGGTACATTGCAGCCACAGGAGGTGATCTTCCATTTCTCTGAAGTTTTCATCGTAAGTTTACCTTCACAGCTGTCTCCTGCACACTATCTGCCAGAAAAGCTCTCTGACACTACCAGGTGCCCTTGCACTCGGCTGAGGGGATGGCAAAGAGAAGCCTTGGAGTCAGCTTGAGGAAGGTTGTCTGGCATACATGTCCTCTAGGATGAGACTGAAAATGAAGAAAGAGCTGGGTTCTCCCATGATAGCCAGCAGAGCAAAAAATCAGGAAAATCTGGAACGCCATCAAGAAAAGCAACAAAACCAAACACAAAATTGAAAGAGCAAAGACAGGCTTTATCTCAGAGCAACATTTCTAGGACAGGGAGTCAAAATTGAATAAATAATTTTTTTTCTGCTTTTAATGATATTCCTGTAGATATTCACAGACCTTGGAAAAAAGGCTAGATATCAAATCTCTAGTTTATCTCTTTCTGATAGTGAGCAAAATGCTGAGCTAAAAGCACAGAGGTAAACCATCATCTTTATCAGGTTATCTTCAGCAAACAACTGGCAGAGATGATTATGCCCAGACTTTTGTGTGATACATCATTCAAAACTGGAGACAATTTGAGTAAATTCATCCATGAATAGGTGAAAAAAAGGGAAAATGCTGCTAGTTTTCCTGGCTGTGGAGGATTTGTTACGGAATAAGTAGTTAATATATTGACAAAGAGCTTTCTTGCTGAAAAATGTTTAAAGCAAAATATGGGAGAAGGTCTGTATTTTAACCTACTAAAAGAAAAGAATATTTGCATAAACAGCAAAAAACTTCCAATGTTACTATTCTAAGAAAGGAATGTTGGATTTTCAGTTCAAAATTACTTCTATACTGATATTTAAGTTACTTAAAACATAGAAGTTGAAAGCAAAATGAAATATTTGAAACTACAGAAATTACAATTTCACCCATGTTATTGCTTCATGAAAATTCTCAGCATTTTGATTTCTGTTATTTGTATGTTTTAAATTTTCAACATTGCTGAATCTTTTTAGTACAAAGATATAATTTCTCCTCTTTTTTCATTAACTGTTTTTGAATGGAATAATGAAGATATTTAAAGGGGTGCTTTGCCTGTGATTAAATATATTCCATAGAGGAACTACATCCAACCTTAGAAGTAAGAAAATTATGCATTTGACTGAATATTCATGGAATTGAATGATCATTTCCCCACTGACTTAAGTGACTTATATTTCTAGTACAACATGAAGGGCTTCACTTTCAGAAATGCAGATGCATTGTTGCATGTTTAAACACTCATAGGCAAGTAACTGCAAACTCTTCCACTGATCAAGAGTAGAGATTGTCCTCCCAGTCTTGCAGACTTTTACACACATTGGAAGATGGCATGTGTATTTGTGTGCCTATTTATATATGCATCTATATGGAAAATAATATAAAATATTTATATGGTTTTGGCTAGAGCCTAAGAATGAGCATGCTTTTCTCTCTTTAAAGGAACACCAAAAAAACCCTAGAGATTGGTAGAAACCTAGATTTGTTTGGGGTGTTTTGATATATTGCTGCCTACTTGCTCATTAGACAACCTCCCTCTTTCTAATTTATCACTTTAACATCAGATTCAGCACTAAGAAGCAGCCTGCAAAAGGTAAAAAAATAATTATAAATTCTACTGACCAGTTCACATTAGTGTGAGTGCTGGCAACACTAAGGTGTTTCTATTTATCACCATTTGCTTTGATGGGGCACCATTCATTTCATTTATCATTTGATTCTTTTCAATTATTTCTTCTTGGGAAGAAGTAGAATCAGCATTATTTAGTTAGGATTGTGTTTGCCCAACAGGTTTTGTAAAGTCCACTAAAAGAAAATGGTCACTAGATACTTGTGCATTGGGTCTAGAGTCTTCCTTCAGTATCTGCCTATTTTGTGATTTAAAAACATAATTGTGTTTTTTAGTATTACAGGAAGCCATCACTGATTTAGGCATTTAAGCTCAAAAGAATGTAGCAAAATTATATAACTATTTTTTTTCCAGCTTCAGGGTAATACATTTCTGACTGGCATAACAGCCAGTTTGAAAATCTACCAAGGAACATTGCTGTACACCTTACTGTTTGGGTTAAAGTTATGGGGGGTTGAGGATTGTGCTGTTTGGGATTTTTTTCCCTGGTTTTGGAAGTGTTGGCAATCCTCAGTAATGATATGGCACACACGATTCCAAAAATTAAATAAAAATGCCAGAATTAGCTCTAGTGCTGCATGACCTGCTTAGGTGCACTGAGTCATTATGGGTAATAAGTCTGTGCCACCTCTCACACCTCTTCTTCCCCTACCATTATCTTTCCCAAGAAAATACTAAGAAAGGTGCAAATATTCAAGGCACAACTTAGTTCAGGGAGGGCTCCTAGACTGTAAACCCCAAAGCAGTTCTCTCAGCATTTCTGCATAATTTCCTTCCAACCAGCTGGATATGCTGGGCATCATGACTTTAAATCCTAACCTCCAGTTTGCTCTGGGAATTGTACTGCTGGATCCTGATATCTCAGGCAATAGCAACTGTCTCTTGTATCAGCACCTGTCCCTCAGCCCCTTTGTGAATTTGGGCCTTACTCTTTAAGTACCAGAAGATGTAATGTGGTGAATAAATACAAAAGTGGTGTCCAGAACAAGGTGACAGTCAAATGTCAGGTGTAAATTTACAAATGTGAGTTAATACATTGCTAACAAGCTGCTCTTACTTTCAGTGAAAAATTTCTCTCCTACTTGGTTTTTTTTTTTGCGATTCTGGGCTTCTCTTGCCACAGTCCTGGGCACTTGAATGTTTAAGAACACTGAAAAGGAAGAGATCCTCCTCTGAGAGCTGGTGCAGACACCAGGGAAAGAGTATGTGCGAGAGTCCAGAACAAATTTGGCTACAGCAACAGGGACAGAACTCATCTCAGAGTGTTTGAATTATTACAATTGGAGGAAGAGGATTCTAACTTCTATGAAACTTTAATTATTCTTCTTTCAAATTTTTAATTTGGCCCTTTACAGGAGGTGGTCAAGGTCTCTCTGGGTGCCATTTTCAGACTGCCAGTTAATCACTTGGTAATCCCCAAAATTAAAGACTTCTTTGTGTTTCACGTACGAAAATGATGATAAGATCACTGAGAGGTTTAGTGGGGGCTTTGAGAGCCACAGAAGAGGAGCACAGTGTTTAAAATTACTTTGTGAGACACACGCCACACCTTAAGCTTCACAAACCTCTGGTTTTCTACTGGTAGCAAAGGGAGATGGGGAAAAAACTACATTTAATTGTCAGAAATTTTTAAAAAAGCAATCTTCAACAGCTTTTTAAAGAAGGAATTGCACAAAGATATCCCTGAAGTAAGAAGCCCGTAAATATTCATGCATGATCACAACAGTTACACAGTCCCACCAAAAATTGCTGTGCCAGGGACCCTGTGGAAGCTAAGTCTGGTCCTGTTTGACTCCAGGACCCTGTTTTGTCTGTGACAAAACATCAACCAAACCCATGGAAAATAGTATTGCCGGCATCCTCAACCTCTCCAAATAGTTGGAAAGTGTTGTGATTAGAGGTCAGGAATGTATCTGCCTCTGTGTTTTGTTTGTTTGCAAAACAGGGACTCACGGGGGCACAGCAGGACAACTGGCCCTCCATCTGTTGTGCAGAGCTATGGTTTTTTTTCTGCAAGGTATACAAGAAACAACCAACACTTCATTAGGAGAGCACAATTTGACCTTCACTTTAAATACGCCTTAGTTTGTCTAAGAAGCTACAGCTTGAGGTTTCCAAACTCACCAGCCACTAGTACTGAAAAGACAAAATTGTCACAAAAAATCTGAGTTTGTGCACCACCAGAAACATCTTAAAAGATCATGTGGAACCTATAGGCTCTGAGTTTTATTCCTATCTCTTACATGGTGTTTTCCTAAGCTATAAGAGTGATGTCACAGACAAAGTTGCTGACATATTCTGGGCCTTGCAATGAGTGGAGAACAGGGATGAGTTATATAAAAAATAGGATACAGCATCAAGTTCTGCTTTGAATATTGGTTTGAAGGCTTGAAAAGGCAGATTCAAGTGCTTTTATGTTCAGAACAGAGGTGTATGATGAAAAGTCTCTAATAATTTATAATCAAACTTAGGTGTTCCCCCCTTTTACGCTGCCCAGTCTTTATCTATGAATTCTTATAAGGATTTGCAGAATTTTGGGGCAGCTTCCTTCCTAGGGAGCTAGCAGCTCTGCCCCAGTCCCACCCTTACACTACCCCAAGACAGCCACCAGGACTCCACTCAGCTCACCACCAGCTCACCCTCTCTGCCTCAAACATTTGATGTGATGTTTCCAACCCAAAACAATATTACGCAATTATTTGGTCAAAACTCCCACACTCTTGGCAGTGAGGAGGAGGTTAACAAAAGGGGAGAAGAAGAGGCAGATGGTTATGGAGAAAACATATAGGGATTTTTGTTGATTATACCTGTTAGACTTTCTGAGGTACCTGGTTAGAATTGTTGTACAAGCCATGATTGTGTTAGACAAACAGATTCTATACATTGTGTCTGTGAAAGGGCACAATCTGCCAGACGTTCCCCATCAAAAGAACTGAATATGCTTCTGACTAAAGTTTTCTTCATAAATACTTTCCTTCTTCAAAGGGCAGCATCTGGACTTTAGAGTGCTATCATAAAGCCTATCTTTTGGGGTACAAGATGTACAGCATAGGAGTAGTTTAGACAGTAAACCAGGAAGGCTATTAGACATCAGGAAAAATACCAAAGGAAAGAACAAGGGCAATTAATAAAACATAAAACATTTGCTCCATAAAAATCTAGAATATCATCATTACTGCTTCAAATTAGTTGAAGAGTAATTATCCCCAAGATGCTCCAGCACCTTCTACATCTTGCTTGCAAAAGTTTGGCAAAACAGGAAGGAGCTGATAAAGATATGAAACTCTGTTCGATTAATAAGGGGAAAAGAATGAAAATAAATTATTTTATGTGGAATGACAATACAAACAAAATTGGACAGCTATAATTATCTGTGTTGTGAATGTGCACATGCAAGTATCTGAACCGCAGTGAAGGTGACCTTGCATAGTCTCATCTGATAGAAAAGCAGATTAAAACTCCTGTTTATCCCAACTATTGTCTTTACTACTTTCAATAAACAATACAAAACTAGTGGAGGAGTCCAGCTGATTGTTTACGTGAGTAAATGCTTGATTTGCTGAAACTGTGCTGCTTTTTGTGCTGAGGTGATTTAGAAAAAGGATTTATTGAACACTTTTAAGGCCATAGGAATGCTTTGTGAACAGGGTGGAAAAAGTCCTTATGAAGCTTTACTTTAAAGAAGGTCTTCTCATGAGATTTGTAACATGGGATTCAATATCATAAATATTTCCACGATTTATCTGTGATAAGGATAAAAGAACATCTCTATATCCCAGTGGTGTAAAAGCAGCAGAATATTCAAGGTTAAGAATGTCTTTGAGGCGTATTCCTCCCCTGGCAAGACCAGGTGAGACTTGGTGAGGACAGCAAGTATGTGCCCCACACAGGGGCAAAGGTGGTGAGCTCCACAACCCTTCAGTGCCCTGAGCGAGTGCGGGTCAGGTACAGCAGAGGAGAAGACATCTCTTCCTTGCAAGAAAAACAGGAGTGGGGGAGAATGTGCTGAGAGAGTATGGAGAATGCAAAAGCTAAAAAAGACGGGCTGCTGGATGCCCTTCCTTCCCACCAGATCCTGAGAAGAACAATACTGTGCTCTGTATTGTGCTAAAACATGACATTTAGACTTAAGCACTTTAAACAGTCCCCTGGGCTATGCTAAGGGTGCAGAACAGCTGTATGTATAATTAAGTAAAGCTAATTATAATAAATTAAGTTAACTAGAAAATCAGTCACAGCTTTTATTCCTAAAAGTTCTGTTGTTGTTGCCAGATTTGAAACTGCTGCAGGGCAAGATGCTGGGCCACCACAGATTGTCAGCGATCTAGTCACTTAGTTTTATTTTTAAAACTAAATTTGTAACTGGAAAATGTTGGAGTAATGGGAAGGTTCTTTATGTATTCCAAATTTAGCAACTAGACAAGGCTGCTGATCTCTCTGGATAATTGTAGCTCTGAGGTACATGCCTTCTCTTTCTCTTGGCTACAGAAGACTGCTGAATGCTCAAGTTGGCACCAGAATACGGTGTGAATGTTTCCTTTGCCCATCTACCAAGCCATGCCTGCACAGCTCTACTCTGAAACTGTCACAGGTGCAAAAACTTTTGTTCTACCTCAGCTTTTAAACATAACACAGATTCCCCTGAAAATGTAGTCCCGCTCCAGGAAAGTCAGCAGAGTTATATAAATAGGCTGTTGGTGAGTCCTGTCAGAGAGAAGGGTTTGCCTACACGTTTATTGAGATTCCTGCTTCAAGTTGTGCCAGGGAAAAAGAGGCAACCTGCCAGGAGCAAGCCTTATTCTGTTGCAACTGGTGGAGAATGAAATGCAACAGATGAATGGTAGATAGTTTGGATTTACGGTGGAATCACTGCCTTGAGGATCAGCTGCAGGAAGAACAACATATAGTATTGTTTGCAAAAGTTTTCTGAAGAAAAAGTTGGGCAGGATTTGGCTCTAGCTGAGGAAATGTGTGAAGCACAAAACCCTGGAATCGAGGCAAAGACACCATGAAATTGTCACTGTAGCTTGCCTTTATCTTACTTCTTCCCAGAACATCTGCTGCTGTCCACTCTCAGAAACAGGATAGTGGGCTGGAAGGATCTTTAAACTCACCTTATATGAGTATGATGGTTGCACAGTCTGCTCCTTCAGTTGCAGGATGTATTCAGAAAGGAACAAACTGTGGTTCAGCTGGCACACAGCAAAGAGAAGCCAATGTCTGTGAAAATTCCTCCTGTGCCTCAGTACTGGATGCTGGAGTTAAAGACCAGATTGTGAGAGGGAGAGCGATCTTTCTTTGCAGAGTAATGACTTTACTTTGTGCAAAGAGAAAGGAATTACACTGGCAGAAGCTTGATTTTGCCTTTTCCCCACAACAAGGCAGTTCCTTGTGCTAGCAAATATAGACTGCTCCATGTATCACTGCCTCAAAGTGCTCCCTTTTCTCCAAGCCTCTCCTGGAACAGAGCAAAAAATTCCCCTCCATTGCCCCAAACTGGGGAAAAACATGGTGTGAGCCTCCTAGCAGCAAAAATACAATTGAAAACTACATTTAATTCATCTGCATTTACCTTATTGGATAAGAAGGACTGTCACCACAGTAAAGATTTTTAGAATAAAAATGAGTCAGTAACTATCTTTAAAGGACTCAGTTTAAGAGTAGGCATAATGCAATCCACACAGGCTGTGAAGTTATTCTCATCAGGAGGCTTAAAGGAATGTTTCTGGAACCAAGGTGAATTAAAGTTTGACCTTCTTTTTAAAATTGTCTTTCCTGACACTTTCTCTTGTATATAAACACTTGTTTTCAGGTTTCAGGAATGAGCTGCATTGATCCTGTTTTTGGGGATCCGTCATAGTGGTAAATAGCAAGTCTCTGTGATTTATGACTGGGCTTGCTGATAGTACCTTAGAGATGTCTGAACACCTGCAGCTGAAGATCCAGCTTTAGGAACCACGAATTGAAGCCTTTCAGGTATAGCTTTTCCAGCTGTGCTCATTTGTGAGATGAAAACAAATCAGATGAGACAACAGTGATTATTACCAGTGATACTGATCACCGTTCAGCCCATGAAAATCAGATTGTTCTGGTGTTATAATACTCTTCAACATCCCCTTCCCCCATGCCATCCTTGATCAGCCCTTCAATAAACACTAAATATGCAGAATTTCTTGTAACAGCAATAATAACAAAGAGACAGTATCAGGAACTATAATGCATGTCATAGATTTGACAAAATTAGTAGAGAACTTTTTAGTTGGTAAAGTATTCAAGCCAGTCAAAAGTGGTTTTGATGTTGTATTGACTCACAACATGATTTCACACCAGCTACCCCAAGAACACAGTTACTGAGTGCAAGTCCTAGTTAGTCATCCTGAATGTCAGCAATACAAAATAAAACTATTTGTGAACACCAAGATTAATTAATGTGTTTGCTTTCCATTGGACCTAATGGAAACAAGGGCAGCATAGAACACACTCATGCCATAGCCATGGTCACACCGTTATCTTTTCTTTCTGTCTGACACTGATGGATATAAAGGCATCCTATACTGCAGATAAACATGTCAGAGACAGGAAAGACTGAGTAGGGAAAGACCCTCCTTAAACTGCCAGCTTTAAAATCAGCCATTTTCATTGCAAACTAAATGATACAAGAATAAACGTGGCTACATGGGGCTGAATGTTGCCATGATATGATAGAAGAAGCTGTGGTATACTGCAGCTTCACTCCTGGCTGCACAGCATGGAGCAGAGTGCTTAGGGGGAAGTCTACCACCCTCTGAATCTACCCTTTGGTGCTGATGGGAAAACGTCAGAATGGCTGAGATTCATCAGTTGGTTTGTAACATTACATCCTTTGACATGAACACAGCAGCAGCAGCAGCAGCAGCAGCAACAAACAATTGTGGGGAAAACCCTGCAGGTAAATGGCACATCTGTATTGATCAAGACCCACTTAGAAAGGAATTGAAAACATGCCACTCTTTATTAGCCGTGACTGAAAGCACAGATTTTTAAGACTGGGAGGAATCATTATGATTTGATAGTCTGATCTTCTGTACAACACAGGTCAGAAGAGTTCTCTGGCACAAGGCCAAAAGCCAGGTTTCTAGGGCATATTTTCTAGGAAAGAAAATACAGCCTTATTTTTTAAAAAGTCTTTGAAAGAAGAACAATTTCAGTCCTTCATAATGTATTCCAATTGCTAATCACACTGAGAAGCACTGTACTCTACTACTCTTCCTAATCTCTACCAATCAGTTCACAGGCATTAAGAGTAAAACTTAACCAACTTTGAGCAACTTCAGTAGTGGTCTGCAACTGTGCCAGTCACACTAGGTGCCTTTCACAGACAGTAGAACAAATAGAAACTTTAAGGGAGTGATTCATCTAAACTGTTTTAGACATCTCCTTCAGACTGAGATGAATTGTGCTTTACAATCTACTGAGAGTATTGCTTAGATCTGTATTGACACACAGAGCTTCTAGATGGACTGGCTCAGGTACAGACATCTATATTTAGCCAGATGAATCCTACCATCATGCATGACTTCTTTCTGTTGAAGAGTTTGGCCTTTCTCAGTTAGATACTTTTGGACTATAAGCAAACTGTCTCTTAGCCCTGCCCTCATTAAGATGAATAAAGAGGGTTCCTTAGTGTTTGACCTGTTTCCTAATACTAAAAAATATTCTTACAGCCTTCAAATTTTCAGTTTCCTTCTTGGACTGTGAACATCAGAACTAGAGATCTGATCATATATCAGGATGGTAAATATATCAGTAGTAGGAACAACAACATATGACTAGCTGTACTAGGTCAGTCCCAAGGTCCATCTAGATAAATGTCCTGTCTTTGACAGAGGTGTGCAGTGGATGATTCAGGGAAAGTTTAAAAAAGAAAAGAAGTGAGTGATATTTTCTGAAGTCCTCTACCAGCCTCCAGCTTTATGACAAATACAGACACTTCTGTGCTCGGGAGTGCTCCGTGAAAGGTACTTAACAAGAATTTGTCTCATTAGCATAAGCTTTTGGTCTCCATAATCATAGAATCATTGAAACGTTTGGGTTGGAAGGGACCTTAAGGATCATCTAGTTCCAACACTCCTGTCCTGGCCAGGGACACCTTCCACTAGACCAGGTTGCTCAGAGCCCCATCCAACTTGGCCTTCAACACTTCCACACACCCACAGCTTCTCTGGTCAACCTATTACAGTGTCTCACCACCCCCACAAGTAAGGAATATCTTCCTAATATCTCATCGTAACCTACCCTCTTTAAAGTCACTATCCCTTGTCCTATCACTACATATCCTTGTAAAAAGTAATATTGTATGCCAATGAGTTTAGCAGTTTACATACGGAGCATTTCAAAAAATAATCCTTCTTTGTTTTTTGTTTTGAATTTGTCATTCTCTTTTCCCATCCTTTCTTAAGATCATCCTGTTTATCTTCATTAATGGTTTCTTGCTACAGCACTGAGCATCAGATCATGTGCTCCAAGCACAAAGATGTTTTTCAGAATTTCTGTTTCTGGAGGTGTGTTTTTTAATGTAGTAGCCTTTCCCCTGACATTTGCTTGTACTAAGTTGTTTAGCGTTATGTACCAAAGCTGCAGCCTCAAGAGGAAGCACCAAATGACAGGAGCTGCTCTCTTCGCATTCACTTTGGTGGAGGAGGGAAACTCCTTAGTGCTGTTTACAGTTTTGTAAACAGAAGTATAGTGAAGTGCTCTGTTAAAAATTGTTATGAATGACTGAAAGCTTTCTAAGATATTCTTGCCCATTATTGTTTACCATATTCATCCTTCTCAACTAAGACCCTGGTAGCCCAGCAAGCAATTCAGAGGCTATAAGTAGACTACAAAACCAAGCAGAGTCTACAGTTCACATCAGGCTCAAACAAATCTGGTTTTACCAGTTTGTATGCCTAGGTTTTTAACCAGGAACAGAGGGTGGCATGGTATAAGCCCAGACATCAGTGTAGCAGTGCTACCTGGCAGGCTAGGCTTAACTGGAAAAAACATGCAGGAGCAACCGTAACCTGAGAGTGGGAAGCTTATTCTGAAACCAGAGGTACCAGCCGGTGGAGACACAGTTACTTAAAAAACCTCACAAACAATTAAGTATCCAGAATTGGGAGTGTGCCAAGATGAGAACCATGAACGGCCATGGCCCAAAACCACTGGTCTGTGATTTTGTGTCTTTTGTGTTCTTTCCCTGACTTGCCTCAGTCAGATTGCACAAAACAAATTTCTGAAGGAGAAAATAGGACTTTCAGCCTATGCAACATAGCCAAAAATAGTTAACTCTAAAATGTTATTTACAATTTTTATCTTCTTCCTCCTGGAGGTAGAAATGCTGCTGACACCCTCCATAGGAAAGATGCCTGCCAGAGGGTGGAATGCATGAAAAAGGATGATTCCCTGAATCATCCTATGAAGGCGGCCACACTATGGAGGAGGAACAGAGTGACCTCTTTGCTTCTTCCCTGTTTTACTCCATCTGCAGATGGATGTTGAACATAAGGAGTAGGAGGTAGAGGGGAGGCACACAGGGAGTTTTGTACCTCCCACTCACCACATTTGAAGACACCATCCCACGCACCCAGGCTTGCCCTCTCTGCTTTAGGCTTCTCTTTCATATATTAAAGAAGACCAGAGAGCCATACTGAAACAGACATTCTACATTCAAGTTAAAACAGTTATTTTATAGTTTTATATTTTCAAACACACTGTGGCTCACTCTGTGTGCAAAACTTAAGCACAAACCCTGAATCCTGCTCAAAGCCTCGGACGTGAGGGGTCAGTCTTTATATAGATCCCTCATAAAAGGCAATTTTTGTTGCCTGTGAAGATGACAAGAAGGAAACGTAAAGCTTTCAGGATATTTGAGGTAAAAGGGGACATGCCTGGCTCTGTGGAAGCGGTAACTGTGAGAAAGACATACCAGTCTTGTTGCATCTATTAAAAAATTTTTAATTGTCCATTAAGAAGTTCTGTACAAAAATAATATTTGACTCACCCATGCTCAGGCAGCAACCAATATCTCTTACACTACCAGAAATAAGAAGGGTTTATAGTGATGAAGAAGTCAGCACGCAGTTAAAGAACAGAACCTGCTACCACCAGGCTTTCATTTTTACATCATGAACAAAAGGACTTTCTTGGGGTAATCAGACAACCACCAATTCTTATTGTAATATGTCCTTTCATGCACTAAAAGGTGATATTAAAGTGCCCTCTGACTAAATAATCTGCATATATCAATTGACTAAAGAGCACCTTTATATAGGTATATACATAGCACCTATGTATAGGAATAAAAAGAAGAAAAGGAGAAGAAAAGTTTAGAACGAAAGCAAAGGTTTATCATTAAAGATTGGTTTAGGATGTCTACAGAACAGATACATAAAATTATATATGAGATATGTCATTTCAGGTTTAGCAAGGATTTTGCAATCTAATTGTGTCAGTGATATAAAAGATCAGTTTCTACTGACACCAATGTGCCCTGAAGACTGTCATTGTGGCCAAGGGTGACATTTTCCCTGGCTCTAGCAGGGAAAGCACAAATACAGCTTAATCCACTGCACTTGAATTGCCACAGATATGTGAATCTATAGGATCTGAAGAATCTATATTTTTCTTAAAATACAGTAGCTCTGTGTCTGAGGAAAATTTTCTACAGGAACTGCAGCATCAAAAACCAAGACAAAAAATCCTCTGGAAGAGTAGGTCCATGGTGTAATTACTGCCCCCAAATCAGCTGGCTCCAGAGCAGTACAGAGTGAAATGCCTTGTGACAAAGAGCTCCTGAGCTGACCAATAACTCAACATCCACTTTGCCTGATCTTTGTATCACCACTGAGAAGGAATAAAGCTTCATGTCTGCCTATGCAGGGTGAATATAAATTATCACAGTATTTGCTATCGATACAGCAGCACAAACGTCAAGACAAAGCTGAGCAGATCTGCATCTCTAAGGAATATGAAGTCATACCCATGACTGACACAGCTGCCTCTGCAGGATTTGCAATAGTATAAATATGAAAATTGACTTTGAATCAAAACGATCTTATTAAATAAGCATTCACGTCAATGGCATGAACAACACAATGTTTATTTTATCAGACATCTCCACTTACTCCACTAGCTCAACAGAGTATTGTATATTGATTTGACAAAGATACTGTCAAACCATGTTGAGTGACTGCTTGTGGTACCAGTACAAATCTTAATTTATATTCTGGAACTGTGCCCTCTCTGCCATCTTGGATCTCCCTATAAAATCTTATAAGATGCATGAAAAAAATCTATTCCGCATTTTTCAGATTTATGACTCTCAAATGAAAGAAGGAACAGAAATAATCTTTCCATTTGTCAGCCTGTCACCTACATGGAACAGACAGAGCTGCTGCTGATGCAAGAAAATTCTATTACAGGTACAAAATGCAGGTGCATTTTCTTCACAGTTCTTTTTATTAATTTAGCATAGAAATCTATGAAATCTTAGGGCAGAAGAATACTCATTTCATTTTATGAACAAAAAGACAAATTATAATTCACTTCAGGTTTTAACTTTGTTATTTTGTGCAGCTGAAAAGCTAGCAAATTCTGTGTAGTGCTCAGAGGTGCATGTGCCTGGTTTGGGGAGAGGTAATATGCAAAGCTGCTCTTTCACTTCAGTGTTCCACCAAGGAGACAGCAGTGGGAGTCCCTACAAGCTCCCTTCAAATTATGAGGGAATGAGGATCACCCACTCCAGCAACCTTGCTCGCTGAGCTCCTCAATCAGTTATGGATAAGGACTCTCTCCAGACTTGAGATAACTAAGAATGAGTTAATTTTTTTTACAGAGGAACATGTTGCTTAGGAAATACATGCAAGTGTGACATTTTATCAGTAAATGTTACTTTGATGGTAATATGAAGAACTATCTGAAACATGAAATAAGGAACAAAATTTAAGTAAGAATGAAATCAATATAAACGAAAAACCTTAGAAAAAAGGGTAAAAGTCCTCACCTGACTGACCATATTGGCATGCAATATCCCTGTATTCCATCCCAAAGGCTTCCACAGGAGACAGACAGGAACCTGGAGATTAAAATTTGACAGGAAATGTGCAAGGTGCAACGAGTGCTTTGCTGTGTGCTTCCCTTTCAACCACTCTCTCCCTGGGAGAAAGCAGCCATCTTATCCATAAACAGTTGTTCATCCTGAACCTCATTTAACAAAGGACTTGAGCCCTGCTTCCTGCCCTGATCTAGTGCAGCCAGACGCTACTTTACTGTCTGTTATTCGCCCGAGTTCACAGAAACGAATTATTTTCCTCAAATTTGCATGGGTTCCTTCCTCCCCCTCCTTTCACGCTTGCCCCTCACATCCCATCTGTAACCTGAAGCCCCCTGTGACAGGGGGATGTGCTGCACCTTGCAAAGGGATGCCTTGCTGCACCCCACCTTTCTTCCGCCTCCCTGTCGTCTTCCTCTCCAGGGGACTGAGAATTGGAAACTACTAAATACCAACAGGAAAGATAATCAAAGTGCAAAATGTAACTAAGCTGGGAAGACAAGTTGTTTCCAATCCCAGAAATTAATGCCAACTGTTTTTACTGATTTGTTAATGCAGATGCAGCATCGTATGACTTTAAAAACAATGAAACTAATAGTTGCAAGTTTCTTTAATTTAAGAAAAGAGGGAGGACTTGATATTACAAAATGAGCTTTATACCTGTGAGTCTGACCTGTCTGTGTGCAAGACTTCAGTGAGAATTTCAAATGGAAGAAAAACCAGATTTAAACTATAAATGGGTAGTGAGTTAAAATGCAAAGTGAGATTATTGATCTAGACTAACCATACATTTTGAGAAGACTAACTGATTTTTAAAGTGTAGAAGAACTACTCTGTCTGGATTTCAGCAAGGAATTTAGCATGATGCCACCTCAATAATATTCCTGTGTAGCATAAAACAAAGTTCTGAGAGCTGATCTCCGGAAAAACAAAGTTTCCATTTTACTTCTTAAAGCACACTGTGTTTCAAAAACAGACATTCTATAGAGCAAGCAGATTCCATCATGGAAACTTGATTTTTGCCTTATTTTGAAAAGTTCTAGACTTTAGACAGTTATTTGCAATAACAAGATACTTAACACTGCTAGGATAGTATAAAAATCTTCTGTGTCCAGAATTTAGAAATGTTTTGCAGCTCATATATATAATGACATATTAGAGACGGGAAAGAAAATTCTTTCATATTCTAATTCCTTACAAATAGAATATCTATCTTTTTTCTTAGATTCAAAAGGATAAAAGTAACAGAAAAAAAAAGGTGAAAAAAACTCAGACCCTGCACTCTTTTGCTTCTGCCATGATAACATAAGTAAACCTCTAATTTTCAGAGAAAAGTTATTTTAAAGTTCTGAGACCGGAGCACTAGATAATTCACCATTTTTATTCTGAGACTACTATGTTTATCCTTTGGTTTTAGTGGAGTTGGCATGCTCATAAATCCCACCTTCCTCTGGCTGTTATTTCTGTCTGCTAAATTATTTTTTTATTCACAAGGCAATAAAAGGTCACTGGAAAGAGGAATATAATATTCACTCTCATAAAATAAAGTTAAAGAGTATTTAGCATTTATATCTTTCCAGGGCGGTAAACAAAATATGGTTTATTTGGCTCAAGGAAGACCTATGATACTGAAAGAGATAAATCTAATGACTTGTTTTAACAGAATAAGATAAATCTTTCAAGACAAATCTTCAAAAATGCCATGTTGTTCCTGTGAAGGCCCACTGCACAATTATACATAGGTGCACATAGAAAGAGCAGTGCTTTGGCTCTTACCTGCCAGAATTACTTATTAAATGCACAAGTAGATTTCTTAACCACTTCTGGAAGTAGAGCACACTTCTAAATTGTTACTGTATTAAATTATAAAAGCAAAACATTGCTTAATGAAGTTTAGTACTAAATTTGATCATAAAATTACAGGAATAAAAGAGGTTTTCCATTTTTCATGAATCTCTGTGTTGACTAAGGCCTGGTTCCTGAAGTGTATTTTCAAGAAGTAAAGCAAATTAATTCCTTTTGAAAGGAAAATCTAATTCTACTTAGTAGGAAAAATTAATTCTCTAGCTTGGTTTAAAAAAATACATAATAGCTAACCAGTAAATGACCTAAGTGTATACTACAGACAGGATTAGCCAGAATTTTTTAGAACAAAATTGTATGTGAAAACACAGTGAAAGGATGCATAATAAAATACACTTTGCATTTTGCAACTACAATATTCACTTCAATTTTCTTTTTTTTCTATGATTTTTTCATATTCACATTCTCTAAATGCAGCCTGGAAGAATGGGAGTTCTGCCAGAGAATCATTCTGGTCCCAAATAGCTCCTTAGCAAGGAGTAGAATTTTATATTCACAGCCCAGATTTTTCCTCATTGAATTGAACTCATGTATTAATTGTGATCTCTAATGTAGACATCTAACAGAGTTAAAAAAAAAAGTTATTCTGCCAATGGAGAGTTGAAACTAGGTTTTCTCCTACATGTGGACTCAGTTTCAGAATTTAGAAAGGAAAGTGAAATAAAACACAATCCTGCATCTGCCCTGTGGCTTCTGATCAGTCTCAGCCTGTCTGGCTCTCTCCAAAGCAGAGCTCACTTCAATTATCTACATTTAGCACAAGTAACAGCAGTGGAAGCCCTCATTTCTCAAGAACTATTTATTCCTACATTTGCTCTCAAGCTGATGCCCCACCCTGGGAGGGGACTATTGTAGGGGAAGTCCTTAGTGGCAATAACACCAGACAGTGTAAGGCCAGTCACCCAGCTGGGAGGAGGGAGGGTGGTGTGGGTGTTTGATATTTGCCCAGCATGCAGGAGTTGTGCACCCACTCAGCATAGTTCAGTAAGGCAGAATTTGATAGAAAATGCTCTTGGTGGCCTAAAAAAATTATCTTGCAAAGTTACAATTTCTGTTGTCTGGGAAGCTTAGATTGAAATAACTGGCCCATGCTAACACATGGTAGACTTCTACATTCCAAGTTTTGACAAAAGGATTACAGTGAAAAAGCCCCATAACTAGCTTTTTTTATTTGGGGCAACAATTTCTTTATTCCTATTATTGTTCTCTGTAGTAACAGAAATATTTTTATTGAAAAGGAAGGAAAGAAGGAAAGAAAGCAAAGAAATCTGCTGATAGGAGGAAGAAAAATACAGAAGGAAAGGAATGAAAGAAAGAGAAAATGTTTTGAGGGAAATTATGGCAACTCCAATTTATGTCTGACAAAGAATTGGAATTTTACAGGAATTGAAACTGTAAGTTCTTACTGGTGAGAAAGAACTTGAAATAGAGGTATTATCAATAGCTTTGCATAAATGATTCACATTTCCAATCAAAGGCTCTCAAAGTATTTCAGTTCTGGGAGGTGGGAAAATGGAAAACGGAAAAGAACAAGTCCTGTTACCTGAAGCTAGGAATCTAAACAGAACTGATTGTGTTTTCCCTTACTGAGTAATTTCCAGCATTCCCATTGGATTCAAGGCACTCAACATCTCCTACAACCCAGGTTCTTAAGTTCAAGCAAACTACCATGTTGTTTCTTTCTGGTAAATAAACCTTAATCCTTACATAGTTTTCCTCTCAATCAGTGATACACCAGGCATGTCTGCTTTGAAAAGAGACTGGCAGATTCAGCAGAACCAAGCTGTACTTCCAGTGCTCTTCTAACCACTGAGAACAATACTTTCAGAGATCCTCCACTCCATTCCCTGCCTCAAGGCACAAGCACCTACACCTAGATCATCTCCAACAGATGATCTACTTGCTACATCATGCTAATGGTGTCTTAGTAGTGTGAAGAATGTGGGAAAACAGTACCAAAAAACCAAACAGGAAATAAGAAAAATTCTCACCCTTTGGACTCTGTCATTTTGATAATCAAGTTACTTGCACTGACTAGCATTTCCATACTATTCTATTAATTAGATACTAGAACTATTTTCAAGCGTAATACAAGCACAATTTGGTCAAATCTGAAATAGTTCTTTATCAATCCCATGTACCCACATTCAAAATCTTAAAATTAATTCTTCCCTTATTCAGCTGCCCAATAGTGCATTTGGAGAATTTGTTTGCTCTTATAAGAGGATCTAAACATCCCACTCTTGCAGAAGAAAAAACTTCCCCTAGTTGCGCTCTTGAAAATCCACATCTCCACCAAGCACTGAGTTTTTGGCTATTTCTCCTTTTTAGTGAAGGACCACCCTGATGTGATGCTGCAAGCTGCCCAAATGCTGTTGTATCTGGTAGAAAGATATTTCCAAAACAAGATCTCAAAGAGTGATTGAGGCTTGATGGAACTATTTCTTCCTTTCTATCTCAGTATTGAAAATCAAGTATAATCACTATTTATCCTTCCACCTGAACAGCTCCCTGCCTTGGGCTTCTCAAGTGGCACCATGTAACTTCATAACTCCCATAAATCAGGTAATTCTGTGTATTCAGTCCTAGAGGTGCCAGGAACTCATTTTTTAACCCAACAAGATTTATCTGGTGGTGATTTTTCATGCCTTCTGGTACCTCAAGACAGTGGATATTTATATTTTTCCTCCCAACTTATTCTCTAACATTTCAAAGCAATGACTGTATATCACAGTTTGTGTTCTAAAAGTATCACCTCATGACGAACTCCCTACGCATTGATACGCACAGGATCTAAGAGTTCTGCCATTTTTTTTCCATGGCTGACTGCGCTGCAGGTTTTTACAACCAGAGAACAGATATATCTGGTACAGTGTGTTTCACACTGCTGTTTTGAAAGACCTTGTGATGTACCAGTATAATGGATCTCCCCACTTTGGTGTTTGTGAAACCTGGCAAGCTACAGATTGTATATTATGCCCTGCATGACAATCTGTTACCAAATTTTGTCACCAATTTTTCAAGAGACTATTAACAAGACAAATTACCTGTAAATAGGATATTGCAGGGAGTTGCTCTCTTAATACTAAAATGTCCTGATACTCCAATGATTGAAGATGGAATGACTGTCATCTTTATCAGGGAAACTAAATCTGCGGTAGGAATAAGTAATACTACAATTTTACAGATGTAGTAGTGTCAGCTGAACTTTCCTATGCTCCTTCTGAAACAGTGAGAGTTGAAGGTTTCTGAAAAGCTAAACATCCAAGGCAAAATAAACAGTAGGAAAACTGCACATTGAGTCAGGCTTAAACTGCTTACCCTGGAACAAAGCACATGCCGAAAAGCCTGGCAAGGAAATCTAACACACTGGAGCAATGAAGCACAGAAATGGTCTAGATCAAATTTTTCTATATTACTCTCAATAACATGATTTTTTTGGTTAACATATCTTATGAAAGATTGCTTGTTCTGTCTTCTGCTGTATTTGGCACGCTGGTCTCTGTGTCTTTTTGGCTAGACTTCTAAGGAGTGCAGAGCTGACTGCAGCCATGCACATCCCACTGCAGTCACCTATCCACTAACTGTCAGCTCAATGGTTCGCAAAGACAGGTCTCTTCATTATAAACATGACACTGCAATACAAATATTACTGGGTGCCATCATTATGAATTTCATTATACTAGAAGGTTAATAATATTTTTATTTATTAATTTATGCTTTACCCTGTCAGCGTCTTGTTTTTAGGAGTTTCTAACTGTGAGACATTTACCCTTTAGACGTTCCCAGACTACGTTTGGCTGTAATCCTACTGCTGTCTCTAGGCAAGTCCTGCCCTACTATATATAGCATCACCTAAGATCACATATGTGTGCTCCTTAATAATGTGAAGCAAAGCACTATTAGAGTTTCTCATTATGCAGTATTTGAGACCTAGAAGTGAATAAAACACAGAAAAAACCCCACCTGAATTTTAAAAGCAGTATGACTAAAGCATGACATTAGTGCCTGAGAGTTTATTACAGTTGCAGAGACTGCTTTGATCTGCATTGTACTTTAACAGTAAAGGTAAAATTGCTACAATTAATCTTGGGTTTGGGGGTGTGATTACAAAGGAAGAAGCTGAATCACTCCTTCAAGATCCACAGAACTAGGAGAAAAGCTGACACTTGAAGCAAAACAAACAGTTTATATGGGAAGTGTCTCAGACTGTTTTTAAGTTCAGGGTTAGGACTGATTTGGGGTCTAGGTCACAGAAACATGATTATTTATACAGCTTGATGCTCAAATCAATTGCAGTTTGGGAACAATTTCTGTTCCCATTGACTGTGTCTTGATAATGGTTAGCACCAGTAAGGATTCTGATTAGATTTACAAAATGTAGGTTATCAATTATTACTTTTGCTACATGATCTTGGAAGAAGGAGGGTGAAGAAAAAGGACTGGGACAGAGCAAGTACTTTTTTTATCCTTTGCTTCTATTAGCTCTAAAGATGAAGTCTGATTAGTGCCACAGACACCAGGAACTGACTTTTTTTATTACTACTGTATGAAATTTCACACCTGAAAAACAGTCTGACAATTGATGTGAAATGGAAAACCAGTTATGTTTGATTTTAGCCAGGGGAAAGGTGTCTAAACTACTATTAAGGATTATTGTTAACAGTAGGACAAAGGCTGGCAAAAACATATTAGAGAGAGCAGTGCCTGAAGTGCTTGGTTTATTTCTCTACCTTGCCAAATCCATGGCCTAGACAGTGAAGCCATCCCAGCTTGCAGTCTTCCATCAGTCACTTCCAGAGTTGGAAAACAGTGTTTATGATCCACAATGAGGACCCTCAGGTACTGAGCAATAAAATCAACATGTGCTGGACTCTGCCTGCCTGCGATCTAACTCCACTTGGCCTCTGTGAACTATCTCAGAATAGAATGGAATAGAAACCATTCCACAATTTTCTTGTAAGTCCTCAACTAGGTCTGTGTGCAGTATCAATATCAACAACAGTATCAAGCCACTTACCTAACACTTAACCCTAAACTGAAGTCCTCTTTGTGGAAAGATAAAATCCATACTGTGCCTCTGTCAGATTGGCCTTCATGTGGCCCTACAGCCACAAGCCACACACTGTCTTTTCAGCATTGTGCCTAATCATAAACTTCAGAAGGGATTCATGCCTGAGGCTCCTTCACAGACCTTCCTGGAAGGGCCCCTTCAAAGCCATTGGTGGCATCATCTCCTAGTGGGCCTGCAGTGCAGGCAGCTTGAACTGCAGCCTGATGACCCTTGGTACAGAATGAATTAATGACAAACTGTAAAAGGTCTGCAAGAATAAGGAAGATTGTCAGGTTTACATAAGCAGGTAGTGATAGGACAAAAGGGAACAGTTTTAAACTAGATTTAGATTAGATATTAGGAAGAAATTCTTTACTCATAGGGTGGTGAGGCATTGGAGGAGGTTGCCCTGAGAAGCTGTGGGTGCCCCATCCCTAGAAGGGTTCAACGACAAATTGGATGGGGCTCTGAGCAACCTGACCTAGTGGGTGGCATCCCTTCCCATGGCAGGAGTGTGGGAACTAGATAATCTTTGATGTCCCTTGCAACCCAAACCATTCTAGTACTCCATGACTCTATGATTTGCATACTCTACATGTACAAACTAACTCCAGCTCCAACGATTTTCCATTACTAACCCATAACCAACCCTATCTTTTAGCTTTATGGCGAAACCCCACCCTCAACAGGCACATAGAATTGTAGGACCCTGTGCGTCCCAGCCCTCACCCTCACTGTAGAAGGTAGATTGAATCCAAACACTAAGCAAATCTAACAAATGTATAACCCTATCCACAACCCTGCAGATAGTGCTACACCAGCAGCACTCACAAAGCACTTAAACCAGTATGGGACAAGGTCTCAGACAATTAAGGTGTAAAACTATTAACCCAGGCCCCAGTCCCACTCTCAACCCTAATTCAAACTATAACCTTGAGTCTAATCCTTCTTGCCCCTTGCTCATTCCAGTTTTGTCCTAGGCTTGTACAACATAGAAATTTGAACAGTAGGTCTATCACTTCAGCCTTTCCCATACACAACAATATATCAAGAAGAAATGACATATTAATCTTTTGTCATAAATCAATTTAATTCCAATTGTTGCAGAAAGCCCCAATACCTGGCTTGGTTAAACTAAAATCAATAAATCAATGTATTTCATAGGCTGAATTTTGAAGACTAAAACTAAAAGCAAACTTTCATTCCTTGGGATTTTAATGAAGAGTAAACCAAGACACTAACATATATAAAGTGATCTGTTTCTAAAGTTTAAGATATTCTACAAACATTTATTCTTCTGAATGCTCAGTTGTTTTGGAAACTTATAAAAGAAATTGTTCCAAGAAATACCAGATCTAAATAAAAAAAGACTGTTATATTGCCTCTCAAAAACATGAACACACTGAAGTTAGAACCCTGAAAAGCAACAAAACTGAAGCAACCTGTAAAAGAGAAAGCTACTGGAGAGAAGCTATGCAAGTTAGCAGGACTGCCTGAATCAGAGGACTGCAGTGAAAATCTATGATTTAAAAATTTACAGTAGTTCAGTTTGAACAAATTTTAACCGTGTAGCCTTCTCTCTCTGAAGGGAAGCCACAGAAACTGTCAACATCTCTCAAGAGAGGAACAGCCCATATTTTATGCCTGTCAGTTCAAAATTTCCTTCCTAAAGTTCTTCAAGTATACACATAGGAAATGGGAAGAAGGATTCTTGGGAAATATCTAAAAAAACCCAGCTAAGATTTGGATGATGCATGCTAATTTCACATGTCCTATGGACGTACAAGTTAATAGATGATACCAGAGAATGTAATATAGATTATGTTAATAGGTTATGGATTATGCTAACAGCGTGAGTGCTTGTGGGCTCTACAGAATAGGATAGAAAATTCCTTCCTTTTGTAAAAATTTTTGTCTGTAGCGAACACAGAACTGTTTGCTCAATTAGAGAATTAAGAAAGAACTTAGAAGAATTTAGGCCTTTAGTTTCCAGTATGAATAATAATGACAAAAATCTCAAAAGGTGACAAAGCACATTTAGGCTCGGTCCTGCCACCTGTCTTGATGAAGAACTAAACTGTGTCACCTTATTGCCCTCAACACCAAAAGAGAGGGTGACATGTCAGCAGTGGTGACACTCCAGCTCAGCTGCAGGGCTGGGGGAAAGGACTCCGCTTTGCCCAGTCAGAGGTGCTGGAGCTGTAGCCCACCCTGCCAATGGGGTTGCCACGGTTACCACAAGGCTCCTGAGTGTGGAGATTCAGGATTGTAATAGAGAAGCTTTGCTTCACTAAACAAAAAAAATAGAGAGAGATGATTAAATACTAGAGGACTGCTGCAGAAAGAAATAAAACTGAAGAACACATTAACAACTATATACAGGCAAAACGCCAGAGCTGGAAAAATGATTGCTAAATCCTGAACTACATATTATTTTTAAAAAGTGGAATTTTTTTGCACAATTACATTAAAATTTCTGTCTCTGCTACACCCTTTACCACTCTCATGGTATGCTCACATTTATCCCAGCTATATCACCAGGAGACAGATGTGTGTTGTACCTTGTGCAGGATAAGATGAAGCCTCAGCTCCAGCCACCTATGCTGGTTCAGCACAGCTCCTCCTGCGTTTGGCTGCAATGAGTCTCATCCAGGAATTTTTAACTGAGCTACAGATTAATTCAACATTCAATTGTAAAGCAGCAATTGAATCAGGACAGCTGCTGTGTATTGTCCCTTTTTGGCACAGCAGGTCTGTGTGAGACAGGGTAGCCAGGGCTGAAGACCAGAGCACAGGCATGAAGCCATGCTGCTGAATGTGCCAGGGGGAAACAAGCAGCCTGGATAAGCACAGCAAGAGTCTGGCTAATTTTATTACAAAAAACCTCATTATTACAAAATTACTCAGCTTGTACCTAAGTACAGAATTGAGTTCCTGGTATAAACACAGCTTTAAAATATCGGTTCAGAAACTACCAGTGGTTGCTGTGAAATGCACTGACACTTCAAAAGCCTCCTATAATTTTGAGAAAGTTCCATCAGAGACTTAAAACTGCTTATGCATTTCATCATTTTGTCTCGTTTTGGTTTTTTCCCATATTTTTCTGCTTCTGTTTTATAGTCTGCCATTGAGGAAATTGCCTTGTTCTTGCCTTATTTAATTTATTTTTGACATGGAAACACATACATTTTCATGATAACCATGCAAAATCTTACGTTTTCAGGATAAGATCAGGAAGATGTGACGCATGTGAAATAAAAGAGTTCGAGAGAAAACTTAAGAGTAATGTCCCATCACTTATGTAATTATTTGTGAAACAATATTACACTGAGAAAATACTTTGAACAACATTTACACTTTTTTTTGAGCAATTGCATTTTGCATCCAAAGTTCAAACATCTAGTAAAAAATAAAATTAAGAAGGCAAATATAAGAATGAAAAAGAATAATTAGTAAATCCAAAAGGGCAATTTACCTGTTGAAAAAATTTTCTCACCTTAGCTATTTAGTCTTGCATTTTTATTTATTGTGCAGGTTGTCGAGCAGTATAATTGAACTAGAAAATGGTGGTTTGTTATCTTCAAGTTAAGCCCACATTGTGAAAAATTCCACAAAGAAGCAAGAATGCTCATTGTGGCTATTTCTACTTTTGCCAGTGTGCTGGTTTGGCACAGCCTGGTTTTGGGTAGCAGGGGGCCCACAAAGACGGCTCCTGTGAGAAGCTGCTGGGAGCTTCCCACCATGTCCGGCAGAGCCAGTGGCTGATGGCTCCGAAGATGGACATGCTGCTGGCCAGAACTGGGCCAGTGAGAGAGGCTGGTGATGCCTCTGTGATGACATATTTAAGAAAAAAATCAAAACAAAGGCATGGGTTTTTGCTGCTAGTCAGAGCAGAGGAGGAGGTGAGAATATGTGAGGGAAAACAACACGGCAGCACCAAGGTCAGTGGGGAAGGAGGGGGAGGAGGTGCTCCAGGTGCCGGAGCCAAGGTTCCTCTGCAGGCCGTGGTGAGGACCATGGTGAAGCAGGTTGTGCCCCTGCAGCCCATGGGTCCACGGGGAAGGCAGAGATCCACCC
>VZRQ01008601.1:985525-1016376 GCA_013397975.1 Machaerirhynchus nigripectus | reverse complement strand
ATGGGAGGGACCCCACGGCCTCACAGGGAAGGACTCTTCTCCCGGAGCAGTGGAAGAAAATCCTGGTGATGAACTCACCAAAACCTCCCTGCCCTTGCTCCCTGTGTTGTCAGTGGGAAGGAGGGAGGGGCTGGGTTGGGGGAAGGTGTTTTAAGGGCTTATTTTACTTCTCATTACCCTCCTCTGATTCTGTTAGTAATAAATTTCACTTAGAAACCAAGGTTGAGCCTGTTTTGCCCTTGAAATATTTCTCCTGCTCTCCTTATCTCACTCACGAAGCCTCCGTTAAACCTTTTTCCTCTTTTCCCTCCTTCTGCCCAGCTGTGGTAGGGGAGGGTGAGCGAGCGACTGTCGTGGGTGCCTGGTGCTGGGCCAGTGTGAAACCATGACAACCAGTTTATACTGGTGAATATCCAGTGATTTTGGGAGATCAGGCAAAGTGACACAGGCAAGAGGCCTAAGATACTTCTATTCATAGGTCTTGAATTTGTGTAAATGAGTAATCTGTTAATTATCTGCAGAAGTGATTGGTTTGAACACAGCAATCCATCTGGACGAGTCTTGTTTCCCTTGGACACTTAGAGAGGGTTTGGTCTTTAATCGTTATTTAGGCACTTAAGTGTCCATTTCTGTATTTTTTAATGCTTGGCTTTCTCATAGGAGGAACTGTGAAAGTCCTAGGGTTCTGGAGGTTGTACTCATAACAAAAACTTTGCATTGTTTTTTCCTTTAGACACATTCTTCAAGCTGTTGTGTGCAATGGGGAGTGCAGGCCCTGACTCCTCCTTCACTCTGGGGAAGTTGTAATACCTCCACAGCCTCTGCTTGGCACACTCTAGGAGTACCTTCTTCTGCTGCTTTTCTCAGGAGATTTAAAGCTTCTTTTTACTCTTTCCGTATCTCCAACTGGAGGAGATTCAAACTGGAAGAGAATGTAGACAGGAGGCAAAATACAGCATATGGTACATCAAAATCCCATGGCAGTAGCCCTTTTATGTCACAGACAGGTTTGGGGTTTCATTGTGGTATAAAGCTGAAGAAGAAACTGACAAAGATGAGAAAAAAATCTCCCAGAAAGTATAGAATATGTAGAAAAAAAAAATGTAGCCAGATTAATTGTTGTTTGTACTAATGGTGTGAAAGTCTTTCTTCAAAATAGTCAATGTGTAAATGGATTTATTCAGAATTTTTCAGTTCTTCTATCCATCACCAGATTTCTGCAGCTTTGAATTTCTGGACCTGATAACTGAATTAAAAAAATATATATGTTTTAGAGTTTAGCAGTAACAAATGGATATAATAAAATTTCAGTAACATGAATTTCATGATTCTGGGGGTTTCACAAAATTAAAGGGATTAAATGTCTCTCTAAAGGTTTATAGTTTGATGCAAATCTATAACTCAAAAAGCCTGCCTGCAATTCAGCTGCCTAAGAAATACATGTTAAAGATGCACACAGAGCTTTTGATCTAAATGAGAAATGTGAAGAAAGAAGTTTTCATGTCAAAAATTTGAGGGTATATTGAGGCTGACTTTTTGGATTTTGTATTTTTAAGATAAGTTTAGAGGCAACTAAAAGGATTTTTCCACCTTATCTAAACTAAATGAGAGGACAAAGGGAGGACTGTCCAGAGAACAAACGATGACCTATGAGATTAAAAAGAAGTCTCTTTGTTGCAATTTTATCATCACTTGTAAGTGACAAAGTGCCAAAAGACAGGTTTGTGGCAGCAGCAATATATTTTCTTCAGGGCAGGAAAATCATCAACAAGGTGTCTGTATATGTGTAGCACTGCTTGAATATGAAAGCAATTTTCTGAAGCCCTGTGGCTTAATTCTATTGTTTTCATCAGGAACGAATATTCTAGATCACAGTCTTCAGCAACTGATAGCACTGGACACATTGTGAAAAATGGATGAGCAAGTTCCTAAGATGACTGCTGGACAGGGCTGCAGTACCATTGAAAGCAATATTTGCATTTATCTAAAAGGAGATTAAATGCTAACAAGGTTTCAGTACATTTATCTGCCTGCCTTCTGTGTATGGTTCCCATTAAATTCAAGGGGGAAAGAAAATATGTAAAAGGAATAAAATATACAGAAAATAGTAAAAAAGCATGCTGCATGTAGAGAACTGCTATAATCTTCCATTTTCTAAAATACATTTATTCTAGAAAAATATCAACTAGTGATGCAGAAATACAAGCAGTGATACAACTGCTCAGTCAAAGTATAGGTAATGTGGGATAGTAGAAATTATTGCACATTCTGCCTCTAATGTACTAATACACCTTCAAGAAAACCTAATTATGCATCCAATATTCATTCTTAATATCTTCTGAAAAATGCCCCAGACATATGAGAGCCAGTCCTTTGCAGCAGAATCATATCCTCTAGCAATTGATGGCAACATAATTTACAAGCTTCTTTAATTATTCATTTCCTTCCAGCCTAGCCAGCACCTTCATTATCTTCCCATTCAGAGCATCCTCCAACTTGGAGCAAAGACTGTGCATAGGAACAAGTTCTATAGACAAAATCAAGGGATTCTCTTTTCATTGTCAAATCAAGATAGTTGATGACTTCTCCATCCACTCAAAATCCACACAAAAACCCTCTGTATTTGTTCCAGTTATGGAATTGAATGACTGCTTTTTGTAAAAAAAATTTCCACATTTTCTACATTTCTACACTGCCTTGAAAATTATTTCAAAGCAGTGTCAAATATTTTCATTTGATTCTACTCCTCCTGAAATCAAAGGAAAAAGCATATCTTAGATAGGAATGAGATTGGAGACTGAAAGCATTTTACTTCATGTAAAAATTCTAGATTCTGATCCTGATTCAGGCAAGAACATAGTTTCGGTACAGGCTTTACTTTACACACATAAGCAGTCTCATTTCAGCCACAGCAAGATTAAAGCAGATGGAGGTAAACATAGGCAAAATTGTCTGTTCAGTTCTTTCTATGTTTAAACAAAGGCACATATTCCCAACGTTTCAAAGCCCATTTGGACACCTTAATATCTCTCAGAAGCTAAGCAGTACTTAGGAACTGTTAAACTATGTTTCTCCAGTAAGCAAAGCAGTGACAAAATGGTATTTTAATGAATTTATGTGATTAATTTGATAAGAAAAATAGTAATATTTTGTATTTAAATGTATTGATTCTTGATTTTGATTCTTTGTAATTTTTTTTTCATTAAAAAATACCTTTAGATGAATTTTAAACAGGACTGTCCAGTTAGTGCAAAAATTAAGACAGCAAAATAACACTGGGAAAATAGGTTTTGGAAATATTGATTATTTGTTTATTTACAAACAGAAACTTTCTAACTCTAATCACACAGAAAGGTTCATTAGGTCTCTGCTGCAGGAATAACACAATTCTGCTGAAGACATGTTAGTAATTTGTTATAAAGTTCATAAAGATGGTTCCCTAGGGCCAAAGCACTGCCCATCCACAAAATTCAAGGGAAGGTAGCACTGTTTAGTCAAGGACAGCCTCTGCCCATAGCTTTATTTATTTCTTCTTTTCTGGGGCAACAAAATCGCACAGTTAGCACAGGACATGATATCCAGACTGATAACAAGTGTATGGGTATGCAAATGCTGTTACCTACCTCTCCAGCTGACAGAGAACTTCCCAAGCTGCAGTGAAGCACCAAGGGCTGTGTGGTTACAGGACCCACGCTTTACAAGGTGATGGCATCTCCTGTAGTGGGACTCTTTGTTGGTTACACTAGAAAGTATTTTTTGCTTAACCTCCAGGAAAAATGTAAAGACAGCAATCTGTCTTTAACTCCCACTCTGAAAAGCTGTGAATAAGAAATGTCTGAATACAACTAACCCAAGGGAGGCTGCTATTTAGGATAAATATAATAGCAGGCACTGACTACATCGAGGGCCATAAGGACAAAGGGGAATTACTGGTGTTGTTAAACACTACCAGCCTAACTAGGGGAAAGAATGTTCTTTATACCTAGGGTATGAAAAGGGAATCATGGATGCATTTCTATCTAATTCCTTTCAATGACAGTAATTTTTGACACTTTTTCCTACAACATTGAATTTCAGAACACATTTAAATAGACATTTTGCATGTGTATTATTTTTTGTACATATAAAACTAGTATAAAACCAGTATTGTGAATGTCTGTGGCATCTGCTATTGTCTGTTTGAAAACTGAATTGAATTCACCATTGAATGAGTTTATCTCACCACTGTAAAGATAGCTTCTCTTTCTTTCTTCAAGGAAAATTGTAAAAGTACGTACTAATAGATAATTCTCGGTTTTAAAGGAAAATTGTAAAAGTGTAGACTATTATAGTACAAGAAAATACTAAAAGTGTTTTGCCGTGAATTTCAATGCAATATAATCAGCACCAGATCCTCTACTTTGATTTCTTAAATTTCTTCAAAATTTCCTCTCTCCATGTAAAAATACAGCTAGTCACAACACAAGCCCATTACTAGATTGTGGAGGCCAGTCTGATTAGGGCATGGGACTCCGGGAGGGAGCTCCAGAAAGATCAGACTATCAGCAAGAAAAATAAGTCTATTATTTACCAAGATATTGATGTTCTGTCTCTTCATTCAACCACTTCTAACACTGCACATGAGAACTACAGTACTGAAAATATACTGTATCAGGAATGGCACACAAGATCTATGAACAATTTGTCCCTCCTGTCATTGCCTGAACAAGCCTCACTGCAGATCAGAAATGAAGCAAAACAAAAGAACAACCTTAAAAAACTTCAAGCAGCAGATACTCCATTCGAACAACCCATAGATCAAGGGCTAAATCTTCAAAGTTCAAATTTGGGCAAAAAAAAATTTGTATAATTCGCAAAGTTCAAATAGTATGATACAGTATTTCTATGAAATAGTACAATGCATACATAGGTTAGTGAGGCATTTCTGAGTGTATGCATACAATTTCTCAGTTAAGGTACAGGTATCTGTAGTTCATCCTCTACTTGATACAGCTCAACATGGAAATCACATAGGTATTTTGTTCAATGAAAATATAATAAATAATTTCAAGAATGAAAATTAATTTTTACAGGTTAAAAGAGCAACTAAGAAATTATAACACTGGAATGCTTTCTATGAACAGTATTTCTACAGTATTTGGGATACATGAAATAGATAGTTGTGCAATGACCTCTGGACCATCGATCATATAATTCCTTTCCCACATTCATCAAGCTCCATCTGAAAATCTAGGTGTCTCGTGTCCACAGCCCACTGTCCTGGTTTTGGCTGAGGTACAATTAATTTTCTTCACAGTGACTAGTACGGGGCTGTGTTTTGGATTTGTGCTGCACACAGGGTTGATAACAGAGAGGTGTTTTTGTTGTTGCTGAGCAGGGCTTACGCAGAGCCAAGGCCTTTTCTGCTTTTCGTACTGCCACACTGGTGAGGGGGCTGGGGGTGCATGGGAGGCTGGGGGGAGACACAGCAGGGACAGGTGACCCAAAGTGACCAAAGGGATATTCCAGACCCTATGGCATCAAGTTCAGGATACATAGTGGGAGGGAAGGGGGAATGAGGGGACGTTTGGAGCGATGGTCTTTGTCTTCCCAAGTCAGTGTTACGCGTGAGGGGCTGTGCTCTCCTGGGGATGGCTGAGCACCTGCCTGCCCATGGGAAGCAGCAAATGAAACCCTTGTTTTGTTTTGCTTGCATGCACAGCTTTTCATTTCCCTACTAAACTGCCTTTATCTCAGCCCATGAGTTTTCTTGCTTTTACTCTTCTGATTCTCTCCCCAGTCTCACTGGTGGGGGAGAGAGCCAGCAGCTGTGTGGGGCTTGGCTGCTGGCTGGGGTTAAACCACAATACCCACACAGTATTTTCACAAGCCATCTCTCTTAAATTCTCAGAAGCTAAGCAGTACTTAGGAACTGTTAAACTATGTTTCTCCAGTAAGCAAAGCAGTGACAAATGCAATATTTCTTTATATTTTTGCCTAAATTTATTTATTCATGTTTACTCATCTGTGCTCATTTGAGTAAACAATGCCCTTGAGTTTAAGCAATTCTCAATTCTTTTTGTCGCCCTTCCTGATGTGATTGAAGCAATTGCATCCTCTTCCAGCTTACTTTTTGGAAGACTAATAAAACCCTGCTGTAATTTCTAGCTCCTTGATCATCCAGGAAACTTTTCTTTGCAATTGTTTCAACCTGATCTCAGCTTTATTGCATGTAAGTGAGCAGAATTTGATCAGTACTCCTGATGAGATCTCACTAAGGCCTTATAAAATGGCATTCACGTTTCCTTCTCTCTTAGAAACATTCCACCTGATATATCCTAAGACTGTTTGCTTTTCACAGTCCTGCATCCAACCAGCTTCAGTTATCCTTTGGCCAACTAAGACTGTGTCCACATTGCTTAAAGCACCTTCCACAGGCAACAGCAGAGGTCACAGCTACAAATGATGCTAAATGAGTCCTGCCCACACTGCTTGGGACATGCAGTCCTTTTCTAGTGAGCACCATCTGTGTCTAAATTGCCCAGCACATGATCTGGGTCCCCTGTGGTGTCTGCATGACACTCCTGTGGCCCTACAAATTAATAATTATTCTCTTGTAGCTGTCCAGTTAAGGCGCCCAAAATAAAATGGAAACTGAGTATGCTAGAATAATGCCAGACCAAGGGCACGCTTTGGATGCAGGTGATATATGAGAGGTATCGGGTTTGCTTAAACAGGTTTGGATCACTACACATGGGAAGGAATTAATGAGGTGAGGTCCAAGATACATGCAGAGCAGCTGATCAGGAGAAGAGCAAGAAATGAGCTGAGAATTTCCATCATTTCACCAGCACACTCATGTGTACTCACTTTTTTCCTCTGTTATTTCCAAAAGATTGGGACCCCTCTCTTGACAGAAAATGTTCCTATTGCTGTCCGTTGACGAGACCAATGCATATTACTTTCAAGTTTTCTTTATAGTTAATAAAAAAAATACTGCAGTCTCCTTTTGGTTATTTTCTGTAGCCATTTCATCTTTAAAATCTCCGCAGTTCCCCTACATTGAATATCAAACATCAATTTGTATTGATGCAATGATTGTTTACTGAAGAATAAGACTGTTCCCTACAGATACACCATTAAACAAAACAGCACCATTGAACAATAAAACTCCTCCATCATGCAATTATTAGAAAAGTCCATGGTATAATTTTTCCCTGATTCAACTAGCTGTCTCAGCCAACTCCTAAGCACCACTAAGGACTTGCCACAAGCTGGCAAAGAGTCTCAATCAGCATGCATAGAGGCAACCTCTTTGAAGACAAAAGGCAACTAGTAATATGGACATGGGTTATGCCATGCTGTTAGCTTCTTCATCAGAAAATAATCCCAGGCCCTCTTAATTTTCTGGTGTACACTTGGCTCACAACATTATTAGCCTGGCCTAAAAATACACATCTGGTTTTACTGCAAACTCTCAAGTACATTTAAATCTGAATTTGAATGCATTTCTTCAATGTGTGCAACAGCTGGCCATTTTGTCAGATCTTCAGGAAGTGAGACAGTCAGATAGAGTCTTCTAACCTTGTTTGAATATAAAGAAATCTTATTGTAAATATCCCAGCTCATCTGTGATGAACAGAACCAGTCTCTGCATACGAACACCTCTAACCTTGGCACATTTAGCTATTTTGCTACTGACATGGAAAACATTGTATTTTAGTATTATGGGGCATTTTTCCTCTAACACTAAACCCATCAAATTCCTGCAAGATATTTTCTGTCCACAGAAAAGTGGTACTATAAAAAGAACATAAACCTACAAAGGTGGTCAGAGATTGTGATCATTTAGAGTTTGTGCAGATCACACAGAGTTTCAGAGGAAAAACCTTATTAATACAGATACAGCAGCTCCAGCCATTATCCAGCAGAGAAACACACATTTGTATTGCTCCCTTGCATTCACCAGTGACTCCAGTGTAACCACACAGACATACAGAGCTCAGCAAGATCAGGGACTGCATGTTCCAGACTCCTCCATGACCCTGACTGACTCCTCTGGGTTCTCAGTAATTAATAAGTGATCACCATAATGTATCATGCATTCAAAAATGTTTTTTTAATACAGATATTTCTTAATTCTCCCAAGTAACATACATGTTGAATTCTTACTAATTGCATTGCTCCAGGTGACTGTTTCACAGTTAACTCGGGCTGTGTCTCTGTGCCCTTGCTTTCTCAGGTGCTCTCACCAATGCTCAGGAAATGCCCGGGTTGATTTTGTTAGCATTTTTATAGTACTGGGAGCAAAGAGGGAGGGGATAATGAAAAGGAAAAGAATCATTTATCAAGACAGAATTAAAAGCAAAACTTTAACAAAAACATATTTGGCTTACAATTTTAAATGGCATTTGCCTGAATTGTCTGGAAACCAATTTCCACCCGCTCTATCCTCCTGTGGCTGGAAGGCTTATACAATGTGTTTTACACTGTGATTTTCCCTATATTATAAAGGGTGAGTTATTTCAGATTCTACTGTGCTTTCAGAGTTTCAAAGCTGAGTCTTAACCTTTCAATCTGCTTATTAATACTCATGTCATGGCTCCTATTGAGAAAGAGGTTTAGTGTCACTGTCCTCAATCAGTGTCCTTTCATTCACTTTCATTAAAGAACCATGTTTTCCTGACAAAGGATAACAAATGGACGCTGTGGGTCCCTAATGTGCTTTTTGACTACAGAGCCTGTACCATTTCTCTGAAGCAATGGCAATTATTTGTCATTTTAATATGACTTGGCAAGGAGATCCAAAAACATATGACCATTATTCATCAATATGTATATCTTGTGCTTGCATTAATATTAGAATATCATTATTATTACCCTGACATTGTATGAGCTAGACAAAATTACATCATGTAAAAAATGTATTAAACTATGTTCAGCTGTATCCATGCAGCAAGGCAAAAGTAATTTAAAGACCTGTAGCAGCTCTGTGTTGAATGCAGCAATTCATTCTGATTAGCAGTAAAGTCCTTTTACCTGTGTATTAATGAAATATATTTCAGTACTGGTCCACTGTTAATTGAAAACAGCATAGTGCTGTGTTACTGTTGTTACCAAACACATCCAATGATCACATCAATTTTCTTTGTTCCTAAAATCTCATGATATTCAATACTCCTGACTTTCCTGGTAAATAGTAAAAAAAAAAAAGTCAAGTTCTGTTAATTTGGGCAATGGCATAGCCATGTTTTTCCCATGTCTTCTAGCTGTTTTTTGTTGTTACTGTTTTTGTTCAAGCTATTGCATATCTTGAGCTCGTATACAATACTTGAGTCCAGGACTAAGTTCATTATCATAGTTTCCTACAGAGGAATAAAAGAATTGTGCTTATGTCAGTGTCTGTTGGTTTTAGATCCAAAATCACTGACTAAAGCCAGAGGGATACTCCTATTGTTTCTTGGGTTCATGAAACATGGAGTTAAAAGTGGATGAAGAAAACATCCTAATAATATTTAAAGTTTTTCTTCTCATTCCCCTCCACCTGATAAATAGTACTGCTCTATGAAAGAAAAGGAGGTAGAAAAATCTGGAAATAAAAGCTCTATATAAAATGCAGGGACCGCAGGTTCTATCCAAGCAGGCTATTCAGGTTATTTCTCTCAACAAAGTATGACTTGAGGGAGAAAGACTCCACCATGAAATAACATTTGAGTAGCGATGTTTTCCCAGATGACATACTTATTTTGGTATGACACTAACAAAGCTTAAAAAGACACTGCCCTTTGCACTTTGCAATGCAGCAAGTTCAGGCGTTTAAGGACACTTTCCCGGTGAATTGTTGGAAAATACAATTCATAACTAAACAGCAATGGCAAAAATTATACGAGGTGATGGCAGACGCAAGTGACTTCAAAATGCACAAAATTAAAATAATAGTTTGTATTACAAAGCTTGGAACCAGCATGATAAAGTAATTTATTAGCTGAGTAATTATATAAACTTGATTTTTCACCTATTTCCCTCTCAGTTGAAGGAAGTTGATGCTCTGCTTACAAACTTACACGTGTGAGACCTTTTCAGGTCACTTAACTCCAATTGTCTCAGTTCCTCCATTTATTAGGCCTGGACTAATATCCACTATGATCTCCTAAGGGCATAGGACTCTTCCCTTTGTTTATTCTCCTTATCTTTCACTTAAAAACAAAAGCTGCATTAGTCTACTTATTTTACATAATTTTTCCATTATTTCCCATTTTTTCCAACTGTAACACTCTATCATTTTTTTTATCAGATATTTCAGTTAAAATTTAAAATTTAAACCCATCACACCAACCATGAACCTCACTGTGCATTACATACTTAGATTATTGTCCATTCTAGGAAGTGCTGCTCTTTGGTCACTTGAGTGTTTCCTTAGTAGGCAGAAAAAGCAAGTTGTAAGATGCCATTGAACTCCTCCATGGAAAAACATAATGGGAAGCAATAGTTGAATCAACATAGGAGCAAGCCTGTATGACAGCCAAACAAAGGCACATCAATTATGCAGGTGGAGGGATTTTTGCAGAACACCATTTTGTGCAATTCAAAGATATGAAGAGAAAGAATCAATAAATCAGCAATATGCACCAAACAGCACTGGGATTATAGCCCTAAAAAAGCCCAACAAGAGTTATGCCAAGTTCTATCTGAAAGAGGCTTATAATTCCTGTCATTTTGAGCACTCCTTGGAAATAAAAAGGATGATGCCAAGATACCTAATTCCCTCAACTACTTTTCCTAGAAAAAAATTCTCATTGACCAATTGCTCAATTCGACAAAAAAGATACAGGAGCATTGTTTCCACTACTTTAACACATCATCTTCACTTGCATGCCAAATAAGCAGTCCAGGCAGAAGGAGATAAGTGGGTCTGGTCAGAGCAAAACCAAAAGCAGCACCAGAATGGAGCACTAAAAGGGGGAGTGAAGATGTCAGCAGCATAAAAATCACATAATGCAGTGAAGAACATGCAAAGAGACATCTGGACTGCTCTTAAACATAGATATCTGTAAAGATGATTGCAAAGGGATTCCAGAAGTATGTCAAACTTCATGGTCATTTCCCATTCTTCATCAAGCATAAGAAATTTTTACATATGTCAAGATGGAAATCTATTTCATCAGAAGTCAAATCCACAAAGGGACTCAGCAGTTCTAAAACTGCTAGGGATTGGACAAATACTGAAAGAGACTGGAGACAGAAAGGTGGTATTGAGCTACCCTGTTTCCATCTCAGAACTTGGACATACCAAGTCCTGCTATGTAAAACATAAGAATCAAGTGATCAAGTAGTGTTTAATATCTTTGTCAGTGACATAGACAGTGGGATCAAGTGCATCCTCAACAAATTTGCAGGTGACATCAAGCTGTGCAATTGACAGACCTGAAGGACAGGATGCCATCCAGAAGGACCTGGACAAGCTCAGGAAGTGGGTCTGTGTGAACTGCATGAAGTTCAACACAATGAAGTACAAGGTGCTGCACCTGGGTTGGGACAACCCCCAATATCAATACAGGCTGGGAGATGAAAGAATTGAGAGCAGCCTTGACAAGAGGGATTTGGGTGCTGGTGGATGAGAGGCTGGACATAACCTGGCAATGTGCCCTTGCAGTCCAGAAAGCCAATTGTATCTTGGGTTGCATCACCAGCACCACAACCAGAAGGTTAAGGGAGGTGGTTCAGCCCTCTGCTCCACACTGGTGAGACCCCACGTGGAACACTGCATCCAGCTCTGGGGTGCCCAGGGCAGGAAGGACAGGGATCTGCTGAAGCAGGTCCAGAGTAGGGCCACAAAGACAATCAGAGGGCTGGAGCAGGTCTGCTCTGAAGACAGACTAAGAAGGCTGGGATTATTCATCCTGGAGAAAAGAATACTCCAGGGAGACCTTAGAACAGTCTTCCAGTATCTAAAGGGGGCCTATAAAAAAGATGGGGACAAATATTTTAGCAAGGCCTTGCAACTGGACATGAGGTAATGGCTTTAAACTAAAAGAAGGTAGATGCAGACTACATACGGTGAATAAACTTTTCACAATGAAGGTGGAGAAACACTGGAACATTGACCAGAGAGGTGGTAGATGCCCTGCTCCTGGAAGCATCCAAGGTCAGGTTGGACAGAGCTCTGAGAAAAATGATTTAGTTGAAGATGTCCCTGCACATTGAAGGGGAGGTGGACTAGATGCCTTTTAACAATCACTTCCAACCCAAACTATTCTATGATTCTACGTACAACAAAATAATGAAGCAATTGCAGAGCATGATCAAAGAGGATGAATCCAAAGCTTAGCTACATAGGATGGCTCTCTGAGAAACAATGAGATCTGGAGAAAGTGAGCTCTGGTTAGGTGTTTAATATCTGCTCAGAGTGCACTCACTAGAGTGTGTTTTTAATACCACTTTGCAATTGACCTTCTGCTTCCTGCCTTTTGACGCAAAGTCAGTGAGCACATGGGATGGCCAAAGTAGTTGCATCGATGCTCAGTTACTGCCTGGAGTGCTTAACAAGCATGCCTTTTTGGTGTTTTCTCAAGTGTATATATTATGGTAAGAGCAGCAATATTTCTTCAGTCTTCTGAGAGCATTACTGGGAACAAAGAAAAATGGAAAACACAGAACAATTAAGATCATCATCCTTAAAGAAGAATAGCTATACTGAAAAGCACTGAAAGAAGTCACAGTGATTAAATATTTTTAATATGTACTTTTATTTGGCACTTCAGTTGTGGATCTGTAAGATTTGTAATGTTTATCGTTCCAGTTTTTAGTAAACAAAATAGAGCTGAAATGAGCTGCAAGAAACCACTTTGTGCAAAATGGTTCATGGAAGACCACAACTGCATTTGATATAGCAAATTACCTGCTGGTGCTATAGAGATAGATGATATCCTAAAACTAACCTAAAAAAAATTTAAAACTGCAGCCTTTATTAAGTTTCCTGACCTGGCTTACCAGTGGGAACCCACTACTGGACCCACTGGCACAGCAGTGGGGGAGGCACATGACAGAGCAAATGGCTTGAAGTGAACAACGGTGACAGAGAAGCTGATTGCCACTGAAAGAAATGCACATTAAATATGGCACAGTAAAACAAATCTCATGTAAGCTTTATGTCTTTTTAAGACTGCACATTTGTGTAACTGCTCTGAACACAGCACCATCTTTTCCTTATACTTCATTGGAGAGGACCCACAGGAATACAGTGTGCATGTGCTTTGTGGCCACCAGTTGTGGTCTAAGAAATCAAATCTTGCATGAAATTACAAAGAATGGCCACAAATATCTGAAGGATATAAAGAACAGCTTTCCAGGATCATCTAGAACAAAGATGTTTAAAGTCTGGAAAAATACAGTACCAATACAAGAAATCCCTTAATAATCTTAAGGGTTTGAAATAGGCACAGAAAGGGAGTAATGGCTTTGATATCATGGAGGTCCTTTAGAATGAGTCCAGAGCACTGGAGAACAACAATGATGAAACAAGACCTCTAATTTCTATCATTTGGGCATTCTCTTTCACCACTTGATCAACTTCTATATTGTCTATAAAAAACAGAGATGTAAAAAGAAAAAAAATACAGAAGGCACTATGGCTTATGCTAAAATACAGATATAATTTAATAAATTTAAGTCTTTTAGCTTCATGCAAAAATTTTCTCACTTTACCTTTTTTTGGATCTATCACATTTGCTGTCTTTTGCCATATTTTGCATGATGTAGCAATTTTCTGGTGAACTCTCTGGGACAAGGCTTGTCTTGTCTATTTATTAATAAAATGCATAGAATAATTAAACTTTTGTCCCTTTTTAGGTTTCCAAGCAGTGGCACTGAAAAAAAAAAAAAACCCAGAAAGAAAGAAAAGGGTATTATCTTGCACATCTTAAAGCTGCAGATGATATGCATTATACATTTGTTGCTGCTCTTTTCTTTCTGTTAAGGCAAATATTTATCTTGAGAGGTCAGCTAATGCATACTAGCAGCAGGTATCCCACACACTAAAATGCAGCACCAAGAACTTCTTCAAACTCCCCTCTTCCAGGTTATTTACTGTCCTTCACCTTGGCTGTCCTTTGGGAAGGAGAGAAAAATGATCTTAGCTTTGATATGCAGTAGCAAAAGCAAGTCAAACTCACTTCCACTTCCATTTCCAGCATCTATGTTGCCTTCTGATGAGGAAGCTGCACACTGAGAGCTTAAGCCAAACCAAAGACATTTCCCACAGGATCACTGGCTATACTGACACAGTAAAGTAACTCCACGTCAACTTCAACATATTTTTAGCTAATCTGGCATCCTGCAGATTTTACCCTCAACATCCCAGCTGTATTTTGATCTGGATAGCCTGGCATTTTATAGTAAACTTTTGATAGAAAAGAACAGTCAAATTCCTTTAGCCTGAAGGGAAATTTTCCCATAGGAGAGAGGGGTTTTATCCCATTCTAGGTTCTTTCTAAATAGAAACACTCTGTATAGCACTGCTTTTAGTTCCACAGTGACATGCTTATGAACAGACAAAAAAATTTTCTCATAATGGATATGATTTTTTTTAGTGAATCAGTTCTATAAAGGTAAAGATGGTACAGTAACAACACATTGTCTTGCATGATATAACTGGGTTGAATGCATTTCACATTTATGAGATCAAGATATTTAATGCATAAAAATCAGGATAGTGCTCTTAAAAATGAAACATTACAGTTGCATGATGTTATCAAGAAAAAAAGCTTTCAATAAAACATATATATATCTAACTGACCAATACCTAAAGGTATTCTCATGAACATTTTGCACTCAAGCAAGCTAAAGCTACTTTAAAAAGAAACTGTCAATAATTTCTAAAATAAAGCATAAAAATAACTAAGGTGTCCTTTTGATCCTTGTGAGTATACTTTATGTGTCCTTGAAAAAAATATATCCAATGTACCTTTCAAAATGATTTATTATGTGTTATTGTTACAGTGTTCAATATTGTTCAATACCGAACTACTGTACTGATTACCACTCTCCCAGTCTGCTTTAGTTCTATCATGTGCTTTTATTTACCACCTGAGGCAAGAACATTTTAATTGGTTTAGGGAAGCTTGAACTCTCTTTTATCAATGACACATTTCATCAAAATAGAACGAAGCCAGGAGCTGTACGTACTCTCCCAGTGTTGCAAAACAATGGGTTTGTTTGAGGGCTTAAGTGTGGAAATGGATCGCTGCAGTGTAATTACTTAATGACTTGAATTGCAGCAGAACATCTTTATTTTTTTCTTCCATTTTTTTAATAGTAAGAAAATTTATAAACAAATTGCACTAACTTTCCCTATTTTAACTTTATTCTAGACAAATACATTCTGCAAACTAACCCGAAATCTGTACTGTGTATCTACCAAAGATCCAGAATATAGCATTACGTGGTTTATAGTACAGTGAGTGACAGAAATAAATTATGTACACATAGATTTTAAAAGTTTCTATTAAAATAATCGTTACACAAAATAGAGAGGGGATTTAGTCATGTTTGAAGGAAATTTCATTATTTGCAGTGGAAAAAAAAGGAAAAAAAGATGTCATTTTTCCAGGTCAAAACTGTCCCTTTAAGAGAGCATGACTTACTTAAGGAGGATACCATATGACTTGCAAACAAAAAAAGTAAGATGTCTTTCTATTTTATTAAAAGTGCTTAGCTGATGCAGACAGGAGCCCATTGCAAGCACTGCATTTTTTAAAAGTTGATTAAAACAAAAATATATGTATCAATACAATATATTAGCTAAAATCAATTACAAAGCAAGGAATAAATTTATTAGTGTGTTTCTATCAATATTTTCAACATTGATCATAAATATTTTACTTTGAAATATAACAAAAATTATACAAGATAAATATTTTTCCATGAACAAGAGTTAATGAACCCTCTTCTCCTAAGAGGTTACATATGCCATCACAGAGGTTGCTTCCACAGCTCCTGCTTTTATCCCAGCTTTCTCTCTGGGAAAAAGTTGCAATAGCTGGCTGGTATCACATACATGGTGACTGCCCAGCTGTTTCAGCACATGTACTAGCTCCACATGTACTTATGCATATAAGTTTTTTTGTCTTTTCCTCAGTGACACTAGATATTAGCTATCCAAACACCAATTTTCACAAAATTTCTCAAAATTCATTACTTTTAAGATGGCAGATCCACCGTCTATATTGTTTGAAATTAGTTTTAGGATTCAAAGGTTTTGAGGGATAGCTGGAAAGAAAGATGTACAGATAGGCCAAAAGAAAATTACATATGCTTTGCTTCTTTAGGAATTCAAGTTTTTAAAAAGCAATATAAATACACAATGACAACAATCTTTACCTTTCGGCTTTCCACAGCAGTACTTTATCGCATGTCAGAGACCCTTCAGTGTCACTGGAAACGCATTCTGCTTCCCCCGACATTTGTGGTGCTTGATTTCTGCCTGTCTTCTGCAGAGGGAACAAGTCAGCGAACTTCAGACACTGCAGAAGATGTTCCGGGCCTCCAGGGCACTTGTTAAGATGTCCAATGGCCCTGCTTCACAGATTCTGTACAGGCTGGGATGAGGAATGCCTTATCAACCCTAAATCACAAGAGACAGGCTGAAAAAAAAAAAAAAAAAGAAAAAAAAGAGCATGATCTCCAGAACAAATAATACATTTTAGAACATTTACAGGGTACGTTGACGTAACTATTTGTATTGGGTTTGCGTGATGAGGTTTTGGTAGTGGGGGCTACAGAGGTGGCTGCTGTGAGAACCTGCCAGAAGCTTCCCCACATGTGACAAAGCCAATGCCAGTCAAGTACCAGACAGACCCACCGCTGGACAGGGCTGAGCCCATTAGTGACAGCAGTAACACCTCTGGGATAACAGACTTAGAAGGGGGAAAAAACTGCTGCGAAACAACAGCAGCCAGAAGAGATGAGTGAAAATATGTGAGAAAAACAACTCTGCAGACACCAAGGTCAGTGAGTGGCAGGAGGAAGCACTCCAGGTGCTGGATCAGAGATTCCCCTGCAGCCTGTGGTGCAGACCATGGTGAGGCAGCTGTGCCCCTGCCGTCTGTGCTCAACCCTTTGGCAGAGCAGAGATCCACCTGCAGCCCACGCTGGACCACACAGCAGAGCAGATGGATGCCTGAAGGAGTCTGTCACCCTGTGGGAAGACCACACTGGAGCAGGTTCCTGACAGGAGGAGGCAGGACCCCATCCTGGAGCAGTCTTGCTGGCAGGACTTGTGGCCCCATGGGCGACCAACGCTGGAGCAGCCTGTTCCTGAAGGGCTGTATCTTGTGGGAGGGACCCACACTGGAGCAGTTCTTCTAGGAACAACTCGCATTTTAATATAGATTCTTCCATTTCACAATTATATAACTGCTTCTTTCATACCTCATAAGGAACTTGGAAAAATGAGATTTAATGAGTATTGTATTTTACAGTGGACCTTATACTCTTTATCCATTTTTGCATTAGAAACATACATGATATAAATATCTAAGGAAGGTAATGCTGTGTAGCTTACTGTTTTCTCCAGCTTGAAAACAGATACTGGCATTTATAAACCACTTTAGGGTGATTATATTTTTTGGGTCATTGATCTTTAAGCTTTTCCTTTTAGGCCTACCATAACAATATGGCTTAGAGAAGTTTTTAAATATGCTAGTTGGAGCTGAATATATCAATTGTTTTGGTAAAGCTTCTCAGCTTTAGATGCGAAATTAAACAGCTCTCTACCGATTTTTCAACTGTTCATGATTCTGAAGAAGCATCTGTATTCAAAAACTCTATAGGTGAAGACAGCATTCAACACTGGGAACCCATACTGAGATACAGAGAATGGGATTTATATTTCAAAAGACCAAATAGATTTTCTATTACCTTCAGTGTTCCAGGTGAGCGACTGGAAGACCATCTGGCAAATCTCTGCCAGACTCTTAAGCTGACACAAGGTTGAAGGTCTGGCACCAGCATTTGTGCCAAGTTTCATACTAACAGAAATTTGGACGGGTATTGAAGATGACTTTTATAAAGCACTTGGCAGTCAACATCAAAATATTTCCAACACCATCCTAACCAAGATGTTTATACCATTTATTCTGGAAAAGGAAAGAGACCATCTTTTATCTAGGGAACTACTACCAGTATTTGTGTGGTTGCTACAAAAAGTGAATATATAGGACCTAATTTTAAATAGCTTTCCCCGTGAAAGCTGTTTTGCTGTGGTTCTGGAATGATGCTCTGTAACATAGCTTTGTTGACAAGTCATAGGTAAAGCACAGAAAAATGGCTACCCTTCAAAACCATTCATTGAAAATCCATCCAAATTTGGACCTCTTTAGACTTAAGATTCTGACCACATAAGTTGGCATTACTGTATTTCTTTACCATGTACGGTTATATATAAGAGGATGCTAAGAATTATATCTAGGAGGATGATATATTTTTCATGCTTACAAAAACCTTACTGGTAAAAGTGCTAGTAAGGTGCTTATTGAAAATACTTCTAAAATTTAATTTTGGTTTTACTTTAAAAATGCTTCAAAAGCATACTGCAGAAGACACCTGACCTAATTTCTAGCAAGTCAATAAAAACTTTGCACTGAATCCTAATTCCATTCAGTAATCTAAAATACTAATTTTGACATATCAAAACTTAGAGTCAAGAAGAGAAATCCAATACTGCAGACCATGCCTATTAAGAAGCTCAAAGAGAGCAAAAGACCCAGCTATAGCAGGATCTATAGGCGAACAGCAAGGTTGCTATAACATTTGGTAACACGGGAAACATTTGGTACATTATTATTTCACAACCCTTACATACATAAACCCAGTTCAAAGGAGTGCACTGTAAAATTATGCTCTATAGTTTCCCATTAGGCCTGGTTGATATTACGTAAAACAAACTGTGTGGAAACTAAACTAGGTCCTATGATTTACAACATTATTTCCATGTAATTTATTACACTGAATTATATTTAAGATTAATATATATATATTTAAGATTAATCTCTGGATTGTTTTGAGTTAGCACATTATTCCTTAAATTCTATTCCCTTTCTTTCCTTTTGTTTATGGGCTGTAATAAATTCTTATTGTTTCTCTTTCTTCATTTTACAAGGTAAAAACTGTTCTTAATGCCTCATCTTATGGATATAAAAATGGAAGTTGATGGAGTACAATGTTATGATTTATACAACTTCACCCAGAACTGCCCATGTATTTAATTCTATAGTGAGATTATAATGTCTTTATAACTACCATTTATTTCTGAATAAAATAATCTGATGCCTTAAATATGTAACTTTGGTTACAAGACAGAAAACCTAAAAAGGCTAGATCCATTATCAACGTCAGCTATCAGTCAAGCTATCTGAAGTCAGACTTTAGATCCGAGCATATGTTGCACACTGGTTTTGTCTTGGTGCTTTTCCTCTCTGGAGTATTAGCCTGAGAGAACAAAGATGATCCCATAATTAATTACTACTTTGCATATAAACCTTTCTCTCTTAAGCTTTCAAATACTGGACTGTCAGTGGGGGAAATCTCAAAGCCTGTTAATTTTTTAGCTAGTAATGTAGTGGGAAAGCACCACGATACTTCAAGTAGGAAACTGCTAAGTTGTTAAACAAAGCACTTGGTATACAACTTACACTATCTCTGTATGTTGCTACAATAAAACGACTTCACCTCTCCATCGAAAATGAGACTTCAAATTTCCAGTAAACTTCTCTCAGCAGCAGGAATACACATCATTGTCATCACCATCATTATCATCATCACGATTAGCCTGGGAATAAGAAATTACAGGGAAAAAAAAAACAGACCAGAAAAAGCAGAAAGTTTAGGTTTCAGCTGGATCACCACTGGTGTAAGCGAACAGTTACATGATGTGATTATCTGCAACATGAAAGTGAATACAATTACTAGGAAGTTCTTGTGAGAGAAGTTTTTGAATGAAATACCAAGACAACATAGGGAAAATGAAATACATGTAATATTGTTCATGCACTTCTAACACTCAAGTAACATACTATACAAATGAAAATTCACAACTGATTTCTTCTTCTTTCATTTTAGTTGTTTCATTTTTATATTGTTCCCTGAAAAACAAAACTCCATTGACCTGTACTTGTCACTTCAAAAATATGAAGGAAGAGAGAGAAACCTCTGTTACTGGCATCAGTCCATATGCATTCAATGACTACCATGTAATGAATCCCTTAGACAGAATCAGGGCAGTTGGAAGGAATCACTGGAAAACACACCAACACCCTACTCAGTATAAGTCCATTCAGATCCAAATGCTGAAGGCAGTGGCTAGTCGAGAGTCAAGCATCTCCCTGGGTGAAGATTCCCCAAGCTATACAGGCAATCTGTTGCAGCATTTGACCACTCAGGGCAAAGGTTTTCCCCTTGCACTGGGATGGGTTTCCAAGGTTCCAGTGTTCTAACTTCTGGTCACAGGCTCTTGTTCTCCCACTGTGCTGCTCTGAGAAGAGTCTAGCTCTGTCTCCTCAACACTCTCCTATGATGGAGGGATATAGAGCATCAGCCTTCTCTTCTAAGGACAGAACAAACACATCTCTCCATGTACATCATGTGCTACATTCTCCTAAACATCAAAATGGCTCTCTAATGCATTTGCTCCACGATGTCAACGTGTTTCCTGCACTGGGGAGCCTAAACTGGACACAGCACTAGAGATGTGGTCCCACAAGTGCCAGATAGAGGGAAAGAACCACCATTTCTCTTCAGCTGCTGACTAACCTCCTCCTAGCACAGCCCACGATGCAGCCACCCTTCTTTGTCCAAAGTGCAGCTCACTGGTGACTGAGTGCAACTCAATGCCCACATGGGCCTCGGGTCCTTTTCTACGAAGCTGCTTCCCAGCCAGCCGCTGCTGCCCTATGCTCTTGCATGGGTTTATCCCATCCTGGGTGTAGGACCTTGTATTCCCCTTTGGTGATTTTCCTGAGGTGCCTGACAGCCCATTTCTGGAGCCTGACAAAGTTCCTTTCAACAGCAGCCCTGCACTCCAATGTACTGAATACCCTTCCCATTTCATATAGCTGCAAACAAGCAAAGGATGCACTTGATCCAGTCATCCAAGCTGTTACTGAGAACAAGCATGGCTGGCATCAATCCCTGAGGCAAGCAACTCATACCTGGCTGCCAAGTGAGCTTTGTACCAGGGATCACTACCTTAGAGCTCCGTGGCTAAGATAATTTTCCACCCATCATACTGTCTATTTATCCAGCTCATCAGTTTGGCTGTAGGAGCACTATGTAGATCGTTAAAGGCCTTGCAACACAACATCCATTGCTCTTAATGGCTTAGCTGGTCATCTCATCACAGAATAAAAGGTAGATGACCCTCCTAGACAACATGGCACAAAGGCTATACAGATAAAGAAAGCTTAACACAGTTGAGAAGTGTCATAGGAAGCAGTTCCATGGCAACTGTTTCCAATGGGTGCAAACTAGAAAATAAAAATCCAGAAATCTGGGAAGCCAGAACCAGTTAAGTTACCTGCTGGCCTTGCATTTTCTTCTGAGATTTTGTTGGGAAACTTCTCCTTCCCCAAGGCTTCTGCTCATTACAAACACAATGCCCTCCAAAATTCAAAAAAAGGAGTCAGGATTTTCATTTTCTCTGTCAGTTGTAGCAATTTCTCACACAAATGCAACAACACTGGAAGCTCAGAAGAGCAAGATTTAGAGTATATGTCCTTATCACTCATTGCCTGAAATGAACAGATTTCTTCACTAAAATACACAAAGCTTGTTAAAAATTTTGCCATGCTAAGCCACACATTGATTTTTCTTTTCAATGTCATATGAAAAATGTTCCAGGCCAAAAACGTTTCTCTGTCGTCATGTGAATCATCACAGCACTAATTTACATGCACATCTCCCAATGAGCTCCTGAGTTTTGCTTTCGGTTGCACTGCTACAGAATGAAGCTATCATAAAAAGAGGAGAGGAAAGCTGCACTAGGATTTTGCTGTACATAGGTGATGCTGCTGAAAATATAGTAATGCTGAGTGCTTATGAAGATTTTTAACGCAAAAAAAATAGTGAGGCCATAGCAGAGGCGAATGAATTTTGAAACCCATCCATATGCACTTCATGTAATGCTAAGTTTTGTAAAACACTATGCAAGGATGTACCATATGTCAAATTGCAGAACAGGCTCTGACACTACCAGTTTCATACAATTTAATAAAAAGCATTTAAACTTCAACCATTTCTAGTGACTCAAGTGACAATATGCTTGAATATCAGACTGTCTCCTGTTTTCCACAGCCAGCCATCTTGAGAGTTGCCATAATATTTTAAATTTATCTGCTGATTATATTTTCTTAAAGCAGTGTTAGCAGCAGCAGTCCCACTGTTGTGCTGAATGAGCAGTTTTATTTTTAGCCGTAATTTTCAGGTGTTCATATATTTTTTCTAAGAACGTGTAATACCTAAAGCTAATTAGTATATTTCAAAGAGGCAGGAGGGAAGCAAGAAGAAAAAAACACCTTTTCATAGGCTCAGTTTCTGGAATTGTTAAATTTCACAAAACCCAAAGAAAACTGAATTTGTAGAAAACAAGGAAACTTGTTTATTTCCATCTAATGGCAAAATTAAAAAAAACCCAAAACCTTCCTGATACTTGCAGTTATGGTCTGTAAGGACTATGAATCATTCCAAGTATTTTATTTCAGGAATAGATGGTTTTAAGTAACAACGAAATGTAGTGTTGAGGAAATGCTCCTATTCATCTATACAGTTTTTTAACTGAAAGAGGAATGTGGTATTGAGGATATGTTCCTAATTAATCCAGACAGTTCTAGATCACAATTATCTCTTGAAGCTTTGATGTCTCTCAATTGCTACTTAGAACGACAGGAGAGAGGTTATTAGATTTTACTAGTGTTTGTTCTTCTGTTTTTTTTTTAAATAAGAGAATGGGAAAAAACCAAAAATATCAGCATAATTTTGTTTGGGGAGAAATTTAAAAGAAAAAAACCAAATAAAAGTCTAACATGGTTTATATGTTTAAGAACAAAAGTTGACAGTAAAATGCCGACAGTATGTAAAACGGACACAAGTCGTGGTTGTTGTGGGAAACTGTGAATTTGAATCCTTCACTTTGTGTATTCCAAAGCAGGTGTTCAGCTGCTATAAATCAGCAAAACTCCCTGACCCTTCATTTCTTAACCACAGGAATGTGCAGAGGATATTTTTTCACCAAGTTTAGTTAAGCTAAATAGCAGTATTCTAGCTATTCTAAGAACTACAACACCCTCTATTGGGCAAAGAATTTTCATTCAAATATGGAAAACCAGTTACTTTCAATGATCCAAAGCAACCACTAGTTGCATTTTTCCAAAGGTCGAGCTTGAGTGCATGATGCATACATACAGAGTCTATGCAAATAAGCTATATATAACTATAATGGTGTATAAAATCCTATGATTTATTTCGGTGTGATGATAACATTTTATAAAGAGGAAGTAGGAATTCATCATTTGGTGAAAGAAAAGACCATCTCAACTCAAACATGAGGTTACTCCTGAATTTTCTCATTTCATGGGTGCTGTTCTCAGTACCGCCCTGCATCTCCTCTGAACAAACCAGTCTTCCCAACATGGGTGCTCCTTTTGAATTTGATCCTTGCATTCTTCCTTATGTGTTCTTAAAATGTCACAAGTATGAGATACTTTTGAAGGTTGCATTGCAGACAGAAATGTGTCAAGGCCTGAAGAACTCACAGATTCTTGCACAGAGTATCAACATGAAAGTAGATGGGATTTTCAGCTGCCTCTGTGAAGAGAGATGAAATAATGAATTTTCATCACAGATCAGAAGGACACAACATCATACAGGAAGAAAAGATCATCGCAAGAATAAAAAAAGCAGTAACAGATTAATACTTAAGGGACAAAACAACAGCTTAGGATGGAAAATTTAAGAAAAAGGCAAGCATTATTAAACAGAAGTATTGTAGATGAAGGGGAGATGAGAAACTGTGTTAGGCTTTTAAAGAAGAGTTTGAAACAGAAAACCTGTAAAAGTAAGAAAAATAATTTAGAGAGCAAAACACTTAAATGGGCAAATGGTTTTGATTGCCACACTTAGAGAAGGAGGTGCCTGCCCCTTTAGTACAGACCACTTTCAGAGTATCTTTGTTTTCTCCTATCAGCAATCTGAACCACCCCTTCATTCTGCATTCTTCTAACACATCACCTGCTTGGAAAAAAAACTTGCCCAGTAAAACCAACTTTTCCTCAATCTTTCCAAGATAAAAAGTAAAGCTAGTCTAAACACGTTGATGGCACCTTCTGATGGAAACCAGTCCTCTTACAAGACTGGAACTTCCTGTTTAATTTTGACTAAATAATGCATACTTAATTCTTTTAACATTTCAGTGCAATTAGCGTATTTTGATTCAGCTTTATGAAATCAAAAATTCAGTCCCTTGTATCAACTAACTTTTTCGTTTGAAGTGCAGTTCACGTTACTAAAATTGATGAATCTACACACCTTATATCTCTTCTTTTGTGCATTGTCACTGCTAGGTAAACTGCAATTAACCAGAGGATACTGACCACACAGCAAGTTATTAGCCCACTGATGTTGCATTAAGCTTGCCTGAGCCTCTTCTAACTAGTAATGCCAGAGATACAGTATTAGCATCACGGTGTTGGAACCTGACATTCTTAATTTAATTATACTCCTAATAGTCTTAATAATGACAGACTTTTTTCCTTGCCAATTACAATGTAATTTTTTTTTCCTTTTTCTCCCAAAAAATTGAAATCCATAATCCAAAGCATTTGCTGAGAGCTACACACTGAGTGACCATGAAAGGATAATAGATGTTTAAATTTACCTGCCTCTGTAAGATCATTATATCTGAAAATAATAGAGAACCTCAGGATGCTTTGGGAGGGAAAAGATGACTCTTGTCTTTAAACAACATGAAAATGCCATGGTAACTTGCAAAAAATGAGTAAATGACTGCTTGTGAAATAGTCCATTTTCTTCTTCCATACACTTATGAATCCTAAATGAAATACAACAGTGAGTAGAAAGGCTAAATTCAGATGTACCTTGTACTAGGAATAAAGGGGTATTCACTTACTGGTGTTTCTGCAAATGATGGAGTTTTAGCTCCAGCAGTTTTAAACAGCTTATCTAAAACTAATATATTTTCTATAGCATTAAGACACTATATATATGGTATATACACAAGAAATAACTCCCTTTTACCTTGCTGTCAAAGAAAGTTGTGATTCTCCAGAAATTTCTTCCCATTCCTCAAGGATGTCAATCCCAAGCATTTATGTGCACAGGACAATCACTGGCTTGTTTAGTCTCATCAACAGATTCTGAGGGTAAAACATACTACTACTAAACTGCCCTTTTTCTCTCTTTTATAATTTCAGTAGGAGCCAGTAAACTAAGAACATTTTCAAACCTATCACTAATTCATAACTTCAAAAGAGAAAATAAGAGACACGAGAGCTTTCTGTTTCTTAGACACGGACTCTATCTCCTCAGAGAATCTGGTCCTGATACACAGGTCAAAATAGAAGTTTTACCCTCTTCTCAAAACAAGGAGGCCTAAGGAGACACAAAGGGGACAATAAAAGTGTCAGGGCCATAGGATGTCCCTCGACACCTGAAGAATTTAAATTTTGTGCCCCAACTTTCCTCCCAATCTTCCTCCTGGAAGAAAGCACCTTACTCTAGATCGGAGGACCTTTTCTTTTGCCAGACAAAAACCCCTGTCAGGCCACCCCAATTCAGGATGGGGACACTGGGCAGATAAGCATGACACTGTGTTCTTGTCTCTTGCATATAGTGTGCCCGAGTCTGACCTCAGCACAAAACAGGCATCAGCATCTCTCCCCATCACCACTTTGCCATCACTGCTACTACAGTTATCTTTACCTCTTCACCAAGAACTAGCTGGAAGAATCAATGTCAGCCCCAGTTCAGAACCTACCTCTGCTGCAAGGGACGGACTAATCCAGATTTTGTAGGCTGGTGACATTCATTATTCCTCAGACACAAATGTGCACACAACGGAAATGGAATGACTTCTGATACTAAAATTTCTTCTCAGAGATCACCCTGAGAGCAAACAGACATACTGCACTCCATGTTGCACTTTAAACAAAGTCCAGATGCATTCACATCAGTAGGAAGAAGGCATCCAACCTACTAACTAATCCAAGTAGACAACTAAACACTTTTGTGATTGGGTTCAACATAATTTTCTAGCCCACCACAATGTTTCAACTTCTTAATAACATTTTTTCTATACAGATATGACTGATAGATTGATTTTTGTTTTTTTGGGTCGAGAGGGCAGAGGGACGGGGTGAGGTAATTAAAATATGGGAGTAAACAGAAAGGGAACTGTAGAAAGCTTTAATTTTAATGCTCATTTCTACATCCTCAGAACAATTTAGTAATACAACACCACTACAGTTCCCTTTGGATCTGTATGGACTAAGTAGCCTGCCATTAATTACTATGTTTGTTTTTCCTACCACCCAAGCCAGGCATTTTTAAAGACAAGTAAGGCAAAGCCATCTCAGTGTAGATGAACTTTACTGAGATTCGTCTGGCAAAAATCTACAATGTCTGTAACTTGTACTGCTGTTTGTCAACAGTTCATAGCAGTACACCCATAAATTATCAATTAATCCAAAAACTTTCATAAATAGATTTAATTCTTAAAAAATGTATCAAGTAAACGAAATGGGGCTGCACACATATAGAGTATATGTTTAAGTTCTTTGCCTACTCCGTCTGTCTAGTGAAGAACTGTTCTAAGATGTAACATACTGCAACCAACAGAATCAAGCTAATCTAAAATAGTTCGGATTAGAGATTAGAAGGGAGAGAACAGTATCTGCTACATTTTCCTAAAACCCCAAACCCACCACACCAGCCTGCAGAGAGAATTATCTGCATTGCACAAAGAAAAAAAAGAAGTGCACCTTAAGTCATCAAACCAACCACATGATGGCAGTCCAACATTAAAAAAGGAAAAAAACTTGCATTTAATAGAAACTATTTGAAAAAGTAGTTTAAAATCTATGCATATTATTTATAATATGACCAAACAAATGCTTTAGAGCAGTAATTTTCAGTCTTTCTCTAGTTGCACACCTCTAAATACTTTAAGGACTTAAAGACCCAATATGCAGATAAATCTGCTGTTTATCTTCCATGAAGCCCTGACTTCATAGTAGTTTTTACATCCCAGAGTCCACAGAAAAAAGATTTAAATACCAGTTTCATCATTTTAGAAAGTACTATTTTCCTGTAGTAGTATGCAGGTTTGCACTCTCTTTGTTCAGAGTTCTGACTTCAATCCACTTGCATTTATTTCTGAAATACAGCATAGCTGTCAACTATGTCATAGTTGTGTCATTACACAACTGAGCTTGTAGTTTCTCCTAATCATCCTTTTTAGTTTCCTCCTCATTAAACGCAACTCAACTACCTACATAAATTCATACACAAAGCTTTCTGTGCAAATCTTTGGTAGGCATATGCAACAAATCACTAACTTATGAATGCCCAACACTTACAAGAAACTGATGACATCCAGAGTCTCATTTGCTCGGATTCAGTGTTGTTTGTGACAGCTGATACACAGTTTGCTTTTTACCGTTTTTATTAGTGAGGCTAATGATTTCAGTGATATTTCACGGTATTTCCAAAACAATTTCCCACTGATTTTCCTAACCAGCACATGACAGATTGTTCCAGTTGGCACATATCCCCAAAATTGCTCCCTTGTTCCTAGATTAATTAATTTTTATTTGTCTATATTGAATTCCATGTGCTGTATGCCAACCAAATCAAGATGGGTCAAATCACTTTACATCTTGTGTCTCTCATTACTGTCTTTGCTTTTGCAAGTATTATGAGTAACTCTGAAAATGTGTTTTCTCGTATCAAATTATATGGATCAAATTAGCAATATCAGAGTTCACATCAGTTGCTGGTGAGAGCATTTTTACACAACACAAGGCATTAGCTGCAAACCAGTTACTGCTACACAAAAATACTGCTACTGTACAAAAATGTGGCAATTTGTCATTCTAATTCAGGTTAGAAATATAAATTTAATTTTATATTGTGATGTTAGAGGAGTATGAACTGCTACCTCACCTGCAGGTCTGTAATCACAGGTTAGAAGCTGATAAGCATTCTTCCACTCTATGATGAGAAAGTAAATTTGTTGCACTTTAATTTAGAGTACATTAGACTGCAGGATCTCTTCTGGCTCACAGCTCTCCAGGTTGTGACTCAGCTTTTCCTTACATGTGGGAAAGTTTCACTGTGAATACCTGTTTGTACCTATGAAATCCAAGTGCATGCTCATTCTTACTAATTTGCTTTCCACAGTCACCACAGAGTCATAGAATCATTTAGGCTGGAAAACACCTCCAAGATCAAGTCCAAGCTTTGATCACCACCTTGTCAGCTAGACCATGGCACTTGGTGACACATCCAACCATTTCTTGAACACCGCTAGGGAGGGTGACTCCACCAGCTCCCTGGGCAGTCCATTCTAATGCTTGATGACCCTCTCCAGAAAAAAATTCTTCCTGATTTCGAACCTGAACCTACCCTGGTGCAGCTGGAGACTATGTCCTCTCATCCTGTTGCTGGCTGCCTGGGAGAAGAGCCCACCCCTCACCTCCCTACACCCTCCTTTCAGGTAGCTGTAGTGAGTGATAAGGCCCAGCCTGAGCCTCCTCTTCTCCTGGCTAAACAACCCCAGCTCCCTCAGCCACTCTCCATGACTTACTCTCTAAACCTTGTGCCAGCTTCATTGGCCTTCTGTGGACACACAAAATGTTTTTTCTTGAAGTGATGATCCAGTGCACCAGAGAAGGAAGTGGAGGAGGAGCTTGTCCAGCCTTTTAGTGTTTCTGAGTGGTGCCATACAACTCCTCTGCCATACAGCAGTGGCCATCAACCCATTGTACATTCAGCATCCTTGTTTTACAGTGCATTCTCCCCTCCATTCTCCACTTGTCTATTGAACTGTTTTTCAGATTGCACCCTGAGCATCCCTGACAGTGTAAGTTTTCTTCCTTACAGCAAGCCCAGGAACTTGAAGAGATAGCCTAAAACTTGCACTTCTTTCCTCTACCTTGTAAAGCCTTCCTATCAATGGATATAGTCTGAAATTTGTTGAGCTGACTGATTTAGACTTGCACCATGCCACCATTTTCATAATTACTTCCCCGAAATACTTCAAATGTATATACAACAACACACCTAAAAATAAATGTACTTTGGTATTTTCCTCCTGCTCATGGGATGTTTACAACTTCAAGTCTGGTATACCTTGTATTAAACTCAAAGTACTCCAACAAAACTTGCTTTTTACTGCACTATTGATTCAAAAGACATAAAAACTAGCAACATGATGGCCTTTGTTACAGTACGTACAGAACTTAATTTTGTTGTCGTGATGTCTTTAATTCTAAATAAATTCCTTTCCTCTGTTTGAAGTTCTTTCTTTATGCTAAAAATCAAAAAGTGTCCACTATAATTGCATTATTTATTAAAATCCAGAATCCATTCTGTTAATCGATATTGAAGGAAATTGATGACTTGTCAGTAATTATTCAGAAAATGCTTAACTGTGCATATACTTGAACACATTCAAAAATCAAAAGTACAACCACTCCATCTTCTGATCAATTTGTGTTATGACAAGTCAGAAAACTCAGAAACACGCTTGATATTGGCTATTTTCATATTTAATTCAGAATGATTGCACATGTAACAGCCTCAATATGTGCTCAATCTTCATAAAAGCACTAAGTGTATGATGAAATACAAGGAACTACTGGAGAGGGTCCAGTGGTGGGCCACAAAAATGATTAATGGACTGAAACATCTCTCTTACGAGGAGGGACTGCTGGAACTGGGCCTATTCAGTCTAGAGAAGACTGAGGGGGAATCTTATTAATGCATATAAATATCTCAAAGGTGGCATGCTAGAGGGTGGTGCCAGGCTCTTTTCAGTGGTGCCCAGCAACAAGATGAGGAGCAATGGCTATAAACTAGAACACAAGAAGTTCCACCTCAACATGAAGTAGAACTTCTTTACACTGAGGGTGGCAGAGCACTGGCACAGGCTGCCCAGGTATGTCATGGAGTCTTCCTCTGGAGACATTCAAAACCCACCCAGACACGTCCCTGTGTCACCTGCTCCAGGTGAGTCTGCCTTAGCCGGGGGTTGGACAAGATGATCTGAAGATTATCACAGGGGAGATTCAGATTGGATTATCAGAAAAGTCTTTTTCACTGTTAGGGTGGTCAGGCATTGGAATAGGCTGCCCAGGGAGGCGGTGGAGTCACCGTGCCTTACGCGTTCAAGAGGTGTCTGGATCTGGCACTGGGTGATACGGTTTCGTGGTTACAGTGGTACTGCTGGGTGATGGTTGGACTTGATTCCCGTAAAAGTCTCTTCCAACCTCGATGATTCTGTGATTCCTTAATTCTGTCTCCAGAGGTCCCTGCCAACCCCGCCGAATCTGTGACTAAGTGGGTGGGCACAACACCGCAGCTCCATTTCGGCTGCTCACCACACAAAGAATTTCAAGTGCGAATACACAACAGTTTGGTCTGGGGAACTTTCAGGTCGAAAGGCTTTTCCCTAAGAGGACACCTCCATTCCGGATTTGTCACAGCAATGACTGCAACCACAGGCCCCGCTGCCCGCCCGCCCCCGGGCCCGCGGAAGCACCAGAGCCTGCTGGGGAAGCGGAAGGGCCGCCCCGCCCCGCCCGGCC
>VZRQ01008601.1:932534-984534 GCA_013397975.1 Machaerirhynchus nigripectus | reverse complement strand
TTTTTTTTTTTTTAAACAAGGATGTTGTCATCTACATAGTTCCAGTAGATTTGGGAGCTGCATTGCTGTTTCCCATTTCTGGACACAGTGCATTACCAGACCCATATCTTTTTCCCTAGGTTTATCTGTCCTCAGATAATTCAATGATAAATATTTAGGGAAAAAAGCCAAATTCCTTCTAAGATCTAGAGTTTAAGCAGGCACAGTGAAGCCGTTGCTTTTCCTAGCAAAATTGATTATTGAAATATAATTACTTTGAAATATCTCTTTACATTTTGGTAATGTTGCTGTTTCAGTACAAGGTGAGTGCAAAGTCAGAAAAGAAGAACTGATGTTAAAAAGCTTAATTGTTTCTTTAACTGGTAATGTTGGATTGCCACAATGGAAGTTTTAAAGATAATTTGTATGAGAAATTTTAGCAGTTTCAAAATTAATTTAAATGTATGCCATAATGCACTGTACTTGTGATCGAGTGAAGGATTAATGGAAAAGGTCTCTGGAGTTCTTGGTGGGTTCTGCAGTGGAGCTGCTATTTCCAATCTGGCTTTAGTAAAGTCCTGTGACTACAGTGTGTAGTGTATGTGTTCCCTTCTGTATATCCTTCTCAGTATAATCAATTTTGTGTAGCAGAACCCCATGACATTAAGTTAGTCTGTTTGAAGGTCTCGTGCTGAGAATCAAAACAGTCAGTTCCAGTCACTTACCTTGTGTAGCTGCACAATACTTTCACCCAGCTTTCAGTTTCTATTTTGTTGGAAAAGTTCTGCAGCATTTACTTGCTGCAAAGGAGGCTGTCAACACTGAGTCATCAAGATTTAAAAGAAAAAAAACCAAACCAGTGTATCAAGCTTTATTATTTCCAAAGACTTGAAAGTTTAAAAGATAAACCCTGTTCCACATAACATGTACAGAAAGCATCAAACAACTAGTTTGGTGTTGGATTTTTTTTGTGTTTGTTTTTATTTCTTTTGATTGTAGTGCCAGTGGTGGCATTTTTTTCAGATACTTGCTGAATATTGTCTGATCCTTTCTCAAATCAAACCCTTTGGAAGCTGAGAACTATGATTTTAATTTGGAAAGAAAAGTAGACAGTAGGGAGGATGTTGAGGAAACCTCATACCTGTCAGTTTCTCAGTAAAGACAGCAGCATTCCAGGAATCCTGTTTTGCACCAAACTTGTTGACCATCCTGCTCGTTTGAAGATGGGCTGATCTGCAAGCAGTTCAGAGAACTGACCGAGCTCATGTGGATGTACTGTTGGAAGTTAGTGACAGTAATTCCCTCAGTATGCTGCATTGGCAACTTTAAATGTATTGGTTTTATTCCTGACTTAACAAAGGAGCCACAAAAGTGTGGCTGCAAAATTGTTGTGAGGGTTTTTGTGTGGAGTTCTTTACAGAATTTTTTTTATGATTGGAGCAGAATTTGCGGTTTGAACCTTGTGGATTCCATTTACCAGAATGCTCAAAGCAGACACAGGAATGTAGTGGAAAGCTTCAGTCTGCTCTTCCGTGTTTCCTGGCGTAGATATGAGGACTTGGGAAGGAGCTGAGAAGACAACTGAACCCTAAAGGAACATACCTTTGTTAGGAGTAAATTTCTCCATTGATCCAAGGGACAAATTTCATGCATAAAACTGCTCTTCAGATCGCTCCCAAGGCATGAGGCATCCTGTCTATCCAGTATAAACGTCTGGCAGGTTTGCGCACCTTTCAGAATTACGTAAGCTGTGTTCTCACTGGTCTTTGGAAAGAAAGATACGGAATGGTCTTCTCAAAGAAGCATTTAACTGCAAAAGCGTAGTGGGAAGTTTTATGTGTATATGGATAACATACAATGTAAAAAGGTCCATTTTATCTGGATTCTCTTCCAGCTTCCAGTTGCCCAGTTTAGTAGTAGCCTACCAGGTAGTTTGTACACATTCCTCATACCTTTGCAGGACTTCCTGTCTCTTTCTCCACAACCCATTCAGTGGCATTTTGTTGTGGTATTACTGTAGTAAATGCTCCTTCCTTTATGTGGGCAGGAGAATGTTGTTTGGTTGTTGGGGGTTTTTCTCCCCACAGAAAATTTTGGAAGTTTCACTTTACTGTAAAGATATGCTTGGAAAACCCAAATCCACCAGCAAAATATGTATCATTGTATTCCCAGTGCTAGAGAAAGGATGAAACATTAAGATGTGTCATAAACCTCATGCTTGGGTAATAATGTTTTATGGTAGTGTGTCAGGTAGTTCTTGTATCCCAAGAGAGAAAAAGGAATGCACTTCCATGGTGAGAGGTGGCTGAGGTCACTTGGTCTGTTCAGCCTGGAGAAGAGGAGACTGAGGGGAGACCTCACTGCGGTCTTCACCATCCTCACTGCCCGAAATGGAGGGGCGGGTACTGATCTCTTCACTCTTGTGACCAGTGACAGGACTCGAGAAAACAGCATGAAGCTGAGACAGGGAAGGTTTAGGTTGGGTATCAGGAAAAGGTTTGACATACCAGAGGGTAGTTGGACACTGGAACAGACTCCCTTGGGAAGTGGTCACAGCACCAAGCCTGACAGAGTTCAAGGAACATTGCGACAATGCCCTCAAGCACATGGTATGATTCTTGGGGTACCCTGTGCAGGGACAGGAGTTGGACTCGATGATCCTTGTGGATCCCTTCCAACTCAGTATATTCTGTGATTCTAGGACAAACAGTGAATAGTGTAGCATCTTTATTGCTAGATTGGATCAGCAAGGGTTTTTCTAATTTGAGTTAGAGTTGCATGCTCTTCGCTAATTCCCTTGTCTCTTCAGCTAAAATTGGTTCTTGTACAGAGTGAAAACACTGAAGAGACACAGCATCCTTTGTGAAATGGCAGTTATGTCTATGGTGTCTTGGATGGAAAAAATATTTTTGAGAAACAGGCTAGTAGTAAAAAGATGCAGGAAAGTGGTGGAGTAGTTATGATAGAAAAATGAATGGGTTTTGTAGTGCTTTGGAAGATGATGTGGCATATTAGATGAAGGACTAGAGTGGGTAGCTAAGTCATATGCTAAATTTGGCAAAATGATCGTAGGATCCCTTCCAACTAGGTGTGAAAAAGAAACATGGACCTTCATAAATGCCAAATGGGGAAATAAGGAGAAAAAACTTGGTGTTGTGTGATTATAGTGGGCAAAGGATATAAAGACAGATTTCTGAATGTCATTACTCAAAATATTGGGCAATGCACTGACCACCAACAGGAATCTAGATCCACTCCATCTCCCTGCCACACTGCCCCAAAAGGTTGACGCATCAGAGCAGTAGTGATGTTGAAAAAATTGGGTCAATGGAGCATTTAATAGAGTTATAAATGACACAGAAGATGTATGGTAGTGACAGTATTTTATGTTTCTTGTAGGGAAATTATGCTAATTATACTCATGGATAAAAGACAGATTATTTTAAAAAAATTTTATTTTGGCTGCATTACATATTTTTCTTCTTGTAATTTTATCTTGAGTGAAAAGATCTGTATGACAGATATGAATGGTTAAGAGAGAGACTAAGTAGAAGTTACACTTGATAAGAGATGCTTATCTTGGTAGCTTAAAGAGTGGCCAGGCCATTCTTATGAATCATAACGAAGAATGTAAGGTTGATGAGTGTTCAGATTGCTCAAAATGTGACTGTTGTGGAGGGTTGAAAAGGTAAGTTAAAAAGTAGGTGCAGGCTGAGGTAGACTTGAACCCAGCTGGAGTTCAGAATGCTGATTTCTGAAATTTTACCTGAGCTGACTTTCAGTTCTGTAGAACTTTTAAAAAAGAGAGCAAGACCATACTGCCTGAAGCCCATTTTTTTGCTTAACGGCTTTTAGAAACTTAATATTTATTAAGCATTAAGCCCTGTTTAAGTAATAAGTGTTTCCTCAGGTACATGTGTTTTGCCTGTAGTTGTATTCTGTGAAATTCTCTGTGATACTGAGTTTACATTGTCTGTCTCAAATTTGTATTCATTCTGGTGGATCACGTGATGTTCTTTGTTTTTAGGAAGCAGTTTTGAAAAACAGGGCAGGGTTAAGCTGAGACAGTTCATGCCTTCTATAAGAAGCCTGAAGAACGTGAAACAAATTCGAGATTTCTGAAGTGTGGTTTAGTGGTATCCCACCCAAGTATGTTGTTTTTCTGCAGAAACAAATCATTAAAACAACTAAGAAAGCTCTCTAGTTGCAGTGTGCTTAGATGGCATGCAGTAACACTTCAAAGCAGAGGAGGACTTACCTTTTAATATTCTAAGCCTGCATAAACCAATTCAGGAAGTTTAAAGGACTGAAGATACTTCTTAGTAGAGCATGTTAACCAGGAAGTGAAATGACATAACTGCAAACTTTGGTTAAAGTATGAATTAATGGAGCTTCATTGCTACATCAGGTTATGCCAGATCTAAGTATGTAGGCTTGACATAGGCACCAAGGTTCTGGATAAGAAATACATCCTTGTAAGGCACATTCGCACATGTGATTCAAAATAAACTTGGAGCCTTCGGTCAGATGCAGCGGAAACCCCATGGCTACACTGATCCTTTTTAAAACAAAAAAATTCACATTATTGTGGAACAACTACCATTTTGTGAGGAAATACAGCTTACAAAACATGCAGTAGACTTACCGCGTGCTGCTTGGGATTACTTTCTTGCCATGCTGTAGTGTGGGGGGATGCATTTCCTCAGTTCAAACTCGGATCCAGGGCTTAGAGATGCTTTTGGTATGGCAGCATGTAATCATATAGAATTGGGAAAAGGAGAAATTGTGGGAAAGTAGCTTTGAACTTACCTTGTGCTGAGAATGACAGTGTCAGCCTGTGATAAGATGCATGTGTATCCCCTTTCTGCCTGCCCCCACTTGCTTGTGTTTGCTGGTTAGTTGCTGACTACAGTTGCATGGTTTTTAGATTACAGTGAACTAGAATGACTTCGGCACAGTGTTATCATTACTTAAAAGGATAATGTACACCACCACCTGCTGTAAGTTGCCGTATGTCATCTTCATCAAGGTAATTGCATGTGCATTTATCCACAAGAAATGAAAGCTATGAATCACCTTATTGTAAAGACAAGTTTAAGGGCAAGGTGGTAATGAAACAATTTTGCAGTAATTGCTCCAGTATTTGCTTTAGTGTGTGATTGTAAGATAATTCTGAAGTACAAATATATTAAAGCTGGAGGGGGAAAATAGGTGACGTTGCATCTCAGTAAATGTAGTGTATCTTCTGTGAAAGAACACCATTAAGAGGCCTGATTCAGTGGTTACAAGTGACTATTTAAGCTACTCAGCATATTTCAATCTTAATAGGATGCACTGGTAGGGCAAAAATAAAATCAGTGGGAGGCATACTGTGCCCTTCATCAGGAATAGAAGTGTATTATACATGTTCGGTGAAGGTTCCAAGATACATTTTTTTTACGTGAGACAAAGTCGTAACACAGATTTTAATTTACTGATAAGAAGCTATCATAAAATAAAAAACATGGTTTAAGTAGAAATTCTTTTGTTTAAAACCTTTGCTGCTGGCCTTTGTGGTCATGATTTAATTGCAGATGTAAATAATTAATTTCTGTCCTTTCATCTGTACTCATGACTTCTTCAGACAGTTTAACCATAGTTAAACTGCAGTTGCACTATCAAGGAAACAAAAACCTGATTTTTAAAGGTGAATAGGTCAGATGTAATTTCTTTTAGGGAAGGAGTATACCTAAACATGTGCTTGTTTACATATTTCACTAAATAAAATCCTTTTTCATTTGCCAGGATTTGTTTTTAGCGACTCTGAATCAACTGCATTAGAACAATTTGAAGGTGGCCCTTGTGCAGTGATAGCACCTGTGCAGGTAAGATGCATTTATTATAGGAATGGTTTCAAATTACTGAGCCCAAAATTTGTTCTTTATATATTTGGAGCTAAAACAAGAGAGAAAAAAATTGCAGATCAGTTGTATTTTGATTTTGTAATAAAGTGTGGAGTAGGCAAAATCTCTGTAAAAAGGCAGAGATGGGCATGGGCTGATTTTGAAATATAATTTTGCAGAAGGGCATTTGTTTGAGGAAATGCAGCAGGCTGATCCAAGCAGAAGTAACTTCAAAATCAAGAATGCATTATAAAGGGGAGGAGGAAAAGATGAGATACAAATTTAATCCTAATCCTTTCACATCTCCGGAATCCCCTGCTCTTAAGGGTAATACCTGTGTCATGGTGTCTGCTTTTTTTTGTGTAGAATTTTGTATTAGAAATATTTGAAGTAGTTGATTTTCAAAACTAACAAGGGTTGCTGTGTACTGAAAGGGAAACATTATACTTTTAAAGTCCTAATTAGCCGAATAATTGAGATATGTCAGGTGAGTGTATTTTATTCCAGATAATGTGCTTAGGATTTCACTTGTGCTGCAGATATGCTCAACCAGCTGTGGTTGTGATTTTTTTGTTCTTTTACTCGACTGTACCCTGCAGGCTGTGCATGCTCTTTGCAATGCTGTTTCAGGGCAGCTCTGACTGCTGGGTGGATGTAGGACCTGTAGGCTGGATCTGTTCTGCTGGAGCAGTTTGTTTAACTGCGACTGCTCCTCATTCTCGTAGGAGCACCTTGTAGAGATAGGCAGGCTTTGAGTCATGGACGAGATTACTTTCTCTGGTAACCTGCTGTTGACTCCTCCTAAACACAGATCAAATTCTGCAGGTATGTCTCAATCTGATTAGAGGCCTTGTGCACTGATGTGGGACATACTTAAGTCACGTAGAGAGTGAATCTGGTCATGAACTGGAAGGTAACTGGGTCAGACAATACTGTGGAATTGTTTGCATCTCTGGTGTGTATAGTGTCATAAAACCTCTGCCACTCTAAATGCTGGTCCCACCAAGAGACTTGTACCACAGGAAGAAGCACCATTTATTTAAGTGGCAAACAACCAATAAAAAACTATTTTATTATGAATTGCACTCCATTGCATGGCTCTCTCTAGTTCTCTGGTCTTAAAACCAGATATAGAGTGTCTGGTCTTTGATGTTAGAACTGCAAGTCTTTTATTTGAGGGATTGGAGAGAGTAAAGAATAGGACCAGCCAACTCTTTAAAGGCAGTGCCAAGTCTTTAACATATAAAATGTTGTTGTAGACAAATGGTTTTTTAGATGATACGTAGTTGAACTTCCTTGAAATTAAGTAATTAAAGCATATTTAAAAGTGAGTTGAGTTCCAGCTAGGGAAGGAGGAAGGGATCAAACAGATCTTGCAGTGCCTGCTGCTGCTGTGAATTACTAGAACGGTGTGCAAAAAATCTGTAATGGGAGAACAGGGTGAGCATGTGAGGAAAGCAGTGAAAGTTGAACCAGCTGTTTTTAAGGTGCTTCAAATACCTGAAATGGCATCTTATAGAGTAGTTAGAAAACCAAGACTGTTTCACGAAGTTTCTTCTTTCCTTGTTCCTTCTCTGTAATGTGAAGTATTTTTTTTTAATTGCAGCATTAGCTTTGATGATGAAACAAAGCAGGGATATGGAGATGCATAGGATTTCTGTAACCTGATCTGCAGGTTGTTATTTGCAATGTTTAAAAGAGGTGGGCTTGTTAACTACTAAAGGGATTTGTCTTAGTGACTAGAGATGTCTTGTACTACTGATCAGTTACACTGGAAGAATATTTGTGCCTCCATTACTCCAGTCTTGTGAGTCTGGAGGTGTATATGCCAATGTGCACCATGTGTATTTCAAGTGTACTTGAGGTTCAAACTCAATAGTGTTGAATGCAGTTACGAGGCCACCTTTGTAGCTGGTTTGATGGGGAAAAGGCAGTAAACAGGGCAGGCTCAGACTCTTGTACTAAATGATAAGCAGCTTGAAACTCTTCTAATAACATGCAAAAATGCTTTGGTGTAGAACTTGTGACATAATGTGAAAGTTGGTGTTGTCTTGTATTTTAATAATATTTTATTCTCTGATAACAAAGGCATTCCTTTTGAAGAGGCTTTTTACCAGTGAAAAGTCTACTTGGAGAGACTGTCCAGGTACTGAGACCTCTTTTTTTCCCCCTCATTATTTTTCCTTTTTTTTTTTTTTGTAAGGCATATCTTAGTTCAAAGGATTTAAAATATTTCACACTTTCTTTTTGTTTGTGTGCTTCCATACCATATGTATGCTTCCATACAACATGCTTCAGAACTCCTGTTTGTGAGCTCTGTGCTTGTTCTTAATGCATCTGTGTTTTATAAATATTTAATTGAAAACCATTATTAAGAAAGGGAATGTGTTAGAAAGCCTATAAAACCACATTTTCCGAAAGATAGCTTTATAATCTTTGGTCCAGTGTAGTCAAAGAGCAATTAACATTGGTAATTAATGAGATAAAAGTAATAATTTTTTAGAGAGCATTAATGTATACAAAAGATATTAGTAGCTTATATATGACAGTGGTTCTCAGCAATCAAACTCACGTGGGTTTCTCATCTTTCAGAAGAGGAGCAGAAGAACCTTCTCTGTCATACATTATGTGATATTTTGGAAATGGCTTGCTCTGATAATTCTGAGTCATACTGTCTGGCAACATGGATAAGAGGAAAAACAACCGAAGAAACTGCTAGTATTTCTGAAAGTCCTGCAGAATCTAGTCATCGAGAGGAACAACCTTGTAAGACGTATTTCTATGCTAAATTACCCATCATTTAGTGAAGCATTACATAGTTTTTGAGGGACCACTGCTTTTTTATTAATTCACAGATGGGTTTTTGCCTTAGTGATTCCATTAGCAAAAGAAAGATTTTTGTGTGTTGTAATCAGAGGCATTGGTCCTTTTTGTTGAAAGCAATGTGCTGTCTATCACTGGAGTTCTAACACACAGGTTTCTTTAGAATTTCAGCAATTTCCGTAATCCTCAATTTTATTTCGTAATTTGTTGGGACCTGAGATATCTTTAATTTTGAAACATCTACATGCTTCTTAACTCTGGAAGAATACTTTAACTTGTCACTTGTTGCTTTAGAAGAATTTTTGTAGGAAATTCTCCCACTGCTTTATTTGTTCTAAAATATTCTGGGTCCCCTGTTATGGAGAAATAGCCTTTTTCCATTTGTCTGTGCAGTACCAATCAGTTTAAATCACCTTCTAGTAAATTATCATAATTTTTTTGTAGGTTAGAATTTTTCAGTTACCTGTTTTTTTGCAAACGTCTTCATTCATAACTATTCCTTTATTAGTTACTGACATCAAGGATCCAGGGAGCATCATCTGTTGCACTAAGATGAGGCATCCAGTTGTATCTAACTACTGCAGAGCCACTGACATGGAAAGTTTTTTTTTACACATATGATCAGAGAGTTGTATTTATTAATCTTATAACAGGAGAGATCTAATGTGTTAAAAGATGAGCTGCTTTTTCTTACAGTTTTTGTTTGCAATGGGTCCCTTAGGAAGTATGAAAAACTCTTGACATGAGAATATGTTGCTTATAGAGGTGCCATCTTTTGATGGAAGGAGTATATTATTCATAAGTTTGTGGCATAACTGCAAAGTAAGAATTTTATAAATAGATTTTTTATGTGCACAGCTTGTTATAGAAATTTGAAGTGCTGGAGCTCTTTGTTACAAGGCATCTTCATGTGCTTCTAGCAAGTGCTCCATATGCTTTAGAAGACTCAAACAATAATTAAAATGTTATTTAATTGGAAAAACAGAAGGCCAGTGCATAAGAGTTCCAAGGTGAGCATTTTTTTAAGTAAGAAAAAATATTATATAGGAAGTTGCATCTGCAACTCTTCTGTTAAAAAAAAAATCTTCCTTTGCAAGATAAGGCGGTTGTAGCTCTGAAATTCCTGATTTCTGTGCATTTTTTAGTTGTCTCTGAAGCTCTCGCTAATGATAGGAAGTCTGCTTTGAAGGGAAAGTGAAGCAGAGCCTACTTATCTACAGGATCTTACTGTCCTGTTCTTTAATGTATTGCCTTATTCCAAAGGACTCTCAACCATAGAAAATGTTCAACGGTCTTTTTAAACACACACTCAGTTAATAATTACTCTCAACACTTAACACTTATGAACTAATCCATTCTATTACATAAATACATTTTTCATGTTTCTTTAGAAGTCTTCAAGTTCTGCCTGACTTGTCCTTAGTAACATGAAATATGCTCAAGGAAGACCAGGATTTATTTACTATGTACAGTCTGCTTGTCCCATGGGCAATGTTAATGTCTTTCACTGTTTCAATTCTACGTTGCCTGCCAGACACTGAATGCATCTCTTGTATGTACAGTATTTTGCCTTCCATGTATATTGCAGTACACTTACCAATTTAAGGTATGTTAGTTAGGTTTAGGCTTTTTTTCCCTTCCTCTCTCCTGCTATTTAACTGTAAACCATCTTCTTAATCTGGTTAGGGGTGGGACAGAGACATTGAGAAGATATTGTGAGTAATGCAGAGTTGTGTAACTGCTAGTGCAAAGAAATAAATTTATTTCTTGCTTGGCTGCTGTACTCAGAAATAGAAACTGGCATTGTCATAGTTGATAGGACTTATGAGATGAGTTGGGTGAGCAGGGAGTATTACAGATACAGTTCCATATGGCAGGCTATTTGGGAATTGAATATGGGGATATATTTATAATAAAGCCACGAAATATGGTTAGACACAGCACGATAAAGTATAATTTTAAAGAGTTTCTGTACAATTATATTTCTCATACATCTCATGTTCTCTTGCTGTTCGTTCTTTTTCGTTCCACTAAGCAATGTCTTTATTTAGCATTGTTTGGGTTATGTATAGCTCTACTTCTCTTTAGAATTTCTACTTCTTTCCCTTTATTTCAAATAGTAATTCTCTTAGCATTTCACTCTGTTCTTTAGTAACAGAATGAAACTGCCTATCATCCTGCTGTGTGAACAAAAGGTGGATTCGAGCACACTTACTGAATGCTATAGCATTTTTCATCTGCTTTTGTGGTGTATAGCAGTCAATTGTTGGCCATGCGTTGGCTTTAGTAGTGCAAGTTCCCAGGTTCAAAGATTGCTTTATATGATTTAGTCCCTCTAACTTTCTGCTTACAAAAACATGTGTTCTTCAAGCAAGGCTAGTTTCTGCAGCATTTTCTGCAATTTAGAATCATTGTTTCATATTTTATAAAAATGCCTTAAAAATACATTTTTTAAGTCCAGTTTTGCTCTTGGTAATCTAAGCAATTCCTTGTAGTTATTCAAATGACAGTAACTAAAACTCTTAAGACTGCTACTGTTGTATTTCTGAAGTAGGAAATGAAAATTCTTTGTTGCTTGAGAATCAGTTGTATTTGCATATAGGGCAAATCAAGTGCATCTTTCAAATTTCAATCAGAATGGGCATAAAATGGCTTTTCTGGAATTCTGGTGGGAAGAATTGATCAGTAGTATTTGCCCTAATGGCTTCAGATCATAACCGAATTGTATACAGTCACATTCAGTAGCTAGGTGATCAGGCATTGTTTAAATATTAAGCATCAAGTGTCATCTCTCAAAAAGCAGATCTGTCTGTTTTGTGTACTGTTCTACTAGCAGAAAGATAAAGAAAAGAAAAAGGTATAAAGCCTGTGTTGAACTTGGGAAGACACTAATGCTGTATTTTTTTTATGTCCTGGATGCAACACTAATTTGAAAGGCTGTTTATCCATTATTAAAAAGATAACAACGAGAACTTACTTAAAAGCAGAACGTGTAACACTGTGTAGAATTATTCTACTTTTTTGTTTGTAATAAATAAACATTAAAGGGAAAAAAACTCAATTTCAGTAACAGAAGTGTATATTCAAAGAAAAAATACAGCTTACCTACACTGATAAAATGATCCAAATAATCATGCTTGCTTTTCTAGGAAATAGTACTTCTTGTTGACTGGCAAAATTATATCTATAGTATGCATATGCTTGGTGACTTTGTGACAGCCACATTTTGTACAAAATCAACAGCTTAGTATATGACAAATATGTCCAAGAGCACACACTCCAGTGGCTTTGTGCTTTTAATAAATTCATTAGTCCAAATAGAAATGTTCTCACTAATTTGTATGGTGGAATCTTAATGTTGCAGTAAATTAGTTTATACTAATCAGTTAATTTTAAATGTCAAGGGAGGATTAAAAATATAATTAGAGCTTGAAAGTATACTAGCTTGCTGTGTGTATCTTGTGTCATTTTTTTGCCATGTGTAGTGCTGAAAAGTGTCTCTTGTGTATAGCTGCCTTGGCTGTCGAAGAGCTTGGCTTTGAGCGATTTCATGCATTAATTCAGTAAGTAATATGTTGGAACATTTAAAATACAGTATTTTGAAGTTACACTAATATTCACAGGCCTGAAAGGGGTATGCTGAGGAACTTCTTGTGTGTTACTCATCAGGTTAAACTTGGATTTCAGTTTTTCATTTGGGGGTTTTTGTGGTTTTTCTTTGCATTTTAACCATTTAAAATGGAATATTGTTTTGAGCATAAGTATTAGGCTTTAAAATAAAACTGAAGCAATGTAATGTGATAAATTGGCCACATAGTTTGTGCATTTCAAGTATATGAACACAGCTAATCAAGATTTTTATTTAAGTTAAAGATGTTAATCTTCAATATTTATATAATGTCATCTAGTATTTTTCCTGATTTGGGATATCATAAGAAGCATTTATTAAAACGTTTCTTATACAAGACTGATTTTTGTTTCATACTTTAAACACTGTTCTTTTTTTGGGGTGTAAACACAGAGCTCACAGTTCTAGTGAGTTTATAATTAAAGGTAACAGCCTTTTATTTTCACAGTGAACAGTTGGGTAAATATTATACAGATCGATCCCCAAAGAAGAAATAAAGAGTAGCAGAATTCAAAAAAACTCCTGAGATGGAAAATGGTGCTAATTAGAACTGAAATACCCACAGCTTATTTTATCAGCAGTAATTATAGTTTATTTTTTAAACCCATTGTCGTATAAGGAAATAAGAAAGAGGAGAATGTAAAATTTTTATAACCTTATCTGATCAAAACTGTAATTTCCTGCCATTCCCCCTCCCCTCCTGCTCACCCCCTCACTCTTTGGACTTGTGGTACCCACCTAATTTTTTTTCTGTCCTTCTCACTGGGAATGAATGCTCTGGCATTTGCCTTTAGACATCAGATGGATTTCAGAACTGGCTTTGCCTTTCGTACTTTGTATGCCATGTGTACTCTACTGATGCAGAAACAATGTTTAGAAATCAAGTATTAGCCAGAGTAAACCCATCTATGGATGTATTTTTGTACAGGTTTGTTTCTTTTTTAAACAAAGCTTACTAAAAGTGTGCAAGAAATCAGAAAGAAAGTAATATACCTGTTTGTGTAAGATAAGCAGAGACTATGATCTAGTTTGAATTACTCAGTAAAAACTAATGCTTGTGCTCTGAAATGTAGTATTTACCTCTAACCGTCCCAAGAAACTGAAAGTGTATTGCTTTACTGGAATATTGATTAATTTCTTCCTTTTATTCGTTTTTATTTCAGTTTTTTTCTTTTTAAACATATGATCACATGGTGTTACCTTATCATCCAGACAGACAGTCACCATATTATGCAACCAGATAGTCTCCCAAATGTTAATGTACAACTGTTCAGTGTTTTGAACAATTTGCTTTTTCCAGAGCAAGAGTCTAACAAAGTCAAATTCTTATGGGAAATATAATGATTTCTTCAAAAGCCTGGAAGGTAGTCTTACCTGGTTAAGTAGGTTTTTTTCTACATTGTTTATGGGCCGAATGTCTTTTAGAACACTATATAATGCAAGTGTTATTTTGGTGACATGCAGTCTATTTGCAATTTCGGTAACAGTGTTTTATAGAATTACGGTAGTGGTGCAAGCCACTCAGCTCTTTCACACGTGTATGTAACTTTATGGTTAGTGTTTGCATCTCAAAATTGTTCATTTTTTCATTTTGCTCTGGAATTATTTATCATTTTCAGATGGGTAAATACTAATGACTCTATGGCAGTTCCAGTAACTCCAGGAGAGCTGCTGTGTCATTGTGTATGTAACACCAGATCTGTTCTACTTTGACGTTTTCATGTTAGGTGTTAGTATTTCTTGACTGTGCTTTGTGACTCTATTCTAATGCTTAATCTAAATACTTACTTCTTCCCTGTTGTTTTTTTGTTATCACTTTTTGTCTTTAGCAAACGAGCATTCAAGAGCTTCCCTGAACTGAAGGATGCAGTTTGGGATCAATATTCAGCGTGGACAAACAGATTTGGAGTATTGCTCTTTCTGTATTCTGTAATACTGACAAAGGTTTGTGGTTTGCTTGATGTATTTTGTGGGTGGTTTTTATTTCTTTGTTAAGAGAAAGTTTGATCATGTAGCCCTTTTTCTGTAAAAGGTGAACAATAAACTGATGAACTAAGTCAAGTCCAGATATATGGATGAAATGGTGTCTTCATTTATGTTGCAGTACAGTTCCAGCCTAAAAATTTGAAAGGCTCAGGTCTTCATTTTTTTGGGTTTTGGTTTGTCTTTTTCTCTTTTGATCTGGGAGATTTACACATTTTGAAAACATACTTCCTCACAAGATGTTTGAAAACACAATCCTTTGAAGAAAAAGCAGCCTGTTTAGTTATCAATTCATGTAAAAACATCAGCATCCCAATATTTTACTGCTGCATTCTGTTGTTATATAAATGTTGCAATTCATTCCTTTAGATAGCAAAAATGTTTGTAATTTTTCTACAGGGTATTGAAAACATAAAAAATGAAATTGAAGACGCAACTGAGCCATTGATAGATCCTGTTTATGGTCATGGAAGGTAAGCTGCAAAATAGGTTTGCTACCACTTAAAATAGATATGTGGGCTAATTTTTTATGTTTTATGTGACTGATCATTTGTTTAAGGAATTACTGACATTAAAAGACAGATTCGATTATGAATTTAAAATAACTAAAAGCAACACTGAAAAGCATGTTTTTTTTCACTGCTAACTCCATTTAGTGCATCAGTTCTGAGGAAATGCTTCTGGTCTTGCTGAATTTTCAGGAGAATAAATCTCAAATTCAGGGGTACATTCCATATCAATTTCGTGTTTGAAAGAGTGGAAATTATTATTAGTGTTGCTGAATTACAAATACACACTAGTTAACGGAAAATAGTTAAAATACCTGCTTGGCTGTCTGGGTAATCCAATAATTTTTTTATTTGTTACACATAACCACTTCTTTCAAAATAAATTGCATGTCCCTTTTAATTTTGTATGTCTTACATAATTTCTTTCTGTTGTATAGCCAAAGTTTGATTAATCTGCTGTTGACGGGACATGCTGTTTCTAACGTGTGGGATGGAGACAGAGAATGTTCAGGAATGAGTAAGTTGATTCTAGTTTATGCTTGTTCATTATTTTGACATACTCTGAGATGCTGGCCTATAGATTTGGAATATGTTCCATTTCTGTTTTGATAGTCTCCTTATTTACTGCCCTTTGATTTAAGTAAACCTCAGAAAGAAATAAAGCATACTTGCACAAAATTGCTGATGTTAATATCAGTGAATACAGGATTGTCAGCTACCAGTTGAACGCAGGCGTTACCTGATGATCTGGATGATGGAAGGGAGTGCAGTCTCTGCAATTTGGGAAGTTTGAAGACAGGGCCACTATTCAGAGCAGCCACGTCAAGCTAGAGAAATTGACTGACAGTAACCTCCTGAGATGCACACTAGTCCTACACCCAGGATGGAATAAACCCACGAAACAGCCCAGGGCAGCACCATCTGGCTTGGAAGTAGCTTTGTAGAAAAGGACCCGAGGTCCCTGTGGGCATTGAGATGCACTCAGGTGTGTCCTGGCAAAGAAGGGCAGCTGCATTGTGGGCTGTGCAGGAGGGTAGCCAGCAGATGGAGAGAAATAAAAGTTCTTTCCCTTTATCTGGCACTTGTGGGACAGCTTCTGGAGTGCTGTGTCCAGTTTTAGGCTCCCCAGTGCAGGAAAGACATTGACATAGTGGACTTCAGGGGAGGCTCATGATTAGAGGGCTTTTGTGCTTTTTGCATTTCATTTTACAAATAGAGATTATATGAAAACAGGAATAGTTTGAATTGTGGAAATGTTCACATCTTCTCTTCCACTGCTACAAAGTCCATCTCAGGGTTCATCAGCACGTTTCTTAAAATGATTTTCCATCATCTAAGTCAGCACTAAATACGTACTTGAAATGAGGTTCAGGACAGATCCATGCAAGACCTGAATCAAAATGCTCTGATTTGACAATGAGCAAGTAGTATAATCTCCTTTGAGACATCTTAGACTTGCACTTGGTTATGATTCCATGCAGCCTATGCTTTCATACTTACAGAATGTCATTTGGATATTTTGTCTAACTTTCCACTATTCGACATTGTTGTCATTTATCCCCCTTATTTCTAATTGAAATTTGTTTCAATTAGCCTTCTGGGTTTTATCTGTATGTTCTCTTCAGTATTTTTAATTTTTCCTTTTTAATTATGATTTATCAATCAATCTGAATTGTTCTTGCAGCTTTCCTTTACATAAGAGTAAGTTGCTGTTCTGGAATTCAGTATATTGGTTTTGAATACTGTGAGTTCATTCCCATGTTTGCCTTTCGGATTATCTTTCTGGTAGACCTTATTTCTTAGTTATCCAAGCTGGAATTTTTTTCTTTTCTGAGAATGCTGAACTTGCTTTGGACACAGTAATGGTCCACATTTAGGTTCTCAGTCAGTTCTGCCCTAAAACCCTAGAACCAGGACTCCCATAGAGTCTGTCTCTTTTTGTGGGGAGTGGAGGAGCAGAAAATGATCTTTAGTACTTCTTAAGGGTCTGGTATTATGTGTCCTGTTAGTTTTTCTGACCAGTCAAGTAATTGGACTTTACTATGGGAAGCCCTCCATTTTCTTGAAGCCCTTGGATAATTACAGTCAGAACCTGCTTATTCACTGTCTTAAGTCTACAATCATATCTGTTACCAAGTGATATGTTGTAGTCTATCAAAAAGGAAGATAAAGAGCAGCCGGTACTGTTCACAACTTCTTAGGCAAGACTGAATTTTGGATGTATTGTCATATTTTCTTTATCTAAAGATCCTCTTTGTCATCTTTTCTTCTTCGATCATTTCTCTTGGATTTTGTTTCTTTGTGTGTAAAACCTTCAGCTTCTTTTGTGTCAGTGCTTACGAGTTTTTCATCTAGAAGGGTTGGAGGTGTCAAAATAAAAAGGGCTGAATACTGTTTTATTCAGTAGTTATTTAAAGTCACTTTACCTCTTGTTCAACTATTTAGATAAGCAGTTTTTAATAAATTATTACAGTTATTTATAAGCCACTTTAAAGGTACTGCCAGTAATTTTAACAGTGATGAAAGAACATACTGAATTGCAAACTTGAGGAATTGTCATGTGTTTGCAAATTGTACTCAGAGCACTGACTCTCACAGTATTGCATATTTTCCAAATAGGGTAGGAGTTATTAACTGGAATTGTTCTTGGCTGCTGCTGGTAAATATGCCAGTGAAATGATACCTCTTCTTTGACTATCTGCATGTTCTCTTTAAACCTTTCATCTTATTCTGATCTCTTCTCTTGCCACAGCTGTCCACAGTGGGAAGATACTGGGAGGTAATTTTTTTTTCACTGCATTTTTAGGACTGTTGTTCCAACATGCACTGTAGCAATTCCCTATGAATGCAGCTGGTGCTGGAACCGCTTTTCCCAGGGATTTGTGGAGTTGGTGTGGCCGCTGGGTGGCGCTGTGCTGATGCGGTTGGTAACAGAAACGTGTTCTGACATTTGAGTACTTTGCAAAAGTGCTTTTCCAAGCAAGAGAAACTAACTTTGTGGCAAGCGGCATAAATATTCATGTTCTTAGTTGATCTTTGGTGTTAGCAGAGTCTTCCAGTCATCTTCTCTCTTTGTGGGGTGAGGATATTCACAGAATAAACTTTGATTTAGTGCAGTTAGTCTCCTTTTGTTTCTTTGTAAATCATCTGGGACTGATTTTTGCTTTTGTGTCTCTCTTCCCTGCTGGCTAATTCTGAAGGAGGCACGGGTAGACCAGTGACTACAAGCTGAAGTTAACCTGAGAGCTTCCAGATACACAGTCTGTGTAGCTTGACTACTAACTATTCAGAATGTGCCCACTGTGTGGCTACCATTGTAGCTAAAATCCCTGCTCTTTCTAGTTACCAGTCAGAGTTCTCATCTAGTTATCTGTCAGGGGAACACAGAATTATTTTGAATAATTTTCTGCATAGTAAATATTATTTACATGTGACTTTGTTGTTCTGCACCCAGGCATTGGCTCCTACATCTGAAGCCCTTGTTTAGCAGACTGAACTTACATTGATTTTTGTTAATGATTTTTAAGAAATATATGTGGTGTGTAAAATTGCTTCTCTCATTTACTGTTGCTTACTTCTGCCATTCGTTTCCTTCATTGCACATATAAGTGTGCTGTTTTTGTATGTTAGCTATTGCCTAGTTTGCAGGAGTCTTCACTAGTTTTTTTTTACTGGGCTCTAGCTCTCTTTCCATCAGCTCAAAGAAAGGATGAATTGTCTCAGCGTATGGCAATTTATAGCAACCCAGCTGTAAGTCAGTGAGATAATGGGGTTTACAAGGGATAATCTACGTACCCCTGAATATTTTAATTCCAAGCAAGTTTGAAGATAATCTGTGAAAGCGCAGCTTTCAGATCAAAGAATTCTACACTGCAAAGAGCCTTTTAATATGTATAGCTGACACTCTAAGGAAGGAGTTGTACTTCCAGACACAAAGGTAGTGAACAAGCTCGTGTTTGTAAGTGTTTTGGGTTTTGATTTTCAGAGCTGGAGGTTTGGGGACTTCTGCTTAAGTAGAGGGAAAAGTTAAACCATTAATATAGTAACTGTTCTGCACTGTTGGAAAATTCAGTGAGGTAAACTTGAAGTTGGTGAAGGGAGTGTGGCATGCCTGGTGCTGCAGAGATGACCTCTGCAAATCCAGAAACCTTTTAAATTCAGAATGGTTTCTTTCACTTGCTATGGTCCTGGGGCTTTAGCCCATGGATAAAGATGTCAGTTTTATGCTGTTGTACGCAAATAATTGATGTGAAAAATTATAGTTGAGACTTAGTGTTGTAGAGGGAACATTCAAATATGGAAGTCAGTGTTCACTAAGAAAAAGGAAGTCCAGATATTCCTAAATTGATCATGGTGTATGTTTCCAGATATGTGCTTGCTTTTGTTAGACAGTGTTTGGGGATCTAGCAGAGCTGTTCCAAGCAGACAGTACTTGGAACTCTTGAGATGATGTATATGAAAGCCCAGACCTTCTTCCAAATCTGTATAATTAGGTTTGAAGCTTGAATTTTGAAGTACTTTCACATTCTATATTAGAGGACCTCAAGTAAGGCTCTGTAAGTGCTTTTCCAGTCAGTAGTACATAAATATTTCTGCTATTCCTGGCAGCTGTGTGTGTTTGAGAGCTTTAAGTGGAAGTCAGTATTGAAAAGCAAATTAGTTTTTCTGCTAACAAAACTATTATTTGCAAAATTGTGTTTTATTATTCAGAATGTGAAATGGTTAAGATAAATATGGCGAAGGAACTCTTAAGAACGAAAGAGGGAGAGAGTAAGAAACATTCATAAATGCATATATAGGGATTTTCTCCTCTTCCAGATAGCTGTTTTTCTTAGATTTTTCTAAGAATAATTGTGACGTAAGTTGCAAGTACTTCATCTCCTACAAAATCCAATGGTTTTTGAAAAGAGGCTATCAACAGGAAGCTCTTAAAGCCATGAGTCTGGATCTTATTTTATAGAGAGATATTATTTCATAGAGAGATATACAGATAGATCTTACCTATAGAGATCTTACTTTATAGAGAGAAAAATGACCATTTTTTTTATATCTTGATGCTTTGCTGTTGTTTACTAAAACTGCATAACTGAAAGTTGTTACTACTTCACCAATTTTGAAAGTAAGAAAAAATGACTTAAAATAGGATTTGCAGATTTTTCTTGAATAAGTTTTGTGTTTTCTTTTGAGCAGAACTTCTTGGCATACACAAACAGGCAACAGTAGGCTTTTTGACATTGATGGAATCTCTGAGATACTGTAAGGTAAGCTGTTTTCTACATCATTTAAAAGTTTTCTTTCATTGAGCTGTTGTGGGCTTTTTTAACAATATTAAAAGTCTTCAAACTTTTTAAAAGTCTATTAACTTGTCTGCAAGTTAGACACATCGTTTTATTGAAATATCAGTGGAGTCCCAACTGTTCTGAAAACGAACTGAATTCTCATTAACTTGATCACTAACTAGCTGACCTTTCTGGGTTTGCTTTGTATTTCTGATTTTGTTGTACCTTTTTAGGTTGGCTCCTATTTGAAATCTCCAAAATTTCCCATTTGGATACTTGGCAGTGAAACACACCTCACAGTCTTCTTTGCCAAGGTATGTTAGATGTGGTTTTGGGTAACCTCAGGCGGATATACACCACGTAAATTCAAAGTGCAGATCTTGCTACAGTGTAAGTTTTATGTGGCTTTAGTGTAAAAACGTAGTCACTAAACCTTTTAATTAAGCCTTCCTTTGAAGGTCGAGTTGTTCCCATACTTCATCAATATCTCATAAATTTCAGTGTGAAGTCTTTCAGTTTTAGCTTAATTTATTGGGCTGGGGTTAGTTTATGCTTTGGAACACTGTGCTTGGGATAAGTACCATCTTAAATTTCTGTAGTGCAAGGTAGAGTTATTTAGTGATTTCATCCCCCTGACTGTACTTTCACAATTTTTAATCTATATTTGGTTGTTCTAGATTAAAAATAGATATCAGGACTCTTACAATAATTCTGTATATATATTTTAGCAGATGGTCTATCAGAGATAATCTGCTGTAGCCTGTGAAACATAAAATGCTTTTGGGAGGACTCTCAGTTTAAAATCTTAGACCAAATTTTGCAAAGAGACAATTTCTGTTTCTTTAATTGAAGATTGTAAGTTGTTCTCCTTCAATTTTATTTTTGTAGAACATTTGTTTGTGATTAAAAGTTGTATTGGAAATTTGAATGGTATCTACTAGTATATTTATTGGCACTTATTAGAAGTTAACTTGCTTGTACCTGATATCTTAAAAATAAATTAAAACTTTGGTTATAAGTCTTGAAAATAAATACTAGAACATATGACAAAGATAAGGCTGTAAATTCTCAAGCTGTTGGGTGTCCTTAAGTAAAAATTTTGCCTAATCTTTAGAAAGACAACACAAATGCTTAAATTTTTCTTACTAAAAATCAAACTTCCACAGCATATTGGAAGTTTATCTGTAGTAGTACTTTTATCATTAAACTTAAAATTTAAAAAATCCTTTAAATTATTATCCAGTGTTACACATTGAATATTTTTTGCAAATTTTTAATCCCTAATGTCTGATAAATATTCTTTTTTCCTTACTCCATGAAACAAAAATCCTTATTCTCCTTTAGATGTTTCTTTTCTGCTTTACTCTCTCCCCAGTCATTCCTAGTAAGGCTTTTTTATTTCAGTTTTGAAATTTTATCCACAGTTTTTCTGAATGATGCCATCAAAGTCAGTACCTTGTCATATAGACAGTAGTGTGATGCAAATAGATATAATCACTGTGTTACGCCAGTCCAGTGTTCTGTCACAGTGTTGTTACAGCTAATGTTTAGTGTCTACAGAGACCATTTCCAGACAGAAATCCACTTCTAATGCTCTTTCTTTAGGATGCTGAAGGCTCTTTCCTGGGTTTAGAGTAACTGGGTATCAATATCTGCTGTCTCAAATTGGTTCTCCTTTCTTCACTGAACTCCAGTTGGGCTGTGGAAAACTTCAGCTTGTGATTAATAAAAATCAGAATAAAGAATTGATGTGGTGTTGGCAAAGAATTTCCTAGATTTTTTGTTGTTTTTGTTATTATTATTAATCAGAGCAGGAACTGAAAGTGTGTAAAAGCTCTTAGTTTTTGAATTTGCACGTCTAACCTCACCCTTTCTAAAGTAGTGGTTGTTGAGCATTTCTGTTGGAGCAGAGATGTCAGCTACAGTGGAAATACGAATTGTGTTGACAAACCATTATTGTATCAATTGAAGCTGCATGTCAAAAACTACAGGAAAAAACTTGAATTCATTGCCAGTGGTTAATCAGCAAGTTGTTAAAGTAGCGTGTATAGTTATGTAGATGGTGCTGGATAATGAGGATGTAGCTTCTCATTTGATGGCGTGTTTGATTACATGAGAAAGAAATTTTCAGAATGGAAAGAGAAAAATGAACTGTGGAGCCAAAACCCAGTGCAGACTAAGTTCAAAAAAACCAAGTAAGTTTTAATTCTTTCAAGCTGCATATATTTTACAGGAGCATAAAGCCTTATTTTTAGATAGAATAACGTTAGGCAATTATTAAGCAGAACAGTAGTCACTTTTGTCATTAGCTGAGTAATTTGGTATAGAAATCTAGAAACAGCAATCTTCCTAGGCTACTGTTGCTACAGACAACTAGCATGGGAAAATTAGGGAACAGAACAGAATTTTCATTGCTATCTTTCCTTGAGCATGGAGGTTTAACTAGCGAAAGGTTTTACTCAAATTCTGCATACTGCTCTACTTAAAGCTGGCTGCTGTTCTGTAGTACTCAGATGTTTGACTCAGATTTTTTACATTTGATGAATGATAAACACTGGTTTCCTATCAGTGGAATGAACAATTACCCACCGCACTTTTCTATCTCAGAACATTTTGATTTAAATATTATAGACTTCTGTTGCTATCTGCCAGAATATATTTGCACTACTCTTAAGTGTGGACCATTCTTTTGTAGCTTTGACTGTGAGAAGTGTTTTATTTTGTAAAATAAATAAATCTGTTCATATCTGCCATCCTAAAACTTTGTATATTTTCTGTGGATTTTAATGAGCAAAATGTTGCACAGTACGCATAGCTGAAGGTCACACTTGTAGCTTAAAGTGAAAATGAATTAACTAATGTATGTAATTGGTATTAAGCTCTTTCATAACTGCTGCTGCATGAAATAGCCTTAAGCAGAGACAGTTGAGTCAGTTCCTAGTTTTAAGAGAAGTCTACAGTGGGTCAGCAGTTTCTCCTGTTACTAAAAGAGTAAATTTTATTCTACCTGCATGGTCTACATCTCCACATCTTAATTGTCATAGCATTTCTGTATGTACCCAGTGAGTTATTAGCCTTGTTTTAGTACAGAGATTTGGAGGTAGAGAGAAACAACAAATAATTTCTTCATTCAAACAGCAATTTTGATTGAAGCACATTTTGTTGAAGACAGTATCAGTAGTTCTGTTGTCTGGGATTTCGCCAGCCTGTCATGAGCCAAATAATTATTTGTAGTTAGGTCTTTTGGAAAGAAAATAGAGTCTGGGAATACTGAAATGAAACCTCACGTTTTACCATAAATTCATTTCTAAGGTGGACTGGCTTAAGCAAAAATACTACAGCTTGTTTTGCAGCTGAGTAAATGTTGAAGTCAGAAAGGACATAGGAACATCTGCATTACCTAAATAGTTCTTCAGAACTCTGATACTTATGTGTGTCATAATAGATTTGGAAAAACTTCTGTGAATCATTGCAGGGGGAGTTCCTGGCAAAGAACCATAAGTACCATCATCAGTAAGTAATGTACCAAGTAGTACATTTTTTTTGTTTTCTTCTCAAATGTGTGTTTATAAAGTCAGAAAGCTGCTTAATGCTCAGCCGTCCAAATTTAACATTTTCTGAAAAAGTAAGTGTGGCTATTACTCTTAGTGGTCATGGGCTGTGCGTTTGGAACAAGGTAGATTTTGCCTGAAAAAGTGGGTATGTAGATTCTTCATAGGCTACTAAATTAAGCAGCCATCATTTCTGCCTCTCCTTGCCCACCCTTCCTTTGGCTAAATAGGAAGACTTTCAAATGGCTTCAGTCCAACAAAAGCAAACAAGGAAGCTTTCATTTTACACACTGAGTTTCCCTGCATTCTCTGTCAGATGGTGCGAAGGCAATTATGTGGTGTTGTAAATGTCCTCTAAAAATCAGCTTTATCATTACAGTCTTTTTGTATCTTTTTATTTTACTCTTTATTGTAGGGATAAGAGAGAGTAGGAAGTGGGCCAGCTCTAAATAAGGCTGTGATGTTCTGGATGAAATGTTGTAGGGGCACTTCTTAATTATTTTTGTGATACTCATAACATAGGCAGTTAGGACAAACTAAGACAATTCAGAACTTCAAGGAATGTCAGAGTATGGTCAGACACTGTATAAAAGAATACCAACAAGTTGAAATGTTATGCAAAATGTAACAAGAAAATGTTCCAGTTCAAACAATAGGAAGAACAACAGGAGGTTAATAGGTGCTTTCTAAGTACTGTCTGCTGACATGCAAATCCACATGGTGTTGAAGTTTGAATTCAGACTTGTTGAAAGTGAGGAGACAGCATGGAGTGAAGGTCTGTCTGGTGACTTCAGGTGATTGAAACTATCTGTGGGACACTTCAGCTGTGTAAGTTTTCTAAAAAATTCCATTGGTTTGTTTCTAGGTCTTTGAGCACACAGGCCACAATGGAATTGGCTATCCATTTTCAGTTACAGCATTGTAGAATTTCTAGACTTGAAGAGTTAGATAAGAAGAGAAAACTCCTTCTGAGAAATCTGAATAAGTTACAAATTACTGCTTTTGAAGGAAAATGTCCTGTCCTGGTCTCCTGGAACCACATTGGTTTCAGATTACATTTTTTTATTTTTCTGACTTTGATCACTGTAACCTGTTCTACATACTCTCAGGACCTTTCTTCTGCATCCTTGATAGTATTGTCTCTCAGAAGAAAGAACATTCACTTCTCTTCCTAAACAATCTTTTTCATCAGAGTTCAACTGAGGGGCACCTCAGCAAGCACTGGCACTGCTGTAGGAGAGCCTAAATGTGGGTCAGTGGTGTTTACCAGAACTGGGCTGAGGGGGAGTGTTAGTTGGTACAGCATTTAAGCTCAGAACACCAACAGAGCTTGTCAGTGGTCATGAAAGAAAATAAGATGCGTGTGGAAAAATTCAGACAGTATATGTTAACAACTTTGGTTTCTACAAAAGTAACCTATGTGTGTCCTTTAACTTAAGAACTCTGCTTTGGAAAGGTAGTGAAAAATATCTATGCCCTTCCTTTTTTTTTTTTTTTTTTTTTTCTCTCCCATGACCAGTGAATGCAGGTAAAGTATGTTTTCATCAGAGAAGAAATTAAAATCACATTTTGAAGATTCCACTTCTGGAAATGGTTACAGAGCATGTGGATTTAGGGTCTTTAGTTTTCAGGAGTAAGAGGAATTGGTTCTTGCTGGGACAGTCTGGACACCTAATGGAAAATATATCAATGTGTAGGGCAACTGCAGAAATAATTTCTGGGCTAAAGGAGGATTCCCATTTTCTCTGTGCTGTTTAAGAGCAGAGAGGAAAATGCTGTTTTGTTTTTGACAAGAGCTGTCACCTGACTCAATCAACATTGAATCTTCAAATATTTCTATTGGCTGTTAATTTGAGAGCTCCTTTCTGCAGGAAGAGATCCCTTTTTAAAATGAATGTTAAAGAAGGGTGTTTCCTGTGGGAACTGTGGGCTCCCAAGAAGAATTTAAGTTATTCTACTTGTTGGTTTAAGATTTGTAGTGTAAATGCTATTGCTAAATGAATATATGTTCTGAATAACACAGCAGTTCATAAGTTCATAAGCAATTCCAAGTGAGTTTTGGAAAGTAGTAGAAAGGCCAGCTTTGAGCTCTTGTTGTTGGCAGGGGACATTTCAAAATACTTCTGAAAGGTTCTACCCTACTTTAGCTTTGTGAGATCACAGAGCTTAACTGTGAAACCTTGTTCTGCTCTTTCTGGGTCTATTTTACTTGCGGATTGATTTGTTCATACTACAGATGTGTGGTCCTTTTTGTGAACAGGTCCTTCTGGACAGTTTGTTTATTGTTTGTTTGGAATGTTTTCTGTGGGAGAACTTGTACTTTTTACATTCATGTCAGTGATTTTCACACCAGTGTTTATCAAGTTTTAGATTTTGTCTAAAGTTTTCATTCTAGTAAAAGAGACTCTATATGTGATCCAACAGTGTGTGGTAGCATATTTGTTTCTAATGAAACCAGTCCATGACATCAATTTACCCGAAGTCATGGTGGCTTTATCTTTCGTAAAGATAAAAAATCTGGAGCATTGTCATTTTTGAAGTCTCTGGGGGTTTTTTGGTGGGTATTTTTTTAGTTTGGTGGGGGGTTTTTTGGAGGGGGGAGGTTTGTTTGGTTTAGGTTTTTTATTTCATTAGAAATGTAGTTTTGGTTTTAAGTGGAGGTGGCTTTCATGAGAAACTTTAACCATCATACAGTTTTTAGCTTTGCTCAAGAAAAATACTTGTTTAATTTTATTTTCCTGTTTCCCGCATTGTTTGAATGCACAGCCAACACTGATTGCTTCTAGGAAATACCAGATCTCCCTGTCTGCTCACAATTTTTGATGGTCTCTACTTCAGCTTTACTTAAAGAGTTTTTAAAAGACTGGAGAAGGCAAAGCTCCTCTGAGTTGCTATACTTATTGAAAAGAGTTTATCCTGGAATGTTACACATTTAGTACACTAGTGTGCTCAGGTAGAGGAGAGAATGCCTTTGTACTGACTCTGGGCACGTTGTTTCCACGCCTAGTTGAAAACTTGTAAAATGGGGGGTGGGAAGTTGTTCTAGCAGTTCCAATAGAAACTTTCGATCCAGCAACATTTAGATATAAAAATTAAAAATAAAACAATACCACTTGTTGCATGAGATACTCTTTGAGATGAAGGCAGGAAGAATGAGAGAATAAAGGATAGAAAGCCAGTGCAATAAGAAAACCTTTTCTAGATCCACAAATTGAAAGTAATGGAATTTCCCATGAACTGCTAAGCTCTCAATTTAGTGTATTGTAGGAGCACTTCTGAGTCAGAAAACTTACAAAGAAAATAGGCCTAAGTAATGACCATGAATATCACATTAAACATTTTTAGGAAAAATGTCTCTTTAATCATTTCAAGTCTTTTTAAATACAGTTAGGAAGACACGTGATTCTGGAGGTCATCCATCAATTTACTTTTCCAGCTTCCTAGTTCCGTTCAAAGTGTGTGCTCTTTTTACTTTCTGCTTTACTTTCTGTTTACTTTCTTTTTACTTTCTGTTTACTTTCTGCTTGCTGAGTTTGTATTTCAGTTGGTTAATAAACAAACTTTTGTCTGATTTTTAAAAGTTAGCAGTAGGTTGTGAGAATGTAACTTAAAATTAATGTGTAGTCATCTCCTTGAGACAATATTTTGGCAATAGCTTGGTGGATACATTGTCTCTGAACACAAGCTAGCTCTGTGTTTAGTGTAAAGCTTGTGGTGAAGATGTAAAGCACGTGTTACGAAAAATGCACTGAGCAGTATAGAAATGGTGGGTCATTTCCTGCCTGTTTGTAGGCAGGGCTGTCCTGAGTAGTACATTTTCCTTTTCCTCATATTAGAATGTATGACTTTCGTATGTAAACTGAAATTGGGGGCTGGAAGGTAACAAGTTGGGTCCTACCTCATAGGAGAACTTGTAGAAGGCATTTCAGCCTCCTGTCGGTTGAAGGAGGAGGCTATGAGCACCATCTAGTTGGCATGTGCATTAGCCTACCGAGGGACAGACTGATTTTTAAAGAAACACCTTTTTTCAGTTGTTTCATTCTTTTTTGTAGTATATGCAGAGTGGTTTGCAAATAGTAAATACATCAAAGAAATTTCTAAATGCAATTTTATAATTCGTAAGTCACTCTATCAAATAAATTCTGAAAGTAAAGGTACTAGATAGAAGTAAAGCCCTAAAACCTGAACCGCTGTCTTCCAAAATACGGAATTTTGTATGCTTGTAGTATCACGAAGAGGAGAAGGCAAATAAAATGAACAACTTCTCCACATATTCCATGTACCTTTACAAGAGGCAAAAGGTAGAAATCATAAACCTTGATAGTGCCAGGCTCTCACCATCCATTTTTTGCTTTACCAAGCACCTTCCTTTTTACTTTATCTTTTAATTGTAGCCTACTAACTGCATATTTTTAATACAGTATAATACACATTATATACATGATAATGATACTGGGAATAGTAAGACTTTGGATTGGGAATGTAATATTCACCACATGACAGAATGGTAGTTCCAGCTTATGAACTGATTATCTGCCTGTCATGTGTTCTGTTTGAGGAAGTGAATCTCTATGAATGGCTGTTAATCCTTGCTCATGTTATAAATACATGTTCTGGATGGAATCCGAGGAATCATTCTTCCCCTTACAATTTTTCTTCCTGAGAAAATGTCCTGAAGTCATTAATGTAATACAGAACTTAGGAAACTGAGAGTTTTAAATATAGTTATTGAATGCCTGTTAAAGATATTTTTAAGTGATGTGTTCTTGGGCTAAACAACAGGGAAATTATTTTGTGGTCATTTGTCTCTGCATGTTTTTTCTCCGAAATATCTGAAGACCAGATGTTCTTTCTGAGCAGGGCACCATGTATCCCTGGAAGCAGAGGATTACATCTTCTTTTGTTCTCTGTTCAGCCTGCTTTATTCCCATGTTCCCAGACCCTACTGGGATAGATGCAGGAACAAGAAACAGTAAATGAGACTGCCAACATGACAACATATGCTTCAGTAATAAAAGTACACTTTAAAGTACTATCTGTTGTAGTCCTGCTCTGAAACTTTGTGCCAAGTTCTGCTTTTTGCAAAACTCACAAACTGCCTAATAAATGTGGGACATGACAGACTGAACTTGTGTAGAGAATCTCTATCAGAAGACTTTAGGTTATTTTATAAATGGCAGGAACCTGGTTGAAATCAGTTTGGGTTGTAGCTGTTGTTTGATCCACAGAACCTTAATACATGTGACAGCTGTGGAATCCCTGGGAACATAGGATGAATCCATATACAGCGTCGGATTTAATCCAAGTACAATCACAAAGATCTTTAGTAACCGATTTCTAACCACTTTTTAAAAGGCATTGAAAACTAAGTTTTTCTTCCTTTTATTTACTCCTTTCACACCGATAGCAGCTTTGTTGCATCCAAAATGAAAATAACGTCTTTGACCTCTTTTGATAAGGCAGCTCTACTTTCAGGTTAGGATATGTGAGTGAATTAACTGAAAGTCTAAATGTGGAAGAATACAAATACAGAGAAAAGGGATTGTCTGTGGAGGAGGGATCTTTGAACTCTTCCTAGCAAAGATGAAGCACATTTAGTGATATTTTAGGTTATAGAACATAAGAAGCGACATGTGATTAGCTATGTGAATAATATATTCTATTGTTTGTAAAACTTTAGTAAGCTCATTTCAGTATTTAGGTGCATTTTTTCCAGTGTTGGTTTGTTTTACATAAGATGTGTATGAAATTTGTTTTCTCTTTGTATTACAGAGAGTTAAATGCCGTATTCTTCTACCAGTTGATAGTTTAGAGTATCTTATATATGTACTTTAAGAATAACTGTTACAGAGGGGTGCCAAAGTTGTCAGTCAAAGAGACTGTGGTATGAAAATACTGAAACAGTGCAGGTGTATTTAGAGAAGTTCGGTTGCTGCCTATGCGTAGTTAAGAAAGTTCATGCAGCTGGAGTGAAGTGAGATGGGCTTTACTGCATAATAAAGCTTTAATAGAAACACAAGTTGTATATTGATAAAAGAATAAACATAGTGGTTTTTATAGAAGCTAATTTCTCTATTCTGCTACTGTTGGAATTAGCTACCTGAAATAATATATTTCAACGACAGCATTACTGTTTTTATAATATATGAAACTGATATTTATGAATATTTAGTATTTTCTGTGTACATGTAGCAACATGTGTGTTTAAAGATTTCCTAAAATACTCCTTACCAATACTAAATAACAGTGGATTACATGCCATTATTAATATACTTTTTTTCTTCATTGCTTCACAGAGCTTGTACATTTCACATGAAAAGCAATAAAATATTACTGTTAGGTTAATTAACCAGGCTAAAAATTGTCCTTTAGAAACACTTGTCTTATTTGAGTTACAAAACAATTGATCCAGTCTGTTTTCAAAAACATTCCATCATTCTAGATTGAAGCAAGCCAAAGGGTTTTCATCATCCCAAGAGAGAATTATATGGTTTAAGTGGGAAACTGAATACTGTAAGCTGGTTTCCAACATTAAGTGCAGCTTTCAGTATTGTGAGAACTGTATTTAGGAAGATGAAAATTTCTACAGTACATCTTCACTTGTTTTAAACTTTGGTATCATATGTTCCTCACATACTCGTTCATTTCCCACCTCCTTACTGTAATTCCCAAATCGAGTTAGTGTTTTAATACTCACCACTGCTTTGTAGGGCAATCAGCTCATGCGTATAGGCTGAAATAGTATTAGATGTAGAAATAGTATTTGATACTAGATATTAATTTTTTGACATGGAAAAAGGGTAGCATAATAATAGAAGCTAAAGTTCATCTTGAGTGAATTATATTGTGGAGGTTTTGGAAGTCAAAAAGCATAGAATTTGTCCACTTGCAGCTTGATTCCTATTAGGAACAAAGTTTTGTGTTTGTATAGCACTCCGTTCTGTCTTCAAAAAAAAAAAAAAGCTATGTGAGTATAATTTGAAAAGCTGCCCTTTCAGATTAAGCTTGTGACTTGAGGGTAATATGTAATTTAGTTATTAGATAAGAATTCCAGTAAACTCAAATTTGCTGACTCCTGGTCTATAATTCCAATAGTTGTTTTTTCTTTCAAAACAAAGACTGTGTATTGATGAGCAAAACAGGCTAGTAACTGAATAAGNCACAGTAATCTCTTGTAATCTGTCCATGAAAACAAGGAACGTGTTGAAGAAGCTGTTATTTTTTAATGCTTCACCAAGTGAATTGCTGCTTTCTTGTGATGTTTTAAACTAAACCACCAACATCTCTGGCAATGTAGTTGTTAAACAGGTACTCACTGTACTTTTGAGTTTCTCTTATTTTGAAAAACGGCAATATTGTGGCTTTTTTTGTTGGTTGTCTTTAAACCGTCCTCTCCCACAGAAATGGAGGATATGTTGTGGTTTCTATAACTTACTTGAGTGTATGTTAAAAGCCCTGCTTTCCAGATGAATAGACTGACAGGATCCTCAGATTTTTGTTACTATTTCTTCCTCTTTGGTTTGTGTTTGCTTTTCCTCCACAGCCTCACCCCTACCATGGATCAAGTAGGCACTCTTTTCTGTCTGGTAGTATGGGTGAAGGTGAAAAAGAATTTGAAGTCGTCCATATGTAGCTTTTCATTCTTCCCTATTGAGAACTCTCTTCTGTTCTCAGCAAGGTACTGCAGGTACTGTAGAGTAAATGCAGTCATTTCACTTTTGCAAGGCAGTGTGCAGCTAGAGCCAGTTTGCTTCCTTTAAACCACCTTGTTGAAGCAAATTGCTTGCTGTCAATATTCCTCCTCCTCCACCACCACTGCTATCCCTTGATGAACGTTTTCAGATAAACTGTTGTCTTTTCCTGGTCTAAACTATAAAGCCTGTATTTTATTTTCTGACCCCTGATAAGAACTCTGGTACTTTCGAGGTGGCATTCTTCCTTGTGTGTCTTTTGCCTCTCTTATTCAAGAGAAGTATTTTCTTTTGGCATTTTCTGAATCCCAGATAGACTGGGATTGTTCAAGGCTTAGGAGGATACAGTATATCATCTTTGACACCTGCCATTCTGAAGTGGAAACAGTTGTGGCTGCAGAGTTCTTCTATAGTGACAGGCAAGTCAAGGACCTTTGCTTCAGTTTTTCCATACACAGCTCTCAAGTGGGAAAAACCTTATACTCCTTCAAGTATTCTTGGGGTATATTCCAGTTGTTTGGCATTTTTTAATGCCTTCTCTCAGGGAAGATAATATGTTGCAGACCAATCTCACATTCCATTGGCCAGCACAAGAAAATCATGGTAAGCAGTCTGTGCAGGGTACTGCTATCACTGCAACAAACCAGGGCAGTGCCCCCTGAGAACTTCTGGTGCGGATAATGTCCCTGAACACAAATGGGAGTCTTGAACTAGTCTTCATTGGCCATCCCTCTGTTCAGAGCCAGACTCGTAGTCTTTTAAACTACACTTACGTCAAGTGACATCAAATGCTTTAGGACGGACTTTGCAGGTAAGGGCTCTAGGATTTGACTTGCTTTGTTACCAGGCATAATTCTCTAACTGTCCCTTTTCACACAGACCCTTCACAATAGTCTGCCTAAATTGACAGTAGACTGTTGGTGAGTATTTTTAGAATCAGTTACTTCATACCTCAGCAGTCTCAATACTTCTTCAGTAGTGCCTAAGAGGAAACAAGATCTATGACCTCTCCATAACTGTTCAGTTCTTTGTATGATGGCAGTAACAGCCTTGCATTTTAGATCCTAAGGACTCTCTTTTCCTTGGTTTGATAAATAGCCCCAAGGAAAACCTACAAAAAAAGCTGTTACTTAATTTCAAGCAATGCCCAAGTTCTCTTGAGCCCTCTTCATCTTAATGAGCATCAACAACTGGATTTTTGTATCACTCTAAGACTTTGAGCCTATTTTTGCTGCTGTAGTGATGATAGCTTTCCTGCTTCTCAGCTGATACCAGTCTATGTTAAATTTTACTTTTTGGTTCACTTCCTGGCCAGTCCCTACAAGTAAAACTATCTGATGCCTTTAGGACACATAACCTCATTTGTATGTGTGGTGATACATATGGCACTTCTGCTCCTCGCCTCCAAATAAAGCTGCATTCAAGTCTATTCTCTCTCAATTGAGTGAGTTGTTACATCTCAGGCTGTAAAGAGCATTTCAGTTCTGGCTTTGGTAGCAGGATCCCTTCACCTTTTGAAGAAGAACATTTTCTGTGTCCTCTGGGGTACATACAGTGGTGGATGGGGGGATTCATTGCAAATGAAGGATCACAGCCACAGGAGGAACTGAAGTTGCACATTCTTATTTCAGAGCACTCTCCAGTTTGAAATGCATTATGGTCATGTGTGAAAGACCTGTGGATCAAAATTATAATGATACAGTTACATAGTACATAAGTAGGATTGTGTGAAGTGTCTTTTCTCTTTCAAAAGATAATCTCCAAAGGAACCTTGCTGACACATAAAATCAAATTTCTTTTTGAACCAACTCCTCACTGAGACTCTCTGCCTGGCATCCAGTTTCAACAGCCAGTTGTGAGACTCCTGTTTCCTCTGCAAAATTGAAATTGGGCAAGGGAGTCAGAAGTCAGCTAGAGGGATGGGAATCCGTTTCAGAGATTCCATTAACCTTGTTTTCTTAGGAAGCCATTTTGGAAAAGCTGATGCCTTGAAAGCCACTGATTATAGCATTGAAAAATACCCCCTTTCCTCTGTAATACAAGACTGGATTAAATAAAGTTCAGTTCTCTAGATGCAATTAAGTTACAGCAAGTTAAAAAGTTGATAAATAATCAAGTGTTTCTATATTGTTTCTAGGTAAGTTCTGAAGAAGAAAACTAGTATTACAGTATGTAATTCTTCCCCATATCACTCAATAGTGATAGTGTGGAACCATAAAGCAGTCCATGTGCAAGCAGATTTCATTTTTCAGGGCAATGGGTCTTTCAGGGTGTGATCTTTGTAAAAATTCATAGCCAGGATTTCAGTGTGGCTTAGCCATTATGTTCTGCTTTTGATTTGTAGAATGAAAACTTCTGGAATGTTTTCATTAAATCTTATGAAGAGTATTTTTTTCCTCTGAGGCTAAACATGGGATCTTAAAATAACTGGTACTACTGATGAGAATAACTTTTCAAAGTAATATAAAATGACTTGTTTGTGTATCACAAAAGCCAATGAGTGAAACATGATTTTTGGAACATATTGTACTTAGTATTGGAAATAATTTCTGTAATTAACTGTTTATGGGATTCCCTTATATGGAACTTCTAATGCATGGGTTACATCAAAATACAATTCATAAGGCTGGGGTGGGGAATATATTTTGGCACATATGGCAAAATATCTGCTTGGGCAGCTGAAATATGTTTTTGTTAGATGTTTATCACATTTTCAGCTTTATTGCATGAAGGAGCTATGGTATTTTTTTTTTTCCTGGATACAAATGTATGGACTAATTGAACTTTTAAAGTTATCTGGATACTGGAAATAAATGACAAGAGAAATGAAAGTTAAGAGGTTGTATGGGATTTGTATATAAAGGTTCTTGCATTTTAAACGTTTTATAGGACAACAGTCTCAGTGAAAAGTTAGAATTATTTTACAGATAAGAGAGGTGGGTTTTTTGGTCATCTCTCTAGGGCAGACTTTTCTAAGTTTCCACCTGGAGTTGCTTGCTTAGAGCATCAGTAAATCCCATTTAATGAATAAAAAGTGTTAATATGTAACAATTTGGAGGCTTTACCATATTTGAAAGTTCCGTTGAAAGAGAGCATTTTCAGTGTTGGGTAATGCATTCGGTGACTTAAATCTCTTGAGCTCTTCCCATGTACACAATCATGAACTGAAAAACTAAGGACCTGAAAAATTAAAATGCTAACAGAAATACACACTATTTGCAATTGGACTATCAAAAAAAATTTGTTGGTAGCTGCAGGACACTTGCTTTAAAGAGTCCGTTTTGCATCGCATGAAACTGTGGAAAATACTACATTAATAAGATAACTTGTGTGTAGGGAGGACAACGCAGATGATAGTCTTTATTCCTGGATTACGTTGATTGTGTGGAAAGAACTGCATGCCCATAAACCAAAGTAGAACTATGTAGTTCACATTTGAAATTGTATGTCTATGCCACTGGAAGTTACTTGGGGTTATATCCTTCCCCACCATTGGAAATTTTAAGAGTTCTCCCTTGTTACATAGGCTTTGTGAGCTGCTGATTCGTTAATAAGAATCTACCACTAAAATATCTCTTCTTCAGAGTTAAATCCTGTGTATTGAAATCACTAATCATCTTGTTGTTAATAAGCTCTATATGCTATGGCATCAGTGATTTTAAACTGAGAAATACTTGCATTAATTTACTGTAATACACTGTGATAATGAAATCTACTCCTGCTTAGTATGTTTTGTATTCCAAATTATTTAAGAGTTGATCACATATTACAAAATTCCACAGTGTAAGTATGTACCTTGTATAATAATGTGTTATCCATTATGACAGGGTATGTGCTCAACAACTGCACAACTTCATGCATTATTTGGCATCGTGAAAATAATTGTGTTGAGCGAATATGGTCTTTTTATCTGAAAGTAATTTAAAGGTTTTAGAACATATGTAAACATGAAGATACACTGTTAAAATACTGGTTTTCTGTAAATGGTCTAGTTATCATTCATTTATAAAATCAGTTGAAAATTTTTCATTAAATAGTGTGTTTGTTTCAATTAAGTAATACTAATGGATGCTTAAAATTACATTATTATGATACTGAACTAATATAAAAATCTAGCATTTCTATTTCCAGTATGTAAACCAAGCAGTTTTCAAGTTGTTCTCATCAGGAGAGATTAGCAGGACAAAGGGACTCCTCCCAAATTAGTTTCTTCTGTTCTCTTTCCCACTTGGGGCTCTTGAGTAAAAATGACTGGAATTGTAGTTTCCAATTAGCTTTTGTGCCACAACGTCTGCATGAAAAGACTTGTATAAAATTTGTCTAGAAGTTTAATCTTTAGCATATTTCTCGACTGTTTTATGTCACTATCAGCCAAATTACCTTAACTTTCCTTCTGTTGTATTGAAATTTTCAATAATTTTGGTTCCAACTGGGTGTAGTATGGCTAAATATTTTCTTAGTAATCTGTATCTGAAGTAAGAATAATTTGTAAGTTTTCTTTGTGGCTTCCTCCCCCCCATAGGACATGGCTCTTGTTGCTCCTGAAGCACCTTCAGAACAAGCAAGAAGAGTTTTCCAGACATATGACCCTGAGGGTAAGGGCTGTACTTTGTGCTGAAATAAGATTTTTTTGATAGAAATGTACTCTGATTAAGAGAGGAATGAAATGCCTAGTCCTTAAGAAATGTTCAGTACAGGAGTCAATCTACAAGTGACATTGAGCACTCTGGTCTACTGGAAGGTCTCCCTGCTCACAGCAGGCAGGTTGGAACTAGATCATCTTTAAGGGCTCTGCTAACCCAAACCATTCCATAATTCTATGAAGAAATTATCTGAGAATTCTGCAGTAAGGGAAGTTGTGCAATAGGAAGTAGAGTTTTTTAAAGGAGTTTTTTAACCTTGTAATGTTCTTTTTAATTAACATAAAATTTATTTCTCCTATATTAAATTTTCATAAATCAACTGATCTAATATGAATCATTCTTCATGAGATTTTGTTCTTGAATGTGTACAGCATACACGGAAAATTTTCTCATGTTTTAGAAAACAAAGGATCTCTAGCATTCAGGTACTTTTTTAACTAATCAAAAGGGAAAAATGGTGCAGTTACTATCCCAAGGTACCTAGTGGAGAACTCTATACAAAGATTGAATTCTTAGCACATATTAAGCTTCTAAGTGTTTGAGTGGTAAATCCAGTTTGTTCATTGGTCTTTTAGAAGCATGAGAGAAGCATTTGAAAACTGCTTTCCTTCTAGAACCCCACCATTTGCTTGCAAATTTTACAGATAAAGATATGTAGTATTTGCATTCTTGTCTGAAATTTGTTCTCCTGGAATGCATTTTGTTTCTTTTCCTCACAAGAAGCTTTGCTACTTCTTCAGATAATGGTTTTATACCTGACACTCTGCTAGAAGATGTAATGAAGGCTCTGGACCTTGTTTCAGATCCTGAATAGTAAGTATAATAAAATTTAAATACTGCAGAAGTATCAATCACATTAATTATTATCTAAGGCTTTTTTCTGGATTCAGTTAACCACATATCTATTATAATTTTGGGTTGGCTTTGGTTTTGGGTTTTTTTCCTTGTTAGGGTTTTGTTTCCTAGTTTACATTCTGGGCACAGAATGTTATTTTGACATGTTAAGCTTTAAAGTAAAGGGGAGGAATTAAAATTAAGATGTCTCTAACTTTGGTAGTGGTAACTAGAAGCAAAAAAAACCCATCAGACCTACTGCATTACTATATATTGAGGAGATAGTTGAGATTATATATATAATAATGGGGGTGAAACTGTATGACAGAAGATCTAAACAAGGTATTCAGAGGCAAATTTGGATTACCACTGGATCTTTCTACAGAGTTTGAAGCTGAAACTGCTTCAGTTACAGTTCTGTTTCCACCAGCACTCAGGACCTAGTAGTGTTTATAATTACCATTTATTTTCAGAAATGACACACTGATTCCCAGGACTAGAATTAAAACTCAAATGTTTTAGCTCTAATATGGACAGACAAGACTAATATTAAGTGACAACAGTTAACCTTTGGTATCAAAACTTACCATGTTTTGTGACAAAATGCTTAACAAAGAAAGGAGAGCCGAGCGCTTGAACCTTTTTACTGCTCTAAAAGATGCTTCTGCTCTCTTGTAAACATGTGGTCTAGTTTACTTGGGTCAAAAGTGGAATGACTGTGGAGACTGCAAGTTTACTTACCACAGCCATCTGAAATGTGATTAAGCCCATTTTCTGTCCTTTCAAATGTTTAAAGTGTAGTGAAATTTACTGAGTTGTTCTCTGGGGGACAGGAGTGAAAATTGAAATAAAGAGATACCCAAACCAAAAGAAAATACAAGACAAAAGGCTCACGCTCATATTATGACAGTAAGTGGTGAAATCTGCAAAAGTTTTTTTTTTAAAGGAAGGGAAAGAAAAAAGCCAGTGTTTATTAGGTCTGAGAAGCTTTCTTTTGCCTTTTTGTTCTGCTGTCTCAATAAATCTGCAGAAATCCTCTTTCTTCATTCAGCGGTTTTTCCATTTGGCTGTTTGACTTCCAGAGCATTTGTGGCATAGCCCTGTCCTACTTTATTGTGCATAGCACATCAAATAGAAATTGATGTATGAAGAGCCAGTCAAAAGACTTGCTGTATTGAAAAGCCATGGTCAAACCATGGAATTTGCAGTCTTAAATCATCTCCTCTTAAATAAATATATTACCTAATACTATTATCTTGAGAACCTACTCTGTTTTGGTTCTAGATGTTCTGTCGTTTTAGTGTGGAGCACAAGTACAAATAAAGTATTTCAAACTCCATACAGGCTTTTTTGCTTGTTTTTTGTTTGTTTGTTCTTAAGGAAAATTGAAGGCCTTGCCTCCAGTGTACTATTTAAATTTGTGATGGTCTAATCCACGGCTTTAAGTTTCTCAGAATCTCAGGATATATAAAGGTCAGACCTGATAAGAATTTTAGAACTGTAGAGGGGAAAACTCTGTAGAGCAGATATGAATTAGCAAGGTGACTTAGCCAGTACTGAATGCCATTGCATGCGTTTTTAATAAAATTTTCTAGTCTTTTAGTAAATGTATCTGAGAACCCACTTGTCTCATTTGTTTTGCCTGTTTCTAAAAACCATTTGGTGCCCTTTAGGGCACCAGTTTGAGCACATCTGTCAATCTAGGTTTTGCCTATTTAAAACATTTTATGCCCTCTGTCTGTTTGACCAATAGTGGAGGCTTTTGTCCCCACACACTTCTCAGCCATAACAGTACAAAGGCCATCACCCCAACACTCACAACCTCTTCAGTTCAGGTGCCAGGCTTTGCAGTGAGGAGACTAAACCACAAGCACACAAGTTCAGTAGCTCTGCTGTGGTACCAAGTAACATTTGAAAGGTGCTAGGGATTTGCTGAAGGAAAAAGCCTCAGTTGAAACATATCACAGTCCAAGTTTATTAAATCTACCCTCCTGCTCAATTGGTTGAATTTTGTACACTGGCCATATTTAAAAACTTATGTGGCTTTGTATTTTTAAACAGTTCTTGTATTTCTTAAATGAGTATATACCTTGCTTTAATTGTATTACATAATTTTAAGTGCATTTTAAAAATTATGTGTCATGGTTTTGTTTGCAAACACAATGTTGTTGCAACTCTATCGCAGCATTTCAAGAATTTGGGCAGGTTTCAAACAGACACCGAATCCAAAATTTTTACTTTGATAGCAGTGAGAATGAGGAATAGAAGGATTGAAGTCCAGTATCTTGCAAATCCTCAGTCGTGGTTTCACTTGAGTTGTGAAATTTTTTTAAATTATAAATTAGCATCGTTTATAGGATATCACAATCAGTGTTATGAATTTTAAAATTCTTCTTCCGAGGACCTTAACAGAACCACTCTCTTAGGATTTGCATAATATATCCTCTGTGTGTTGAGGGAGAAATGAAGAGTCCAAATAATTTACTACTAGTTCTACGTTAGGACCAAGAAAGGAAGTTACTTAAAGATGAAGACACATAAGGGGTAGCCAGAAGGACAAAACGCTTCCTGTACAGCAATCAAAAGACCTTGGAAACAACACCTTCTGCCCACAGCCTCCAACAAAGAGACCGGAGGTGGTTAAAGGCCTACACAGTAAAATCTATGAGAAGCTAAGAGTGTGTCTTCTGAAAGGAAAACGTAGTGCCTACATGAAAAAAGAAGGGGAGAATCTGGATTTATGGAATGTTAAATGTAAATACAATATAAAGCAGAGTTAAAATCTTCTGTAGACTAGTCAGCAAAGTTACAAAAACTAATAGTATTCTTCTGAGCCCATCAGTGCCAAGAGGCTTGCAAGAGGTTTGTAGTTCTGATAGATGACTCCCAATGTTTAAAAGTACTCAACATCAATTAGAAAAGTGCAGCGAGTTCTTCATATGCACTGGGGAAGGTCATAGGGAGCAAATCTCATCACTGGAGAAGATTACTGAGAGGTTCCTCACTTAAGCCTTTTTATGGGTGGTCAGAGTAACTAAGATTCTGAAATGTCAAAAGAAGTAATAAAAAATCAAAATCCTGAAGAAACGTCAGAATGACATTGCTGAACTATTTTAGGTTACCTGCCACTGTGAACTGTGCTGGTACCAAACAGCATCAGAATGAGAAGGTGACAAATGAACAATAGCACTTAGAAAAAGATTTGAAGGCCAGTCTAGGGAAAATTAACATTATAAGTATTTTGTGTGTAAACATGGAATGGGAAGGAATGTTTTTTGTAGATAAAGAATTGATCAAAGAATAAAAATGTCACTTTTTCTTAATGGAGGGAGATAATTAGATGAATTTTACAGGACTTGGTATTAAATCAGTGAATTCTGTTATTTTACCAGCAAGGATTTGACAGTAGGGATTTGTATGATTGTTGCTGATACAAATGTGTTTGAGATGTTAAAAAAAACGATGTGTAAGAGCAGTAGAAGTTACTAGAAGATGGGGTACAGAGAAGTGTCAGTACAGTAAATGTAGATTGGTCACTCGGGATAAAGCAATGCTGATTTCACATACATGTTGTTGGTCTATGGAATAGATATTACTGGCCAGGAAACATCTCTAGATTTAAACTGATACTGATAGACATATGGAGTGGGATTTGTAGGAGTTATGTCATTGTATAAATGCCTGATTTTTCACTCCATCTTGGAAAAAGAATATTGTAGATCAGCATCAGAAAGGCAACAAAGCTAATTAAAGATCCAGAATGCCATTAGTACAAGGAAAAGGTAGGTTAGGACTGCTTGACCTGGAAAAGGTAGACAACCATTGATACAGTAGGTAGGAAATGATTGTTAATTGCATCACACAATACAAAAATGAGATGTCATCAAACTGAATTATGAGGTGACAGGTTTAAAACAGAAAAGACGCTTATTCCCAGAATTCATATTTTAATTTGAATTTTTTGAGTGGAGTTTATTAAGAGCCAGAAGTATATATGGGTTCAAAGCCAATTAGGCACATGCATGGAAAGAAAAATACATATCTTTGTGTTTTAGATACTGCCTGTCACTGAAGATGTCTTTGAGCAGCAGACTGCTGGAAATGGGGAGGGTAAACTAAGGATGTGTGTTTGCCCTGTTGTACTCTGTCGTAAGCATCCACTACTGACCAGTGTCAGGAACAGGATACTGGGCAAGACGCTCTGTTGGTTTGACCCAATGAGGACGTTCTTGTGTACGGTACAACTTGTAACTAAAGCAGAGGGCTAGGTAGATGCAAATAGATACAATCTGCTGCCTGTAGAAATACATCGCTTAAATAGATACATAGACTTATAACTGACCTTTGTTTTCAGTGACCTGAAATTAGACCGTAGTCATGCAGTAAGGCTTCCAGATTAGTATTGTTAATATTTCCATTGTTTGTTGGTTCTGGCTTCTTTGATATCAAGTACGTGATGTAAATAAGAAATGTATCTGTTAAATTTAATTTTATTTCAGCATACTTAGAAAATCTTGGAAGGTTTTTCAATCTCTGTTTAAAAACAGGTTGTTTGGCAGTGACAGAGCTATATTTGAAAGATGGCTGTTTTTTGTATCTTTTAAGAATGCTTACAAGACAGCAAAATGCCTTGTGGGCTGTAAACCTGCTTTTAGATTATATGGGTTTCAAATTATTTTACCAAATATGGTGTTCCTTCAGAATTATCACCTCTTTAATTTAAAATAACAGATTACTTTTATTTAAAAATAACCATGTTTTGGCAACTTGCATGCCATTCTGGTGCAGTTGTCACTTACGATTAAAAATAGAATAGTATTGCTATACTTGGCAGTCAGTACTGTGGTAGCACAGCATAACGTAGTCATGCAAGAATAAAAGTGTCTTACTCATACTTTTATATTCAATGTTTTTATCTTAGTGTAAACCTCATGAAGACCAAATTAGACCCAGAAGGACTGGGCATCATACTACTGGGTCCCTTTCTGCAAGAATTTTTCCCTGAGCAGGTAATCAACATAGCTTTATTGCTGCAGAGCATTGTCTATTCTGTTTGGCTTTGAGATTCATTAAAAACTTCCATCAATATCACAAGAGTAATTTTAGTAAGTATTGAGTTCATTCAACTCAGCTGATCAGCAGATAACTTCTGTATTCCACCACAAATGGTAGACTTCTGTTTTCTATAACATGTCCATGATTTTGTCAGCCTTACAGTGGAAGGAAACTCCATTGTAGCAACAAGTTCTAAGTTTAACTTCAGGAAATATACAATCATTTTGCATATGACATTGCATTGTTTCCTTAATCAGAAAGTTCATCTGAATTTGGTTTTTCTAAGAGTAAATGACCATACTGGTTTTATCAATATTAAAAATATTGCCAGCAAATGGGAAAAGGTTGCAAACATATTTAAAACTATTTTTATGTACATTTCTTAATAATGTAAGATTTTTGACAGTTTAACAAAAAGTCATGATAGACTAAGGTTTAACATACATGGAAGTTAGGGTATTGGAAAATTATTTTCAAACTCTCAGTCTGTTCCATACAGTCTTTAAAAATGCACCACTACTGAAAGGCAGGTGTTAACCTAGCACTGCTGTCCTCTTTTCCCTTTGCTTTGGATCACATTTTCCTGCCTCCTTGCCACCAGGAGCCTCTTTAAACAGATACGTGGTAAACCAGAACAGGGAGCTGGTCTGGGTAAGAGCTCTTTTTGCAGGTGTGTGGAGGCCTGTTCCATGGCCATGCACATGCTTGTATTGGCAAAAGAGAGCAGGTTTACCTGGGGGTAGGATAGGCTGGTGGAAGCAGGAGAAGGGCTGAGAGGAGTACTTCTTTAAAGGCTATTTAGCTTAATGTGTCACTGAAACTATGTGGCTTAATTTTTACAATCAAGGAAATGTGGAACTGCTGGGTTTTAAGTGCCTTCAGCAAGATAGATTTTGTTAAGGATTGTGCAGCACTGGGTATAGTATTCTGTACTATGAAACATTCTGGTCAGTCAGAAGACACTAGAATTGCACTGCCAAAGATGGTGGGGACTGACTATATCAATCAGAGGCTTTCATCATCTAGAGGAAAGAGAAAGAGTTAGTGTTCATTTTCTCTGGACTTTTAGAATTGCATCCGCATTGTATTTTTGCCAACTGTTTCTTCCTTTCATTTGTTTATACAGAAGTGGAAATAAATTATATTCAATTGTGCATATATTTCTTACAATTATATTACATTTGCAAATCTGGAAGACTCCATTGCTTAATTTTTATGCCCCAGCTGCTTAGAATGAAGTTCAGAAAGCCAAAGAACATCCTCCATAATTGCTGTGTCCAAACTGTGTGATACCACAGGCCATAGATAGCTGGGCGAGAAAAGAGCCATTGTGTGGGACTCCTGCCTCTCTTTCCTGTTGCAAGGGAATCATTCACTGAAGAAGGGAAGCTGGAGAATGAAGCATAGTGCAATCATGGGCAGAACCCTCCCTCGGTCACCTTGGTGGAGGAACTCTTTGCCTGCTGTAAAGTTGGAGCCCCCGAGTCAATGCCTGTCAAGTGCTAATCCCCTGCTACATGTGATTCCCCACCATTCAGTTTTGTCTGTCCTGTTAAACCTTCACTGGCTCCAGTACAAAATATGGGAATTGTTACTGCCTTATGGGTGCTATTTGAGCCGTCAGCATGTTTTGGACTGGAACCTGCCAGTACGCATTTTTTCAGTCTGTCTGTACTCTGTGGATCAGGTAGCAGTAGCTCTTACCCATACTGACACCTTGCTCAGAATTCTTTCTGTAAGTGAAATTTGCACAAATGAAGATTATCGTCTCTCTTTCAAATACTGTGAGGAAATAGCAGATACCAGTGATGGTTGGAATTGTTGATGTTAATATTTGAACATGTAGCTAGGGCTCGGGAGATCCAGATTCGATTCTTTCTTCACTGAGGATATTAAAACCCCTATTCTTATTCTCCTAGAAAGTACCCATCTCCACCTCAAAAGTAGGAAGGTATCTCAGCTTTCCTTCTGAAAGCTGCTGGCCTAGACAAAACTATTCAAAGCTATTCAGCCTGACTCTTTACTACTTAGGGGAATCCCCTGGAGAGGGGGATTCCTGAATTCCCTGCTAGCCCTTTTTTTTTTTTTTTTGGAAACAATAACTGCACAAAATTCTTAACTTCCATGGGACAGGAACTGGAAAGCATTTTTTTTTCTTTCTGGGTAAGCATAACTTCCTCAAGGAAATGGATGTATCCTCTTTCCTCCCAGCATAATTTTATTTATCTCTGTGAAGCAACTTCTGTAAGCAGAGTTACCACTTACCATCCTCCTCACCACCCTCCCTCTGCTGAATAGCCTGGATGGCTGTGAGAGACCCATAGACATGGCATGACTCATAAAGTTAGTGACACCTTTTTATTTCTGATAAGAAAGGTAAAACGAAGATTTTGTCACCTAAAAGAAATGGTACTTTTTAAGTTTCCTTGAGTCTTCCTGGTTGAATGCATCTGTGTAGTTGTAAAAAGAAGAGACCAAGGCACAGTGTATGCCACATGAAGTTAACTGTCTTCTTTCTACTAGGACTCCAGGGTTTCAGAGTCATTCACTGTTTACCATTACAATGGACTGAAGCAATCTAATTATAACGAAAAGGTAAGATTTACATCTAAGCCCTAATAACAGTAACTATGCAAAACTGAATATAGTTACAGGCGAAATACTCTTACCTTGAAACAGATGTTTTACAAAGCTATTATTTTGAGAATTTTCCAAAATAATATATTTGGAATTGGAAAGTGCTTTGTGCTCCTGATCATCTTGGAGTTACTGTACTGCATTGCTTGGCCAGACCACGCCTCTGAAACTCTGCATTTTGAAAAGAGCACTTCTTACACCTCCCCGTCATAAGGGGGCTCTGAACTGTAAGGGACAGTGGAGATGTAGCATACACAAAATGCAACTTCTAGAAGTAACTCTACATCTAAGTTTAGGTATTCAGAATTTTTCGTGAAATTTTTTAGTAGTCCAGGCTTGCATCAAAAAATCAGTATTTTTTTGAGTCATTTACTGAGGAAACAAAGATGACCTGTTTCATTTACAGAGTTCTTGAAAAAAGGGGTATACCAGACACAATACGACCAAAGTTCCTGAAGGAGAATTTAGAGTAAAAGATTGTAAGGCATTAAGAGACGTAAGGAACAAGAATGACTTCAAGTAAGAAGACTCTTCCAGAAAATATACCTACTCAGTCTTTGGAATCGCTTGTAGTTAAGTCCTTAAAATTACCCCTGGGAAATCTCCAGCAGTTTCATACCCCAGAATGTAGGCAGAAGCATTCAAAGATTAGGGTTTTTTGATTTCATACCTCCATTTCATTAAAAGAAGAAGTATGTAAAACTTCACAGATTGATGTGTATCATAACAAATCCTCTCCTAAACTGGTGAAAATAATAATTTCATCTTACAGTTTTTGAACAGGCTGACAGAGTTGGGTTTATTTTGACAGGTCATGTATGTAGAAGGCACAGCAGTTGTTATGGGCTTCGAAGAACCAATGCTGCAGACTGACGACACCCCCGTGAAACGCTGCTTGCAGACCAAGTGGCCGTACATAGAACTGCTCTGGACCACAGACCGATCTCCCTCCCTGAACTGATGTGTTGTCCATGAACAACGGCCGGCCGCTGGATCCTCGGATGGGGATACGGAATTGGAATTTGCTTGGGGAGTGGTATACTTTGACTGTGTGGAGTTATACACTGGTATCATTGATGAATTGTAAATAATGATTACAAACACTTTTTCAGTGTTAATTGGAATATTTAATTTTTTAATCAGATTGATTTCTATTATAATAGTTTTGTCTTTTTTGGCCACTGTAGTACTGTTAATGTGAGTTATCCTAAAAAAAAAGCCTACTTACAAAGTCTTACCATTATTTTGTCATCTCATGAAGATTTGAAAAATTCTGATATTGCAGAATCTGCATATTAGACGTCAGATCTTTAAAACATGAAACATATTCAGCTTTCTCAGAATCATACAGGCATGTTTTATTATTTAAATTATATTAGCTTACATTACAGTACCATAATGTGTGGACTAAACTGGCCTTTGCACTGGATATGTTTTAATGAGTTAAAATTTTCTGCAGTTTTTCCTAAAATCTAATTTTACCTAAAGAGCTTGCACAATGTGACATAAATATGATACATTTTTAGGAATAAGTATAATTCTTAAATACTCTTTCTTGGCAGTTGTATATTACTGTGGCTTAGTTATTGGGCATGTTAAAAATGAACAGAAAATCTGAGGAAAAATAGATATATTAATATTTATTTGAATTTGTATAAAAGAAATGTAAAAACAGCAGAAAGAATTTCTTGTTCTATAATCTTTAAACTATTCAAACTTATAATATTGCCAAATACCTCTTCTTAATTTGTCCAAACAGCAGTGTAAGCCAGCATTACTGTATGTGTTAAGTGCATGAGAACATCTGGTATTACATTATTATATTCCTTTATTTATTATCAACTTCTTAGCCCGAAAATAAAATCTTTTCCTTGAATCATATATTATTCAAAGTTTGGTTTACTTGGACTTGTTCGCTGCTTCTCTGAGATGATGAAAAGGGACCACAGGTTTAGAAATATTAGCTTTCAAGTTGAACACATCTTGGGGGAGAAAAAACCCACAGCAAAAGGTAATTTCATAACTTCTGGAATTACCATGACCATTCCTTATTGCAAACTGACAGCAGAGTATCTTAGTACTAAGAGAACATTTTTTAAGATTTCTTTTTCTGAAAAACATAATTCCTTTGCAGATAACAATAATTTGAAAAGATTCCTGAGTTTGTCCTAGGACTCGCTGTACTTAGAACACAACTGTTCCGTCTGGTGGTGTGGGCCTGACATTAAAAACTTGTGCAACAGGGGTATTACTGCTGCAAACCATAGATAACAGATTAAGAGAATCTGCATGTCAAGTGTGAAACTTTACTTTTCAAAAAATACTCAAGCTTGATAGGTATTTATTTTTAGCTGGTTTTGCACATTTAACATAAATGTCTTTAGACTTCTACTGACACCTTGGAAGGGGAAAATTCACTTTTCTTGCTCTTTGTCTTGAATGCTGGTGTCTGTACTTGGCTTGTACTGGAGCATCTCACAGCAGATTTTGCACTGAATCATAGCTTGAATCTGTTAGAATATGCATCCTTTTTTCTAGCCCACTCTCATAAAATTGATGTTCTATCTCACAGAAAGATAAATAAATTAGAAGCCCAGCTGATGTGAGATCTGTATATAAGCATTAGTCTGGATTAAAACTTCTGCTGTACTGCAGAGACATTTAGCCAATGATGGTGTGATATAAGAGCCCTCATTCCTGTATCCTTTTTTCGTCATACTGCCTAGTTGTTAGAGGCCTGGTGTCTGCTTTACTTCACTTAGTTTTGGATGACAGAGGCTAACTAAACACTGCTTTATGGCATTTAGGCAGCTCATCTGAGAACCTCAGCCAAGTTAACCTTTCTGTCCTTTCTTCCCTGATGAGCAAGATGGGAGAGATTCTGCCTTTCTGGAAATTCACTTTTTGTCCTCTAAAAGAATGTGACAGCATTTAGACATATTTAGACAGCAGGCCTAAAATATGCAGGGCATTAATATTTGCTACTTTTGATTTGCTGTCATAGAAAAATGTCTAGGAACCTATACAATTTTCAAAGGTTCTGCTCTTAAGTGCTGCCTCTATGTGGATGTATATATTGCAGTTTGCAAATTGAGGCCTAGTCGATAATATCAGAGCACTCTATGGGATCAAATACATGCTGTAAGTAACCAGAGCAAATTGATAATGCTAACTGTAAGAAAGCATGTGAGCTAAATGTGCAATTAAATGACATTTTGATAAATACCCTAAGGGTTTTTATGTATTGCACAGTCATTCAATTTTAATTGCCATGGAAAGCACAGTATCTTCTGGGAGACAACTACTGTCCTGGCTGGCAGCACAGTACCGTTAGCAGGACGTCAGAGAGTTGGTCTGGAAAACTGGCTTCTCCTTCCCATATCTTAAAACCCTTTGAGACAGAAAATTTTTCAGATACATGTTGGTGTCTTCTTGCTTTAAATTCGCTTTCATAAAAAAGAGGTGGCGGGGGAAAAAGGGTCTTGGGGTAAGCTGCTGTCTAAATGGTAAAAGGAATTATTCTTGCACCCAAATGTGTACTGAGGTTCACAGTCAGCTCCGAATAAGTTACCTAAGTAAATAATGGAAAGACTAGTTCTAGTGCTTCATATTAGCCCACCTGACTTATATTTGAAGGCTGAAGGCTGACAAATACCTATTTGCTTTGTTAAAGTTAAGCAGCCAGTACAAACCCAAATGTTAATATCCTTGTTGGAATCCACGCAAAGGGCCCTTCAGAACAGTGAATCACTTAAGTCCATGCTGGGCATTTTGGGGTTTGGATACTTTTGTTGAAGTTTTTTTCCTTCAGACAGTTAAAATTTCTGCTTATCTGATCCACCTGTATGCTTTCTTTAATCTCTTCTGTTCCTTGTGTGGATGAGTTTAGGTCAAAGAAGCCCAAGATGGGCCTTGATGGAGCAGGCAAGTGATGCGGGAGTAAAATCCACTGGGGCAGAGGAATGGCTGTCGACACATCAGTTCCCGAGCAGAAACAAGAATCTCCCTTAGTGCAATGCACAAATTTGCTGTCCAACTAGATGAGTGTCCGCAGTCAGGCTGTGGACAGCCACTCTGGATGCTCCTGCTTGCAAGCAAATCTGCTCAGCCCAAAACATCCGGCATGTTCCAGGGAGCACCTTCAGCTTCCCGCGGCTGTGCCGAGCCCTGTGCTGCAGCTCTGCTGCTGGCAACAGCCAGAGGTGCAGTGGGAACAGAGTGCAGCCACAGCTTCCCCTGCAACATCCCGTCCTTTGGGGTCTCACACACAAAGCAGCCAGTCTCTGCTTTCACCAGCACGGTGGACTGGCTCATTAGACTCGGTTTTTCGTTGATTTTGTGCAATTAAACTAGTTAATACCTGTAACTAATGAAAAATCAGTATTTCCAGGAGATCTCTTGAAAAGAAACAGATTTTTCTGCAGACTATATGCTTTGACTGAAAGAAGATTTAATCTTCTTAATCTAAAATTAGCTTTAATGCTTTTCATGTAGGAATTACTTCTGCTAAGATTTTTAACTTGGACAATGTTCACAAAGGTAAGGTTCAAAGAGGAATGCGGAACATCTTTTGTCAGCATGTCATCCTGAATTCAGATCCCACAAACTCACTCTTTTTGTAAAGCATGGTCACATCCTCATTTTATCCTCTTGCAACAGGATAATCAATACAAAATACTGTCTATATAGTGGCTCCAACTACAGTTGAGGAGACGGCTTCTGGCCTACAGAAACAAAACTAGGAAACAATTCAAAGGAAAGGTAAGTTTTCTTGTGGGAATTGGAAATTTCAGCTTCTGTACTGCCATGTTTTGAAAAGATGTAACAGTAAAATTGTCATGAATCCTGGTAAGATTTATGTTAAAAGCCCATACAATTCTTTGAAATACTTGTTCCTCTGCTAGCAGGTTCATTACTAAGTAATAGTATAAATAATGCTAAAGCTCTGATAATGAAGCCTCCTACATAATACTAATATTTTAAGTTTTGCCTCAGCAAAACTTTCCATAGAAGACTTGACTCATCTATTTTTAAGACTGGAGACACCATAATGACATACTAACATCACCAACTGCACATATTAGCTGTAGAAATCCACACCATGCATCTTGTATTTTTCTTCATAAATTACTTAATCCCACATCTGACCTTCCATTTATTCTGTAAGGTAGATAATGATTTTTAGACTCTTGCTTAAATGTTCTTATAAAAGCTCTCTGTCCTGGCTCCACGTGTGGTTCTAGAGCCTATTAGACTTTTTAGTTAGATATTCAAAGCAGTTAATGTATCAGACCACAGGTATGCTAAAGTGCAAGCTTTAGTCTACCAGCAACTGTGGGAGCTGCTTGCCTCTTATGCAGTGCAGATCAGTGTCCAAACATTTCTAAAATCTGAAGAAAGCAAGATATGAAATAAGCTTCCAGTGATCAGAACAGATCCACGTTGTGTAGAAAAACACTGCAAATCCTTAGAAGCAAAAATTATGTTCTTTTTGTTTATTTCTTTGAATTGATTTGGAATATCCTACATGCATATGTCTCTTCTTTATAGAAAGGGGAAAAAAAAGGAAAAGCATAAGGGGAGGGGGACTACTGTAGGTTAACACTTTGGGGGCAAGAGGATCTTGAAAGAGATTTCCTTCTTTTCATCCTGCCCTGCCTTCCCACAAGTTTTAGCACTGATAGCCATTTGAAGCATTTTTTTACTTTTTAAAATTCAGCCCAAACCAACCGGGTTAGGTGGCATGTACTTCTAACTGAAAGGCAGGTATAAGGGGAGCAGGTGAGAACTGCCTGTGTTCTTGCTTATGCCTCTTCAGCTTCACTGGTGTGAACACTCGCCTATCTCCAACTGAATTTTAATTGTTTTGTATGGATTTGTACAAGATGGCTACAGCCACAGAATGTGCTGCCTTCTCACTTCTGAGTACCAGTGCTCTGAACTGCAATCTGAGCAGTTCTCTGAGCCCCAGAAACTACATTGTGACACTGAGCCCTGGAACTGGTTGCTGTGCTAAAAAAAAAGCATTATTATTATTATTATTATTATTATTATTATTATTATTTAGCATAAGGCAACGCAACTTCTAAATGCCTTCAATTGCCTTAAAAGTGCATGACTTTTAAGAGTAGGTGTTAATCCTAAAGTTATTCAGAAGTACCTCACTTCTGAATTTATTGCTGGTGCTTAGATCTCTAAGAGATATTTGTATAATGTAAAATAATGAAATACTGTCAAGGGTGATGTTTCACCATTTAGCAAAGTAAATTTGGCATAATATAAGGCAAGCAGAATTAAGGGATATTACCAGCCTGTGGGGACAGCTAAGGGTCACACAGTTAATGCTGGCAATAAACACACAGTTCTATTTTTGTGAAAAGGAATGTCAGTCTTATCTGAATAATCTTGCCATAAAGCACTTAAAATAAAACAAACACGAAAGTAAAGTAACCAGAACCTCACAACAAAACAAACTGTTGTCAGCTGCTTTCATAGGTAGATCTACTGTAGCATGTCTATAAATGGATTCTCTACTCTTCTGATCTTTCTCTGATTCTCTTTTGGACATATCTGCGTTATAAATGCTGAAAAACTCTTCTTTTTTCTTGTTGTTACAGAACTGATTATGTGTAAAATAAAATGTTTTTCCTTTTCTTCCTACCTTTCGTTGGTCAGAAAAAAATATAAATAATGCTGTCCCCTCAAGATGTGGGTGTGATGCCACATTTAGCTTTGTAGGGGAAGGGAGCATTTCAGTCAGTCAGGTTTTTCTATATACTCATAACAAAACCAGTTAAAACTCTGTTGTGGGGCTTGCAGGGACAGAATAGTTCAAGATAGGAGTTATACAGCCCCATCATTTTTAATTACTTTTACGAAGAAATACTAGAGGAGCTTTCTAAAAGCACCATTCCATTTATGTGCCGCGTGCAATTGGTTATTTCGGTGGGAAAAGCGGCAGTGACACCTGCTCCTGCACGGAGCTGTGCTAAAGGCTCTCCTCTGCGCCAGTGCGAGCTGCCCCCTTCAGCTTATTGAAACTTCGAGAGGAATAGAGGAATGCATCTTCTAACGTGTTCTGAACTCTGTGCCCGGGTTTACGTCTTTCCTCGGGTTAGAAGGGTTTTTTTCGTTGTTGGGATTGTTGGTATCTATTTAATAATGGCCATGCCGGGCAACCACATAACAATCTGATGGTTTACATTTTTTTCAATGCACTTCAGTTTCCTAAAAGAGATTTTCAAGTATCAGGCTCTTCAGTTCAAACTCTTGAAAATGCTGGAAGTCGAGAGAAATTCAACTAGACACCACGAGCCCACACTCCGACATCTCCCCCTGGGGACACGGCCGCCCCAAGGCAGCCAGCGGCAGCTGCTGGGCAGTCACGGGGTTGTCCTCCTTAGCCGGCGTTCCTCGCAGGTTCACCGGCGGAGCCTCTGGGCGCTCGGTGTCCGCGGGCGCGGCGGGGTCCGCCCGCGGGAGCCCGGCCGGGCAGCGCGGCGGGCG
>VZRQ01008601.1:886994-932498 GCA_013397975.1 Machaerirhynchus nigripectus | reverse complement strand
CTCTCCGCCGCGCAGTGCCCGGCTCCGCACCGCCCCGCACCTCTCCGCTGCGCGCCGCTCGGCCGCGGCACAACTGCGCTGCGCTGTGCCAGCGGGAGCCGGCCGCAGAGGCGCCGAGGATGCTGCCCCTCAGCCGCGGGCGGCCCCCGCTGCTCCTCCTGTCAGTGCTGCTCTGGGCGCCGGCGCTGGTGGCTTTCAACCTGGACGAGGAGAAGCTGACGGTGTACAGCGGGCCCCCGGGCAGCTACTTCGGATACTCGGTGGACTTCTACATCCCCGACCCCAGCACGTGAGTGCCGCCACCGGGGGTGGCGGGCCTGGGCTGCCCCCGGGCCCGGGGAACGCTTTGGGAAGGCGGTGGGCGAACGGCGGCGTCGCGCCCGCGGGGTGACAGCGCCCGTCGCCCGCTTGTCCCGATCGCCCCGGTGACCTCCCGGTGTGTTTCACAGGGTCAGTGTCCTGGTGGGAGCTCCCAAAGCCAACACCACGCAGCCAGACATCGTGGAAGGAGGAGCGGTGTATTACTGCGCCTGGCCCGCCGCCCGGTGCAGGCAGATCCCCTTCGACAACACCAGTAAGTGCGCGGCTGTCCCGCGGCCAGCGCTGTGTGTGTCGCGCCGCCGTGCCCGGATCCCCCTCGGCTCCTCCGCGATCCCGTTACTTGGGTCGCTTTGATCCGAGTATCTGCACTTCACCGGAGAAATCCCGCTCCTGGGAGTCTGAATGCATGTGCTCTTGCAGGGAAGGGTTTAATGGTCCCCAGAGAAATAAAAGGATTGTGACCTCCAGGATCAGTAGTTCATCTTATAAACTGGTTGGTTTTTTTTCTTTTCTTCTTCTTCTTTAATGAGAGGTATTTGTGGCAAATTCCTGCTTCTGAAAATACTTTTGCATGTTCAGAAAGCAAAGCCCCAAAAGCCTTGTCTCACACTTCTCTGAACCGTGGCAGTAACAGGATTTCTAGTCTTTGCTGTTATTTTCAACGAGGGGATTTCTGGCTATTCAGATGGATGAAGTGCCTCGTGTGGCATGTTTATTTAATTCTATTCAGAAAGCAAGAATTTTATTTCAGAGTACTGAAGCTGGATGCAAACCGATTTAGGCACAATGTGGATAGATTATATCCACTTCCAAAATCCCAAGACAGATGTTTCTTATTTAATTAGAGGGAACACACGTTTTAAACAATTCAAGCTGTTTATGTTTTCTGTTGTCTCTTTGTAGGTCTTGAAAATAATTTAAACCTAGTGTTTGCAGAGACTTTAAAACTGATTCCTTTATTTAGGCAGACTTTGACAGTTTGACCATTAAGCAAAAGTTATTGTTCTTTAGGTTATATTTAATCTTAATATTTGTGGTTTATTGAAATAGGAGCACAATATTTTTTTTTCCTGAAAGCACAAGTTAAATTAGAAGAGCTCACTTCACTGTCACAAATAAGCAGTGCAGTTCTTTACTCCTCCCAGCTCCCATTTCCAGCCACCCACATCCTATTACTTAGTGTCTAGGAACACTGATCAGGATGACTGTCCCATCATGCTGAGCATTCTTCAGAACAGAGTAAATGATAATTCATGTATGTGTATATGGCTACTTGGGCAGGTAAAGCTATGTACAGCATCTGGTTACGTGTGGGAATGGAAATGTACACAGACAGTATGCATACATTATTTTAATTGTGATATGTCCTGAGGGTACATATTTAAAATAAAACCAGGAAATAGAGGAAATATTCATGTATTTCCCATCTAATGGTTAGATAGTTCATGTAACAAAAGTTGAATGTATTATCTATACAAAATAATTTCAAGTTTCAATAGAAAACTTACAGACCGAATGAAAATTCCATCACATTTTTGAAGCAGAGTTTTGAAAAATTAATGAAAGTTTAGTGGTGAAACCTAGAAGGACATAGGACTTTCCTGTGGGAAACTTGGGACAACTCCATGCTCTTGGCAGACATGTCCCTTTGCAGGTAACTGTTTTGAATAAAGGCACAAACAAACTGAGGAGTAAGTATATCAGTAAGGCTTTGGACTGTATCACACTATTCAGCCTGGAATCTCCAAAAGGTGGTTCATTCAGTCTTCCTGAGATGGTTGTGTCCTCTAGATAGAATCCTGAGTGTAGACAGCTGACGTGAAGCCAGAGAGCCACCATTGTGTAGGCAGAGATGTCCTTGTGGGAGGGATGGCAGCGTAGGCAGGTTTAGCAGTGTTGTTCCTGGCTCTCTAATTCCAGTCCCAAAGGCAGTCAAGGTGTCATTTTGCACAGTTCAGCAACGTCCTGTAGACAAGGACCCCAGGAACGTTTGCATGGCTTGTACCAACCCCTATTCTTCACTGCCAGCAACAGAAAAGCCATCTCCAATATACTTTAGGTGACTCCTTTTCCTGACATGCGGTTGTCTATTTCATGTCATTTTTTTCTCTCCCAAACCCACTATTTATAGGATTGAGTTTTCCTTCTTTTCTGCTATTCCCCCCAAGCAGAGTAGTCCACATGAGCTCTATCCTAGGTGAAACTATTTCAAATAGTCTGTCACACAGAGTTTCTTTTGAAGCCTTTAGCTATTTTATGCCTTGTGGGACTTGGATAGTCCTTAGTAAATACATGGGGTGTTCTCAGTTCATGGCTCTTTCTTGTACAGGCATCTTGTACTCATTATGTCCTCTCCTACAACATCACTCAGAAATACTGCTATTCCCATTTTTAATATTTATTCTAATAAACAGAAAAAGGTCAGTTTGGGTTGACACAGATTATACAGGAAGTGGATGATAATACTGGTAACTGACGCGGGAGTTTTTTCTTCTTCTTCCAGTGCCTTAACCACAAGATTATTCTTTCTTCCAAACCAGAAACATTCAGAAGTTGTTGGAAGACTAGAAGTTCAGTTGTAGCAGCTTTAATTTTAAAGATTAATGCTTCATGCCTCATAGGAGATTTTTAAAAGTCTTGTAAAGCTTTGGGAATATTTTCTGAAACAAAACAGAAGAACAGCCTCTGAAACAGAGGCTGTTTCAGAGCTGAAAGATTTCATTTTGATGCATTTTTATACAAACCTTCATTTTTTCAATACTTTCTTCTTAGCTCTAACTAAATAATATTTCTTTCAGTTAGATTAGCTAAGCAAAGCACAATAAAAGAAACAAAACTATCGAATAATTGGTAGCATTCTTAATTAAGTTTAGAAGTAAAAACTGAGTGGAACTGGAAAGAAAGGGAGAGTTTAATGTAACACTTGAAAGGCAGTGTGAACCTGTGTGAAAGATAAAGAATTTGCTCAATCGGCATTTTTCAGTCTCAGAAGTTCGATGGGGAGGACTTCTAAATTCTAAAGAATTTTTAAAGTAGAGCAGATTCATATATACTATATCCATAGTTCAATATGTGAAATTGCTTCAGGTCACAGAAACTAAAATTTTCACTATTACCTAAGAATTCGAGAGATGAACAAACCAAGAGGTTGAAGCCAGTGGCTTAAATTACATATGAGCAGGAGGGCTCATGGCCTCTGTTTCTGAGGACTGGATGCACAAATGAAGCTCAGGTGTGTTGCATTCAATACAAGTTACGTTTTGCCCCTGAGGAGAGAACATACAGTGAGTGCACTTGGATGATATTTGGAATTTTACTGCCACAAACAAGTATCTTAAATGGACATCTAATTGGTAAGACTCATATGTAACTGCACAGATTATTTCTCTGTTTCCACAAGAATAGTACACCTAATTTCAAGAGAGGTTCCTTTGTTTGCAAATGCTTTCATGTTATTTGTATTAACACTGTTAATATCTCAGTCCTACTAAATGAAAATAGTGAGGACACTGACTAGTATTCTGTGACAGCTTTAGTCAAGATTCTGGATGTTTTCAAATATCATGGTGTGGATATGAGGGAACCAAGTCAGTGACAGACACCTTAGTTAAAAACTTAGTCTTGCTTAGGTTAATTTTATGATGTTCATTGCTGAGATAGGATGCTTTTTGGTTCTGTAAAGGCTGTTTGGTTGATGGTATTTGTTTGTTTATTTAGTTATGTGAGTAATATATTTTTATTTTTAAAATAACTGAAGTGTTATTTTAAAAAAAAAAGTCATTCTATATCCTGAGCCATAGAGTCCCGAAGGGAGAACACGAGTGCCAGGCCTAACTGAATCTGACATCCTGACACTGGTGGGAGACAACTGCAGTGTTCCTCAGTGGATCAGGGATGTAACACTGCAAGGGATACACCCACAGTCACTGGCAAGGTGCAGCTAACCTCCCTGTTACTACACAGACTGTGGCACTCAGTATTAAACTTTATTTTTTGAATCATGTAAGCTTTAAATGACAAAAGAAAAGTCCTTATGGTTTATGAAGCCCCTTACTCTTTTTTATTTTCCCTCAGAGACCAGGATCAGATGAGGGGGTAGACACTGTGTTCCCAATGAAAAATAAAACCTTAAAAAAACGCATGCCTACTTCTGAGTGCCATGTTCAACCTGTCAAACACAGACTGGGCTCCTTACTACTAGCAGTGATACTCAGAAACAAGACTGCTGCTGAATTCATCTCTGTGGCACTGTTCATGCATTAGGATGCTCAAGATGGTCTGAGTGCCATGGGCAGCTGCATAACCTGTGTTAATGTGGAAATGTATGTAGGCTACACTTCCCTGCTGAGCAGATGGCTTAATTGGAGTTAATAGAGGTGCAGGAGTATCTGCAGCCCATTCCTAAAAGCCACATCACCTTACTGAAATTGCTCTACAGGTAGTTGTCCAGGATGGTTACTAATTTCTCGGGCCATCTATCTCTGTTCTTCATAGTAGCTATCCCAGAGATTTCCAAAGCAGTGAGATTATTTACTTGTATCAATAATTAATCCGATTGATGAAATAGCATTCCTGACAAGTGACAGAGGGGCAAAGGAGGGAAGTAGGATGAATTGTATCATGTAGGATTTGAGCTGACCCATCCATAAGCAAGTCATGTAACTAGACATTCCCAATATGGGCTGGCCAGTGAAATGGCCTGCAGCCAAGAAGGAGCTTTAGCAGGAACTCTCTGTGGTTCCTGCTGTTGATACAGCACTGACTGTGCAGTCGCATGTTTGCACTTCTTTAAAGCTCCCTGAATCTGTGTGCCAGGGTCAAGGCTCTGGGAGGAAGCTCTGAGCACTGCCCCTGAGAGCACAATGGGTGCTTTAACCTGCTCCATTGCTGCAGAGAACTGAGATGAAGTATAATGGATAGGCTTTTAGTATCCCCTTACTCCAGGAAATATAGTTTGAAGGGCAGTGACTCTTCTCCCTTGTTTCCCTACTTTGTGAAGTTGTAAGGCTGTGATACTCTGAAACTCAATGAGAGGACAAGTGTTGGCATCATATTAAAGGCTTGTGGTCTGTCTTTTCCTCTCGTACCTATACAAATCTAGCTTCTTTTCAGTTTCTTCTGTGTGAAATGGGTTTACAATGACTATTTCTGCCTTAACACTGAGGTAGAATTACCAAGTCCTTGTTTCAGCTGTGTGCTCTTCCATTCAGCTGCCAGGAGAGGTAGCAGGAGAGCAGTATCAGGAAAACTTTCTCCTCTCTTGATTAACTAGGAGACTTCTGAACCGTTCGAAGCATCTTGCAACCAGAAGCAGACTTGAATACCCCCTAAAGTGCACTGTTGCATTTGAAATCTGGTAAAAAGCTAATAGTTCAGATTTTGGAAACCTTCACTTTTAGGTGCAATACTTAAAAGGCTGCATCAAGTTCTTGTATTTTAAATTAGGTCCTGAAGGCAGAATTTTAGATAGCACTTCCCTGAAGTTTCCAGAACACACTAGGGTGTTTTCTTTGCTATCAGTTAACTTTACCAGTTTTACTAAAATAGGTTATATTTTCCTAAGCTAGCTGGAAAAAAATCTGAACAGCCTCTGAGGAGGAGCAAGGAAGGGAGACGTAAATCAGTTCTGACCAAGCATGCAGTTGATAAAAAACATGAGCTAATCTGGCCAGCAGTTGAGCTGATTGTAACAGAACCCAGGTACTCTATAAGGAAAAGATGTATTGTGGGACTTGAGAGCTTTAGTTACATGAAAAATCATTAGCTGTGGAGATAGTATGATTCTGGGGAAAACTTAGAATCCTGTTATAAAACAGAATTTGCATCTCAAGAGAAATTGCTGAGAGAGAACTTTGTTGTACTTTTAAATGTTGACACTTTTTAGTCCACTATGCCAGTAAGGCCTTATCTGGAATGTCATGGTTCACTTGTAGCATTCTGATTTATAATAGACCCTCATGAGTTTCTTTTGTAAGTCTCAGACCTATCTAAAGAAAGGTAAAAATACTCTTAGCTATGTTAGTTCAAGCCCTGAGGTCTTAATTTGTTTTTGATCAGATTGTATTTACGGAAAAAATCTTACTGAGTTTGATGATTTCTTTTTTTTTGATTCATGGAATGAAAGTCCAAATAAAGCTCTCCAGATATGATCTATTAAATTAAAATGACTCATATGAATAGCAGCTAAGTTGCAGTAAAAAACAGAAATAAAATAGATGGTTGCAGAACCAGATAAATCTAAATATAGAAGCAGCTCTTCTCATCATGACAGCATTTTGCATATCCTTACTGTTTTTCAACATTACGAAGTCCTTTTTCCCCCCCAGCATTAATTAAAAGCAATTGTTTGGCTTAGTTCCCTAGATCATACCTAGTGTTTAATTTTGCATTTGAATTCTGTTTCCCTGGTGTCTAATATCAATGACCCGGTGAAAGTTACTGAGTTACCTTTGCTTTGTAGTGGGTGCTTTCACTGGACTCTTACGGTAGTGATATGGTGGTAGGATTGTCAAGATTTCCTCATTTCCCTCACTTCTAGAATATGGGAGCAAGTATGCCAGTACAAACCCTTCCTCTCCCTCTTCCCTTCTGTAAGCCAGAATATTAATGATGCAGCAGAGCTGATGTCAAAGTTAACTGAGGTTGCTCAGAGCCTTTTGTAGCTGGCTTCTGAAACCACCCCAGAGTGGAGATCCATAGTCTCTCTGGGGAATCTCTTAAGATTTATTCAGAAATTCCCTTGCTGCAACTTCTGTCTTGTTGCCCCTTTTCCTTTTCAAATGGGAGCTTGGCACTCTCTTCTCTCTCCCAATTGAACAGTGGATGAACCACAAATAGATCTTTGTTTTTTCTCTTCTTTGAGCCAAACACCTTCAAGTACTGATGTCTCAAAACTGTACATAACATTCCAAGCATTGTCTCCATGTCAGGGATACTCGCTTTCCTTTACCTGAATAAATTTATAGAAATATTTGTTTGTTTTATATGTTTGTATTCACATTTTGTACAAATGTGGATAGATTTAGGTGATTATTCACCTCTACTCTGTGTATATATAATTATGTACAAATATATGAAATCCATGTATTACATTTTATTTTACCTATATTTTTAATATGATGAATATGCATAGGTATGTACATACACAGATATATCAAAACTGGTATTTGAAAGGGATTTGCCGTCATAGATGTAGGCACAGATCTGAGGGCAGAGTGTAACTGAACCTGCTGCAGATGCCTGGTCAATGGACATCTGTGTTTATCCAGTACATACAGGCAAATACACGCAGAGTATTTAGATATAATACTTTTCAAAATTACAGAATGGTGAAAACTTACCTGAAAGAGCTGCAGGTGTATTACACAGATAGATATTTTGCTTTCATTAGAAGCATTGTTTTCCTGTGTTAAGTTTGATTAAAATATTTTCACAGAATCATAGAATCATTTAGGTTAGGAAAGACCTCTAAGATAAGAGTCCAACCTTTGAATGATCACCACCTTGATTTGCTTTTGTTCATTTGAGTATTTTCAAATTATAAAAGATGCTGCATTTTTTACTTGTGGTTTTCAAGAGCTGAATGAATCACAGTAAGTCACTACCAGTGTTTTCCCATACATCTCTTCTGCAAATATTGATTAGTATAAAAAAGAAATATTGGTAAGGGAAATGTTTGATTCATGCCTATTAAACTGTTCATAATGTGCTGGCTCAGTGACTGAGAGGAGACCAATTCCCATAGAAAGCGCCAAATTTAGTCTAATGTGTAAGTGATGGATTTGCACTAACAGTTGGCTCTAGATTCAGGCTTTAATTCCTACAAGGGAATCTGTGCTATTGCTCTTAACATAGGTTTGCTTTTTGCTGTTCGAACTCAAATTTTTCTACTTGTCCAACTACTGTTTTGGCAATGTAGGGGGCTTTTTTCCCCTTAGGTAGCCCTTAGGTACCACAACTAAAAAACTGGGTGAAGGAATGCTAGTTTTAATAACCACATTTCTGTATCTCCAGAGCTGCTTCTGAAGCTGGATTGTGCGGCAGTAAATGTATAGGAGTCATGGCTCCTGCAGTAGAAAACGAGGTGCTTTGGGTTTGCTGAAATGCAGTTTAAGGATGTCCTCATACCTAAATTTATATTTATGAATCTCTCAGCTCTTTGCATACTCCTGTTGTCTGGGCCTTAGTCTGCAATACAGTCTTAGGCAGTACAATTATGAGTGACTCCAGAGCTGCATCTCAAGCCAAATTTGCGAGTCATCCAGACTGTTGACCATCTGGAACAGCTCCTGGGCTGGCTCTGAAGCAATCCAGCTGGTACTCAGGCACTCCTTGGACCTCTCTGTGGACAGGCTGGGGCGTTGTGTGCCCAGCCCAGCTGCTGCCTTGTACTCTTGCTGTCCTTGCACTAGTGTCACATACCATGATACAAGATAGCCTGGACTCCTTCCTAGAAGGGGCCAAGCATTCTCCTCCAGAAGAGAAGATGATATTTGAATGCAAAAATTCACACCAAGTTTTTCCTGCTCACAAAAATATAGCTGTGGGTAAGGTACAGTATAGACATAGCCTGTGGGCCTCAGAGGCCCATGAATAGCACAAGGAGAGAGATTTCCCTGTCATATAATGGTGTTGTCAGGATACAGGCATGCTACTTTTTGAAATGCTTAGATAATGCTGTTTTGAGGAACACACAGGATTTTTTTTTTAATTGGATTGGGATTTATCTGGGTAAATGAATAGCTTTTATCTGAGTCAATCTAAAATGGTCATCCGTAGCTATCTACAGTTAGCTAAAAGAAAAAAGGTACTTTTAGGCCATGATTCTTCTGACCTTCTCAGAGTTTTGCTTTAGGAGGAAAACAACTGGCTTAGATCATGTCCTCAGATGTAAGTGGATGACTAGCTCAGAAGTGGACAATTGCAGCAGGGCACAGTAATGACACTTTGTATGTATTCATACAAGTTAGTTGTATATACAGCTTTAGTTTGCTAAAGTTAGGTGGAAATCAGTAGCTGTTGTATAGCATTCTGAAATACTGGTTAGTTGTTACATACCAAAGACTAAACTGTATTTTAAGGCACAACCTCAGAAACTGGGAATCTGATTCCATAGCTCTAGCAAGGATGCTGAACAAAAGTGATTAGAAAATTTCTATCAAAAGAAATTTATCTAGGGACAAAACTATTTGCTAATTTCTGTATCTGTTACATTTCTCAAATGAAAATCCCATGCCACATGATGAAGGATTCCTACTACGCCATATGCCACTAAATGGGGTGGGATTCTGCATGTGTGTGTGTACAGTTCTTGCAGATTTACTGGTAAATTCAGCTGTGGTTTTATAAATCCTGCAAATGGTTGTCCAAGTTTTAAAATTTAACTTCTTTTCAAATGTTGGTATACTTTGCCAATTGACAAGTAAGTTGTTTTGATTGAAAATGTAAGCTCCTTTTAAGTTAGAATACTGGTCACAAGTATCCTCAGAGCCAGGCTAGCATTGACTGCTGTAAACTGGCCATGGCTGATTTTTAAGCTTCAAAAGCTTTGTTTCTATCAAGATCCCATCTGTGGACATCGATCATGTTCAGATCTGCTGGAGCATTAAAAAAGAAAACTTTAAAGTCTGAAAGGGTCTGACTTCACTGGAAAAAATAACCGAAAGTAGTGTTGCCAACAACTAGGTAGAAGCTGGCAGCTCCTGCGATGCGCTGTGTCAAATAGTCTGTCTCTTACATCCACACAAGTTTAGGCCTAACTTCAATAAAATATATTTTAAAAATTAATAGTTTTAGAGTAATTTTAAATTGTACTTCCTGAATTTTTAAGGGCTTAATATTCCTGAAATTTATCTAAGCGTGAACTTCAATAGTAGCTGCTGTAATTGGTGTAACACAGAAGCAAATGCTTGTATGAAGATGCTTCCTCAGAGACTTTCAAACTTTAAAGATTCATTGTCATTCAGTTTTCCTTCATGTTTATTAGGAAAAAATAGACAGAGATAGGGTACCCTTGTTCTCCAGTTCAGTTTATAACATTTGTGAGGTCACCATAAGCTGAATTCAGTGATGAGCTAACATCCTAGAAAACATTCAGGTATCTCCTGTATTCCTGCTGGGCAAATCCCAAGTAGTGTTGACTTTTTAAAATGTTGGCTGTATTTTTTCTCAGTTATTTAAAAATGTATGTAAATCCACAGAATATAATCTGACACTGCTTTTTTTTTTTTTAACATTCTAAGGTAAACAGTATATGGTTTTATTTTCACTTAGAGTGACTAAAAAGGATTGATTCTTCTGAAATCCCTCCTGATAGGAACCAGAAACTAACATAAGGGAATGCAGATACAAGGGGGAAGGAGTAATGCCCTGCTATGTATAAATTGAAACGTTCATTAGGAATGACTGGTAAGGGAAGAGCATAGCTCATGAACATATGGGAAATCAGTTTACTTCAGAGAACTGAGGGTGAAAGGAAGGGATGTCTGCTTTTTATTAAAACCTGAAATGCATTATAATTGGCCTGAATCTTTGCCCAGATGGCTTCTCTTATGCTGACATCTGCAAGAGTGTATATAAAGCAACATTAAGAAGCTGTCTCTTGTGACAGTGTATACACATGTAATTCTGTTAAAAACTAAGTCCTTTGCTATCTGTAGTGTTGGTCTTTGAATAAGCATGCTGAGAAATGTCATTTGTTTGACAAAAACTAATTATGGAACATGCTTTTTACATGGAAAGCTTCTACCACATCTGAGAAAACTTTTTAGGGCTTTCCACCTATTTTTGTAGATTCTTGTTCATTCTTCATCATAAATTCCAAAACTTTTTTTTTTTTCTGGCAGCCGGAAACACAGCATTTCTTATTCCAGTCCTGTGTATTTTTTTCTGAAGTTTAAGCGTAATTATTTTGAATTTTCATGTGCAAATTTAAGCTGCTTTCCACTGACCAGTGAGAAGGGTAAACGACACTAGAAAGTCCATTGCCTATTAAACGGGTTGGATGATGACAAGTGGATTCAGTGTAATATATCCGTTAATCTGTTCACTTGTATAGCTCACAGGGTAGTACTTCATTAAAAATAAGCTGTCAACATACTGCTTCTTTCTTTGTCAGACAACAGGAAAATTAAAGTCAATGGCACCAGGGAACCTATTGAGTTTAAGACAAATCAGTGGTTTGGGGCAACAGTCAAAGCTCATAAAGAAAAAGTTGTGGTAAGTCTTATGCATTTGATATTCATTTGGAGAAAATGTTTATTTTTCTCTAATTTAGATGTTTAATAGCTGTCTATGTGTACATTATGGAAATAACTCGATGCATGAATTATAAAACAGATGATAAATATAATTAAAAAAACGAAAGCAGCCTTTTATAAAATCAGGTTGAACTGATCAAGTGAAGATGATCCCACTGCCATGTGAAAACAGCAGAATGTCATATTGTTGTGGAAGTGAATGATGATATTTTTTTAACAGATAATGGACATATTTCAGAGATACACAGGAACTGATAGCTCTATGCTATAAAATATTTTGTATTATGAATATATATTTGGAATGTTGAATACAGAATGTAGTGAAATTGCATGTATTTGAATGTAATGAAATGTTATGAAAGCCAAGAACCTCTGTTGATGTTCAGTTAGGAAAACACCTCTTTTGTCACATTTAAATTGTTTTGAACAGTTGTATCATAGTCATGGTAAAACAGCTGCAAAAAAATGCTGATGAAAAAGGTCCAAATCCAGATGGCTGTCAAAATGCAGTATCTGTTTTCCAGTTTCACTGAACATTTTACCTGTATTGATAGAGGCCTCCAGCAGTGGGCTGGTGATGCTGCTTATACACAGACATTTTATATTTCCAATTGCATTAAAGTTTACATTAAAAACAGCACTGAAGTAATTGTGATAGGAGTAAGTGGTTTGGTCATTAGTTTTATTAGTTTTTACAATTACAAAACAAAAATTTACCTTGGGATTTGATTAAAACTTCTAATTACTTAAAAAAGTAGTCATGAGGGAGGAAGTATTGAAAGGAAATGCTTTCCCTTATATTGTGTCCCTTGTGGTTAACCTACAGAAGGATTTTGAAATGAAACAGATAATGAATAAAACATCACCCTATTCTGTTACAGAGCTAAGTAAACATAAAATTCTAAAAAATTGTAAAAATAGATGAACATTTTTCATTTGCTGTACACCACTAAACAATTCACAAATTGAAATAAAGTACTTTTTTACCACCTTTTGTTAAATCTTAATGAAGTGAGTAGAAAAGCTCATCTCCAACAGATGTGCTGTGTCTGAACTGACCAAGCTTTGGTTTATTTGGGGTAACTCTTCTCAGAATCTGAAACTGAGATATAGTCAGCACTTTTCAGGCAAAAATTTGGACAGCAGAGCTGGAGAACTTTGCCTGTTAAGCTTTGTAGGCTGAAAGGAGAGAAACAGAAAGTGTCATCAAAGTGTCAGGAACTTGTTTTTTAAGGTATGGATGTAATAGTAAACTGCATTAAGTCAACGTTTATTATTGTATTGAATTCTTGTTTCAATCCATTTGGCTTGATGTCACATGTACCTAAAATCACCCCCACAGGACACACACTCCTCTTTGAGGCACTCTGGTTTTGCTCTCTGTTTTAATATGCAAGGTTTTCTAGGCAGGGGCGTGTGAACAGTCCCTGTTCCTTAAGCCATTGCTCCAGAAGCTCTGACCTTTGTGGTAAGCTCTGAGTAGCACTGTGTTTCATACAGCTGGTACTGATTGCAGAACGAAGGCTAATACAATATTGTAAGTAATAGCAACACCTTGCCAGAGGCAGACAGGTTTGTCATTGAAAAAGTAGAACAAGATAGGACATGAATGAAGGGTTTATTTGTATCTTACAGAGGCAAAGTTGCAGGGAGAGGTAGTGTCTTCATCCTCCCAGGCAATGAAAAGTTTCAGGGAAACTGTGAGGAATGACTTGCAGACCTGACAGTTTTATCATTCTTATTTTTCTAATTATCTGGATTACCTTCAAAAAAGATAATGCTGCTCTCTACACAAATTGTGTATCTTTTATCTTTACAGTCTTGTGTTTGTAACACCACTGCTGTTACACAGAAGGTTAAATACCTAGCCAAAACTTCCTTAGCAAAACACTATTCACTCAGACTGCTGAATGCATTATAACTGTATCCTATCTACAGAGATTTGAATCAGGGTGTTATAAGAAGGCAGACACTCTGATGATTGTGATTGACAATATGACACAACACCCCGACAAATCTCCTGCTAAGTGAAGTAGAGTCAGTTCTGCTGCTACACCTATTATCTTAAGACAGACCAGGACAGAACTGGGATTGCCTTCAGCCACATATATGTGATATGCATCTTAAATTACGGGATCAGCTCCTGTGCAATGAGCAGTAATAGAGCAAACATATTACTTGTGAAGCAGACTTAGAGGGTATTTGTAACATTGCTTAAATGTGACTGGTAGTCCCTGACAGATTTCACCTGCCAAGTACTGTAAGTGAAACATCAGTGTGATTTTCAGGTTATAATGAAATGAGATAAAGCAGTGGTCCTGCATTTTCTTCTGTCAGTATCTTGTGATCATTGCTATATGAATGATACAACACCAGAGAGTCCTTGTACACAGTCTATTAAAAACTACGTATGCTAGATGCAAGAGTGTGTGAAAGGTATATGTTTTCTGTTTTGTGTTTCTGTTTCTATAGGCTTGTGCTCCTTTGTATCATTGGAGAACCCTTAAAGACAGCCCTGAGAAGGACCCTGTTGGCACCTGCTATGTAGCAATTCAGAACTTCAGTGCCTATGCTGAATATTCACCTTGTCGCAACAGTAAGTATGAATATGAACATTCCTGTGTTGAAGGAATTGATTTTGCAGTCAGTGTTTTCATTCTTTCAGTCTTCACACCATTTAGTCTTGGCTGAATTAAGGTCACTGTATGTTATTGCATTGAATGAGGGTGTAAAGAAAAATCAGTATTAAACTATATGCCTGCAGTTGGAGGCTTTATTGTATAATTAATTGAAAGAGGAGAAACTAAGTAAATTAAGTGTCTGCAGTTATAGTAATGAGCTATAAGTGGTTCAATTTTTATGGCTTAAAAATTTAGCAAACACATCTAGATAAGAACCAGAGCGCATATTAAACCAATTATTCATACTTATACTGAGTATAAATGTCTCATCACAAGATCATGATTTAAAGATCAGACTCTGCATAGAAACGCAGTAGCCTGTATCACCACGCATGCCAGTATTATCCACAAGAGCTCGTTTGTGAAGAACTTTCTGCATGAAAGAAAGCCGTGCACATTTGCACTGCTGTTCCACACTCTTCTCTGGGCTGTTCTGAGGATGTAGTAGCCAGCTCTTGGCCTTGCTTCCTGGGGAATAGGGATAAACACATGTATATTTAGAACCAAGCTCAGCTACCTAGAAGTCTGCAGAAAATACCACACATTAGATTATTACCAGGCATTCATCTTGTTAAGCATTCTACATCTATTCTAGTAGGGTTCTAAATAGAGTTCTGTTGTGTCTTCCTTTTAAAGCCTAATCCTTGTCTCTGTATGGACAGGTACAGAAAAGAGCTGAATCTGTAAGAAATGGTGACCTTAAAATCTGTTTTATGTACTTATTAATGTCTCACTGGGCCTTCAGCAAAGGCTTATGTCATTTGAAGAGAGAGTTCAAGAGGCCATTCCTACTATCAGTTTTGCAATCCTGCAGTCTTCTGTCACTGTGGCACATACAGAATTGCCATAAAATGCATGCCAACACACTTTGCACAATTATATAAGGATTTGGAGAACAGAAATAAAAGTAGTCAGAAGCAGGAAGGTTGTTTTTCCATGTACCCATCCTGGTCCTTCTACTTTGTCAGGTTTTTTGAGAACATCTTAGTAAACACTTTCGTATTTATGACAGATCAGCAATGTGATGTGCATTCCAAAATCTTGTTGAGTTTTTTACTTTTTATCTGCAGCTAAATTAAAACTGAATCCCTGATAGTTGTTTCAAGGGTCCTTTCTCGGCAGTGAGAGGAGAAAGTAGCAGGTCCTATTTTTCAAGATCTTCACAAGGGACCACATGTTCAGGGTCCTGTAGAAGGTCTTGATTTGCTCTGCCTCTTCTAAAAAGGAATACATATTTTCACATATATTGGCAGTTTTGCATTTCATAGCCTTACAGCTCCGGGAGTGTCTGTGTTACCTTCCACATGCACTGTGAAATCAGTAAAATGCTTCTACCTTCATAATTGCAGGCAATGCTGATCCTGAAGGACAAGGCTTTTGTCAAGCAGGTTTCAGCTTAGATTTTTACAAGGTGAGATTCTGCTTCTGAAGTATTTTGACCAAATGTCACTGTGATATGTCTGCAAGGTTCAAGTGCTGTCTCAGTGATCATGAGTTTATCCCCATGCTATTGCATATGGAAAGTTTTGTGAAGTTGTTGCAAGTTCTTTCCTCCTTCTCAAGCTTCAAACTTTCTGGTTTCATTAATAAAAAGAAATACTCAATCAGCACCTGTTAACTCTTTGCAGCATTCCAATCTGACTCAGTCTATCTTAACAGATAATTAAGCAAAAACTTCTATATGCTTCTGTCACAGTCTGTCCCACTGAAAATGCTTTACTTGACTTGCAGGAAGCAGTGGGACAGGTACCAACTAGTTTAAAATGTTAAGATAGCCTGTATAAGGATGCTTTTGGTGGCAGACTAGTCATTGAGTAAAACCATTCTCATGTGGGGGTGGAAAGTACTTCAGGGAAATAATCAGATTTTTTTAAATGCCAAGAGGGTCCAGAAAGAATGTTGTGGGACAAAGGATAAACTTCAGACAGTTGTTCTTATCTGTGCCATTATTACAGCACCAGGGCCTCGGGTAACTTTGACCATTGCCATTGTTTTGAGCATTCTGCAGCTGTGTTGTATAATTCTCTATCAAACATTACTATTGTTTGATTTAATGTGAGCATCTTCTTTCCTGTTAGCTTTCTTTTGTTACAAATAAGCAGAAATTTTTGAAATGTTATGTTAGTGGTAAAATAAATGGCTTTCGTTCAAGTGAAGATGTGTAGGGTGATGTCAACTTTTTTTAACTGTGGATTTTCCTAGACATCCATGCACCTACATCCTTTCCTTGAACATGGCTATTCTCCTTTATCATGATTCTGATACTGTTTTGGTCATTTACATTGTTTTTTCCCATGCATGCCTAATTTTGTTGTGTTCTTTTCTTGTGTAATTTTTTTTCATTCTGCTTTTTGTAGAATGGAGACCTGATAGTAGGCGGGCCCGGTAGTTTTTATTGGCAAGGTATGTTCATCTGGCTGGTTAACTGGATCTAAGAAGTGAAGCAGAAAGTGTCACTGTTCTAGATTTCCACTGCTTTGTCAGTTTAAGATAACCAGTCTCTGATCTTATTTTCAACAAATGTAAATCAAAAGAATTGCTTAACAAGCAACTGAGCATAAAAATAAGCCATGAAAATCCAGGATGTAGGTTGTCTAGGAAGTTAACAAATACAAATATGTGTTTGTTTCTGAACACAACCTTTTATAGCTATCTGCATGTATTTAAGTTCATTTGTGGCATCACTGTGTGTTCCAAGATGTAGTTTCTCATGTAGATAAACCCTGAAGTGGTTTCAGTAAAGGGTTAAGAGGTTATTTTTGTTTTAACCTGTTCTTACATGTATGATATAGCTGATTCCCAGCCTCTGCCTACCAGCTTGCCCACTGTCAGCCTCTTCGATGTGTGTTTTTGCATTGCTTTTGAAGGAGAAGATCTAATTGATTGTGATTGCAGGGAATTCATAGCTTTGAATTCTCCACTGGGAAATTGTTTTAATTGGTCTACTACATTTATACAGTGCAGTGACTTTAGTTTGAATTATCACATTGAAATGGGTCTGGAGATGTTTTGGTAATGGTTCAATAGATATTCAGTGCCCTGTTGTATTGATTTATGTGTACTCTTGAGACTTCAGGGTAATAATAGAGAAAGCTTGAGAGAAGTTATCTACTCTTTGCATCTGTGCTGGGTTTGCGTCCTTTCTGCTCTGTTCTGGTGTTGTGCTAGCCCTGTTTTATAGAATCTGGCCCTCTTTTAGGTCCCTTTCATTTATGAAGCTGTTTGAATCCAGGTCAGGTAATCACTGCAAGTATTGCGGACATCATTGCAAATTATTCCTTCAAGGATATTCTGAGGAAACTGGCACGAGAGAAGCAAACAGGAGTGGCACCACCCTCATATGATGACAATTACATGGGTAAGCTGAGTTCTATGTGAGTTAGCAATATGTTCTAAAAGCGTAAGTCTTATCTAAATATAAAAATGAGCCCTACATTACTATTGTCCCAATTGTGAGAGGATTTGAACATGTTTTGCGTTAAGCACAACAGCAAATCAGTAGTTTGCTGGTTACTTCAGTGAGATTATTAACATTCTTAAAATGATGCACAGCAACAGGGTTGGAAGGTTGAGATCTTAAATGGCTTGTTAGGGTTCTTATTATTTGATCTTTAATAGTTAAGCAGAAATACAAAATTTTCCCATTTATGTATTTTTTCATTGCAAGATAATGGATTGAACTTAGTGTAATTAAAAGACAATTTCAATTTAATTAGATAAATTCAAAGTCATTTCTGTGGTATTCTGTACAGTGCTACACAAATACCCAATTTATTCTCACTGATATTTTAAAGATACAATTGAAGTAAGCAGTAACAAAAGTCAATTTGAAGATAATATTTAATTGATAGAAAAAAGTCTCCTTACCTGCTTTTTATTAATACTGATGTCTAAGAATTTTCATGATACTCACATCTCTGCATGTAAGGCAGGTTTTTCTCCACATAGTTATAGAAAAGATTCAGTGGAATTTGAAGGCAAACACACGTCCTTGCACTGTTGCCCATAGATCTGAAATTAAAGTCCCTGATACAATCCAGAAGTCTTTCTTTACTGTTACAATAGTAACTATCTCACAGGTTTACTAAAGCTCCAAGAAGTGCTTTACTGCATCTTTGGAAATCACATAAAGAAGTGCTTTACTGCATATTTGGAAATCTCAAATTATATATGAAGCTCAACCAGGACACACACATTACAGTACAGTAATGAAGACCTAAATCCTAAATTGTGTCAATAGCTATTAGGGCAAAGCACCATAGTACCTCCTGTTTTTTTCAGATAAATTAGTAAGTTATAATGATTTAGAAGCTCATTTTTGGAGAAGAGAGATCAATTTCTTATACATTCAGACCTACCAGTATTTAGTCATTATAATGTGATAAACAATTTCCCTTTTTCCACACAGTTTTAGTTTACTAATGTTAGAAAACTTACATTCAGAGGATCCACTGAAAAGACAAATCTGATGGTCCTTGCATATTTTTTGAAAGAAATTGTTTATCAAGTTTTTTGTTTGGTTTTTTTTGTTTATTTGTTTGTAATTTATGTTTAAACAGGATACTCAGTGGCTGCTGGGGAATTTACTGGGGATTCTGAACAAGGTAAGAACCTATGTACTTGAATGAAAACCATATGGCCCTGCACTTAATTAAATTCTTCATTTTGGGTCTCTACATGGGAAGATACCTATTAGACATTTGAAACACTGGTGAGACTTAAGCTGGCTGTACTCAGTATTCCCAGAGACAATTATTTCCTTAGACAGTATAACGTAACAGAATTAAAATTATACAAAAGTCTGAATTCCTTAAGGGGGTGGCTTTCTTGAGGGGCTGAACAGCTCTGTGGCCCAGACTCACAAAGCCAATAGAGACATAGTACATTTCCAAAGTAAGCCCAGTTCTCCAGAACTGCTGCTGCTTAATCCCTCTGAAGTTAAAGTTGCCTGTCCTGCATTATGAAGAATTCAAAAAATAAATAAAAAACCACACGGTTTTGAGCCAAACACTGTGTTGTTTAAAAAGAGGTATGCCCAGTAAGGGAAGTTACATTTTTTGCTTCTTTTTTAATGTGTACTCAAGATTTTATAATGGGTGATCTTTGAATCAGTATGTCATGTGAACGACTGGCACAAAAATATTGCATAGTTGGCTGAATTGAGATTCGTCCTGAGTCATGTTCAGGCCATCATTAGTACTTCCATTTCCCCTTGACCAAACTCATTCAGTCAAAGGGGAATATATGATCCCAGTGAAGAACAGAGGAAGGCTAGGTCAGTACAAGCAGGTGGCTGAGGTGTTCTGTTATCTGAAGTTCCTGCTGCTGTCTTCTGATGTGGATATCCTAATGAGGGAAGGTTTAAACCATGAGACTGCAGACTGGGACTTAGCTTTTTCCTTGGTTTTTTTTTACTCATTCATTCTACTAGTTGTTTAAGATTTCACCCTAGGTCTAATGTTTGATGTTGTTATTCAGTGGATCCCTCCAATGCTACTCAAAAAAATTTCCTTTTAATGCAGGCTGTGCAGAACTTGTTAAGGGTTTACATGGCATGAAGCGAAATAATGGATGAGACAAATTGTTGATAGGCAAAAAGAAAAGAAATATTTGTAAGAACAGTTCTATTTAGCTTTTGTGTTCTAGTATGTTATGCCATAACTAATACTGTCTCCATCAATCCACAGCTGTCAGGTAGCAGGCTGAATTGTACCAAGAACTTTATTATATTGTGCTGTGCTAAGCAATGCTAACCAGAAAGAGATCCGTGGATCAGTGTATTCAGAAGTCGGAGTGTAACGTTTTGTGCAAGTAAATGCACTGAAGGCTTGAAGTGATTTACAGGTCTTTCTGATACAGATCACAAATCAAAATCCTAAGGGACTTGACACATATGTATCAAGGAAAGTTTAAGTGGCATGGGATACATGTTGCATGCACCACTCAATTGCAAAGCCAGTTCACTGTTGATCTTTTATCCTTTCAGAGCTGGTTGCTGGAGTCCCAAGGGGAGCACAGAACTTCGGCTATGTGTGTACTGGACCTTCATTTTATAATTTTTATAGTAAAAATGCAATTAGCTGTTTGTAAGGTTAAATGCTGCATTATATTTTCTGTCTCTTGCATACAAAACTTTCAAATCAGAGAAAACTGCCACTGACTTTCACCCTCAGGCTATCTGGGTAGGTTGAAATGCCTTAGCCAGTTTGGGTTTTGAATGATAAGCATTTAGTCCCTTCTGAAATCTGTTTTCAATAGGCAGTCCCAATTACAACTACATGCTGAGTCTGACTAGTATCCCTATACCCACCGAGTGTTACCAGACCTAAGCTCACTCATAGGTTAGCATATTTTTGTGCAGTGCTGTGTCCACGGTGCAGAGGAGTCAAAGTTCAGATTATTCATACCCAGTGTTTACTTTCAGTGCTCTTAAGTGTATACACTGAAATCCAGATGCAAAGAGTCATGATATGCAGTTAGAAGTGAAGGGAGAAAACAATATACATTTGTGGATACAGCTTCTAACTTGTAGAAAAGAAGTTCCACAAGTAACCTGACTGGGAAGAGATCCCAGCCACAGACACATTCTCTAGTTTTGTGGACCCCAAATTCCTTGTGTCTCTTGAACTTGTTTTTAAATTTTTTTAGGAAAAAGGTGTGTATGTATATATATTTATATATGTATGTATATACTTCTTTATGTTTTAAGTTGATGTTTTCATGGGTAGTCACTGATTAGCTGATAGTCTGTGATTTGCTGCTGTTCAGTGTCCAGCAAGAAAGGGAAATACTTTTCCTTATTTTTTCATGGGGGACCTGAGAGTCATGAAATCTTAGCAGTTTGTTCAAGATCATACAGGAAGACTGTGGTGAGACAGAAAAATAATTGTTTTTTCTTGGCCACTTGGACCATCTTTCAGTGTGTCAAATTCTTTTGCAGTGATATCATACTGTAGCATCTCCATGTGTGCTTGAAACTTCCCTTATTGTTCTGTTACCAGGTCTCAATTATTAATTCTTCCGACTTGACCTTTATCCAGAATTTCACTGGTGAGCAGGTAATGTCAAGCAACTTCGTGATGAAATATTGTATCTCTAGAGCATCTAGTTTCATTAGCATAGTTTCAAGAATATGTAAAATAATTTTTTGTATTAATAGCCATAAAAACAAAGGGGATTATAATTTAAAAAAATTAACACTTGATGTCAGATATGAAAGCCTATCTGTTGTTTTTTATTTTCAGATGGCGTCTTATTTTGGGTACACAGTTGCCGTATCTGATGTTAACAGTGATGGGTAGGTTATCAAATATATTCAGCTCCACTGAACATTAATAGAAGTGATGCCTAATGTTTATTAATAAATGTAGGTTTTCAGGTGCTTCATACCTCAAAATGCTTTTCTTGGCTTCTCTACTTTTCTAATTTTAATTGTTCACGTAGGCTTATCTTTGTGCAGTCACTGTGGCATGAGTATTTGCAGGCCTAGTTTGGGTGAGCTTATGTTCCCAAATATTAATTCAAAGCAGTGTGTCAGAGGAGTGTCCAGACTCCTAGGAAACAGATCTAGGTAGAAAAACAGTGAATAAACAGCACTAGCTACCACTGGGAATAGATAGGTGAAAGTCAAAAGTTAATTGTCCAATTCTCACATATAGATAAGTCTTCTTGTCCATAGCTTCACTTCTCAGTTTTAATAGCCTTTCAGTGTCATCAGCTCTTCTTTCTTCATTCCAGCACCTGCTGGTTGGCCATCCATTTTTATCACCCGAGGACCAACAAGTGTCTATGTCCAATAGTTATGGCAGGCATTGTGTGTGTCAGAGGGAGAATGATGCTCTGCTCTCAGGGTCATGATACTTGGGGATCATATCCCTAAGATACTTGGTGGTTTCAGCCTCTGTTGAACAAAACACTTGTTAACTTTCAAGTCATGTAAAGTCTGACTAAATATTTTAGAAGAAGAGGACTTTAGTAAGAGAATATTGCTAGTAGGTATCTAGCAAGGAGATAAAAATCCCTGAAGCTCACAGCCTTGGAAGTCTGCACATAGATGAGCCAGGACAATGTTTAGAGATGTAGTGTACTCTTTCTTATTGCAAAATGTCTCAGATGTGTCTACTTCATATTTTTTTCTTGTAATAATTTCTTATTAGGTGATAAAACATAGTGCATGAAAGAATTTTTCTGGGCTAAGTCATTGCTTCTTATCAGTGGCTAGTGACCCTTTAAAGACTGAGGAATACAGGAGAAGAGAAAGTAACAAGGTGGTAAAGTGTTACTGCAGTTACAAAACAAAATAACAACAACAAAACAGAAGCTTCACCAGTTTCCATGGTGGCTTCATAGTACTCAAATCCTTCCAAGTTTCTGAGATAAAATTTTGTCATAGTATCACAGCTTTTGAAAACTTCTGGTTTTATGATACACTGAATGAGAATTAATTTAGTCCTACTGATGTATTACAAATGTGAAAGGGTGGAGAAACATTAATATAAGGTGTAATAGACACTCACTAGACTGTCATGGAATTTATTATTTAAATTCTCACTGAACCAAACTATTTCCTGTGCAGGTTATTTCCTGTTAACGGTAGGGTTACTTGGCAGGTCTCATATTTTCTGTGTACCTCTAAAACTACAGTTTATGTCAATAATATAATCAAACTGCTGTTGAGGCCTGTGTGGTCTCCCAGTCTATATCTTAAAAGAAATCTAAAAACTCTTCCTGAGATCCAAACATCCCACAGAAAACAAAACACAAAAAGCTCTACTTGATAAACATGTCTGATTAGATATGTAGCCTGTCTTTGCTGGTTTGCATATGTAGTCAATAGAAATATTTATCTGCAAGGAAGAGTAAAAGAGAGGAAAAAAAAGCAAAAGGGAAATTAACACTTCAGATTCACTTAGGCATTTTATTCAGATAAAGATAAGGAGGTGGTGATGGCTTTATCAGTATGAGAAACCTGATTAAGTTATTTGCTGAAAAAGTTAATACAAGATTATTAGGAATGGTGCTTTGGTGTAATAAGACTCATATGGCTCAAAGAATAGACTCATTTTAGGAAAAAAGCTCTGTAGACCTGGCCCAGCAGTTCAGTGGGTATTCCAAAGTGACTTGTGCAGTTTTATCTGTACCACATCAGGATTGTAGGCAGAGCAGGGAAACTGAGGATATGGTTTGAACTACCCTTTGGTTGCCCATTGCTAATAATAAGAGATCCACAATGAAACTTAATAAATCAAGCTTTGCCATCAACTTACAGGCTACATTCCTAGTAAAGAGAGAAAAAGAGAACACTTTCAATTTAGGCTGAAAACAGTCCAATAAAAATAGTGAAATAAACTGTTTACTGGGTTTTTTATTTGGCCTGTATCAAAGCTTTCCATAGTCATACTTTGACCTCTTGACATTTCCCATATTCCTGCTTTTTATTACTCTGCAGGATACAAAGGAATGGCACACAGTCTCAGCAGGTGGTCAGCTTTGTGCTTTTTAAAGATTTTTTTTAAATCAGAAGGGAAGTAATACTGACTGGTTACTTTTCTTTGTTGGACCAAAAATTAATATATAATTTATGTTAACTCTAGCATCTTAGTGCAGTAATGAAATCTAATGAACCAGTTCAAAATACCACTGCAAACTGACCTGCATTTTGTGGTTTAATATCACTGTCCAGGGGCTTTTGCTTTTCTTTACTCTTATGGCTTCTTAAAAACAATCACATCGAACTGAATTTGACTCAGAACTTTCAATTTTGTAAATACAAACTCCTACAATTTAAAAGACCAATTGAAATACCCTACTTCACCAACAAAAATGCATAATACTAATCACATAGGTATTTAGAACCCAACAAGTACACACCCCCCCATTCCCCCTTGACTGCTTGTTATCTAAATAATTAAATTGTAGAAGCTGGGAGGCAAAACTGAGTATAAAGTATGGTAAGCAGCAATTGTTTGCTTATTTTACCCACTTGAAGAGGAACCAGAAAAAAGTAAATGAGGATCAGAGAGAGTTGGGTAGCTGACAAATCCTTCCTTTCTAGCTATTGTACACTGCTGTGACAGCACAAAAAACCCAAACTATAATCACAAACCTCTAGAATTGCCTAAGGGAGAGTTCCCTCTTGCAGAAGACTTGCTGAAGCATTGTGCTTTGACTTACAGAGCTCAGCTCTGAAAGAGAAGAGGAAAAATTTCAGAGGGTGAGGAAAGGAAGGCCTAGGTGGGGGCTGTACATATGAAGACCTGGAGGGAAGACAAACCAAGTGCTGTGGGTGTTCCAGATGGCTCTGCTGCCCGTAACCAGTTTAGAATTAGGTCAGTGTATTAGATGACTGCCTTTCTTCCACCTGTTCCTCAGCACATCAAAAGATGAGCCATCTTGGCTACTGGGTTCTGGTCCCTGCTTCCTGGACTGTTGGTGCTTTTTATAGCATTGTCATTTATTTTAGCGAAGTTGAAATTTTACCAGAAAAATAACCCAGCACTGTGCACTTGTAGCTGGGATGCTGTGCTCCCTTTTGAACAAACTCCAGCTCCTGTCCGCTTGCTTTCTGTCTCACCTGGTCAGTCTTGTGTTCTGGGTTAGACTTCTGCTTAGAGAATTTTAGTACACAATAGATAGTCTGCCTCTGTCTTTTCACCATTTGGATACTGCTCTATGGACCAGGGTTTTAAAGGTATCTGGGTATCTGTTTATTTTACATCAATGTACTGGGAGCTTTCTGACTCGCAATGATTTGGTTCCTTATCACCTCTAAAAATATCTTTCTTCAGTCTTACAATTGCTCATTTGTGAAATATTCAAGGGAGCCAAGCTCATCTTTTATTTCATGGTTTCTACAGCACTTAGCTCTGTGGGGTCCCAGTGTACTGGGAATATCTGGACTGTGAGGTACTAAAATAGTAATTGATGATAGTACTACTGTGTAATGCTTTTAGTACATAGCATATGTAAAATAACTTATTTTAAAAAGAGCAATCATAATTTGTTTTTGTTGTTGCTATTGTTTCATGCCAACCATTTCAGCTGATACTCTGTCCCAACCACAAATATCTTCCATTAGTAGAGGAGGACTTTTGATGTTTAGTGTGAAAGGAAAATCCCACCTTTGATGTCAAGTCAGCATCTGCTTCCTTCCTTTTTTGGTTATTTATGCCATAGGGTAAAATCTAACAAAAAAAATAGGACAGCTGTAACAAACTGACCTGACATTTGGAATTACGCTTTCCTTTATGGAAACATACTATAAAATTTACTAGAAAAATAACATTCTTAGAAGTATTTTGTCACAACTTACAGAATGTGTAGGTTCTACAGTGCAATTAATTTTTTTTTCTGGATGAAATATTCTGTGCTAAATTCTATGCTATATATCTTAGAATCATATTTTATATCTATGGTAAAATAGTAGCTGAGATACTGCTGAATCATACAGATTTTTTTTCTATAAGAATTGGAAGGAAATGTAGGAGTAATGTAAGGAAAAACAATGTCGTGCAGTTTTACTGTTTGGTTTGCTAATAGATAAAGCTTCGTAATGGAAATATGATGAACTGAGAATAGAAAGTTTTCTATGAGTTTTACAAAGTTTGAAAAAACTTTCACATTAGAGCAAGAGAATATGTTTTCCGGATTAAATGTTGTGGGATCAAGTAGTCATAGTTATTTACAGTAACAAACTTCCTTAATACAGATGATCAATGTCCATTGAATAGAATGCGCATTATTTTATTACATGGCCTTGAGCAGCCTTCAGCACTTAATCTGATACTATCATTTCATATCTCAGAATAATCGATTAAGAGTACTTCTGCGTGTTATGAGTCTGTCAATCACACTTGTTTTTATTCTTCACAGTTCATAAAAGGGTCTTTTTATTCCCTCTGAATAAATACTGATAACATGTTTTCAAACATGACTATTTAGAACAGCAACATGCAAAATATGCTTTGATTAATCTGTGCTCTTTTACTGATTCTTCTTGGAGTAGCATAACGGACAGAAAGTCTTTTCCCTCTAAGCATCTTATTTTTGTGATTTGATTATGTTCTTTCTCTTTATTACTCAGTACAGAAAATTATATGAGCACTGCAGCTACCTGTGTATCTAATATTGAACAGAAGTGTTTTCAGAAATAGAGCTTTGGCTTTGTCTTCCAGCTTCTATATGAAGAAGTGATGAGGCGTTCTCTGTTAATTGATGCTCTACTTGTGTTTCATGTATGTTACTCAAAAATCTGCTGTAAAGTGGCAGGGTTTTTTTTCTTTTGGTCACTTTCTGATGTATAAGTTGCAAAAACTAGATTTTATACTAAAATTTGTCTCTCACTAGCACTGTTAGCAGAACAGATCTACAGAATTTGTTCTAGTAATACAGATTCCCTCTTAGATTCTTGACGTCAGCATCATTAATTGCAAAGTGTAAGTTTTCAGTGTTTATTGTGGGCATAAATTGAAGTGCAAGAAATTCCATTTAAACCTAGAAAAAAACGTTTTTGCTATGATGATGATCAGTGGAAGTAGTTGCCCAGAGAGGTTGTGGAGTCTCCATGCATGGAGATACTCAAAACTGGACTGGGTGTAGCTGTGGACAGCCTTCCCTAATTGACCGTGCTTTGACCAAGTGTTTGGACTAGGACTCTAGAAGTGCCTTCTTACCTCGGTTAGTCTGGCTGTATTATACTTACCAGCTTCCTGTTTAGCAAATGTATAAACGGTGTTGTTTACACTCAGTCTCTCAGTGACATTGTTTTTTGTTTGACTGCTCCAGTTTAGATGATCTCCTAGTTGGTGCCCCTCTTTTTATGGAACGAGAATTTGAGAGCAAGCCTAAAGAAGTTGGGCAAGTTTATCTGTACCTGCAAGAAAGTGCATTCCTCTTCAAAGATGCACAAATTCTCACAGGCACTGAAGTGTTTGGTAGATTCGGCAGTGCAATCACACATCTTGGAGATCTCAATCAAGATGGATATAATGGTAATTTGTATGTAATGTAGTATATCTCTGTTTAACATTGAAACTAAAAATGCCTAAACAGCAAATATCAAGTGTCTGTGCAGTGCTGGAAAATGCTTTTTAACATGTAACCAGCTTTGAAATTCATGAGAGTTTACATTAATGCTAATGAAACTGATATTGAGACCCAAATGAAAAGCTGACCAATAAGAGGGCAGTCATATTGACTACAGCGTGTTTTTTTACTAAATATTAGTATGTTTATGTGAATAAAAATTTCTTTTGTTGTATAACTATAATAACATTTAATTACTTCGTTAAGATGTTTCTTTTTTTTGAAAGCAGAGTTCTTCCCTCCTCAAATGCTTGGAAGAGTTTGATAATTGAGTGAGGCTCAGTACATGGAGTATTTTGTCAATAATGAAAGAATTGGGCAAGTACAGAAGTACTATTTTGGAATCAGCCTTCCACTGGTACTTAAGTACTAAAAGAAACAGGTGCATAATGGGTTCTTTCTCAAATGCTTATAGCACGTGCACACAACAAAATGTTCATGTAAGTTAACTGGCAGCCTACATTCAAAATAACAGTACAACTAAACTAACTGCTTGATTACCTGAGATAGCTGGGATACCTTGAGCACCTGGAGTTAGCCTTCTAGACATGCTCAGTAGCACCTTGGTTTTGCCTGCATTCATTTCCTTACTTCCTATTTCCAGGATGTTAGGGATCCTCAAAGCAGGGGTCTCTGCATCTAAAACACCAAGAAGTTTTGCCTGGAGGAGCTGTTTTGCACAGTAGCCTTTACAGTAGTTGTCCCACTGACGGACTTTGCTCCTCCTTGAGGACTCTGAGGATACAATGTTCTAGCTGCTAGATTTTAGGGCAGTGTCCTCATCGCATGGCTGCTGTGCAAGGGATCAGTCATGTCAGGAGTCATAGAACTGCATTGGGGTTCAGAGTGCACAAAATATGAATACCATCCTGCGGGTAGAAGCCATTGGATTGTGACTGCTGAGAGTACCCTCACTGGCTTGCCCTGCAATCCCACCATGGAGTTCAGCACAACTGAATTGCTGTGGAGAATTCCTGTTTTCTACCTGTGAGCAATAGCAGATACCCTCAGCTAGTCTGGACAGGCAGTGTTGAATTTTACAGAAATCAAATGAGGAAGGCATGAGACATTTCTGCTTTTCTCTGTCACTGTATAAAGAATAAGACGACTCTAGAGCCGAAGTCTTCTGCTTCGTCACTGAATATGCCAGTCGTAGAGCTTTGGTGGACTGCTGCCTTTAGAGTGAAGCTACAGAGTACAGGTGCTCAATTCAAGTTTAGTAAAGAAGTCCAGGATCAGCTCCTAGATCAGAACCCAAAAATAAGAGCTGTAGATACAGGATTTAAGGATTGAAGTGTTTCATTCCAGAGTGCCTAAGACCTCCTGTGAAATTCCTGACTAGGTACTGTTCCTATTTCTCAACAAGACAATGAATTTGTATAGATGAAAACATGATATTCTGTTGTTCTCTTTTGCATTCTAAAACATTAGATGTTTGAGGGTGTGAAGTTTTTTGTCTATGTACAGTTTATTATCTGGAAAAAGAAAATTAGTTTTATCTAACAGCTGCTCCTTATTAACTAGGTGATAGAGGAAATCAAGGAAAATTTGTGCCTGTTTAAAAATATGAAGGTAGAAGCAGGCATTCATTAAACCTTGGATTATTAAAGCTAATTAACTGCCCTGGAAAGATTTAACGGAATCCAGTGTGGACTGGGTATTTAGTATAATTCAATAACTTCTTCATAGGATTATTTTATAAGCTTTAGTCATGAAAGTTTTACACAGAAAAGACACTGCAAACATTTTGTATGTTTGCCTTTAAAGTAGAATACATACAGAAGTAAAGAATGTTGAAGTTCTTGCATGTTAGTAGCAGAAGCCATCTGTGTCTGTTTTCCTGAAGGGAATTAATTGTGTCCATTCTTTTTATTTTTTTTAATTTTTTTTTAATTTGCAGATATTGCTATTGGTGCACCATTTGCAGGAGAAGACAGACGAGGGAAAGTGCTCATTTACAATGGATACAGTAATGGGTTAAACCCTAACCCTTCCCAGGTTCTCCGTGGAGCCTGGGCCTCACAGTCCATGCCTTCTGGATTTGGCTTCACTCTCAGAGGAGACTCAGATGTAGACAAGAATGATTACCCAGGTAAGATTTTTGCATTAGAAAGGGAATTTCATACTTCCATTGTCTGGTAAATGCATCATGCCTAAACTGCTCCTTTTGGAAGGCAGAGGTCAGAATAAAGGATAGACATTTCTGGACAGTTCTAGTTTGCTTTCCTGAGAGTTAAAAATCAGACAAAACAAATACTCCCTTTCCTGTCAAAAGACATGATCAGAAAGTCAAGGGCTTAAATAGTTGTATTAACATAAAACATGTGAAGTTTACAATAAAAATCTTAACCCTTTCCGCCCCACTCCTAAAAACTGAATGGTCTCAGCTTATTGAACTTGTAAGGTCTCCTTCATCCTGGGCTGCTTTCTTAATTAAAAACATGTTGCGTTGTAGAAGAAGGGATTGATTTAGTTGTGTTGCTAAGTTGTTTTTTGCTGACCAAAGAGACACTGAGCTATACATAGTTAATGGCTTTGATTGCATTTCAAAAAAGGAGAGAGAATGCAAATTGCTTAAAGCAGCTGTTTTGTTTGGGCCTTTTCATCCCATTTTATGTTTTCATTTTGCTATATGGACTCTTCCTTTTTAGTTTAGCTTTGAGTCTTCCTAATGAGTTTACCTGACATGTATTCACATTTATCAAGTTTGTAACATTAGTTAAGTTTTGCAGGGAAGTGCTTATTTTTTAAAGAAATATTTTCCTACCATCTAAGTAGTCTGAATGTAAGTGTACTTGTATGTACTCTCCCTCATCTGGAAGCAAATCTGTTCTGTTTCTTTTCTTCACAATTCAGAAGCCTTAGCGAGGTGTGCAGTAAAACATGATACTTTGTAGTTGTGAAAGGTTCATCCACAGGAAAATGCTAACAGTCTGTGCTTCCCTGACTATGAAATTACTTTTGTTAGTCTGGGTTATTTCAAGGCTAGAGTTCTTAAAAGTTGTATTATCTCAAAAGTGAAAATTGTCATTTTTCAAAGGGATGAAAATAAGATCTTTTACCTTTTTGTGATGGATTGTAAAAACCTTGAAAGAGGTGTCTTTCCAAAAGCAGAAGGGAATTTCTGGGAAGGGGTGTTTACAATAGAAATTACAGTTTTACAAACAGAAAAGCTGACTGCAGAGTAATAAAGCAAGGCTATCATGAGACTAAAGTAAGAGGATCTTTAGCATTTGAGAGAAGAAAGGGCTTTTAAACACTGTTCTGACTTTTTGTTTGCATTTTGTTGATGTTGCTATTAATAGTCTTTCATTGTCCATGACTAACGAGGTTCTCTTGGACAAAAGAGCTCTTTATTAAAGTTTCAGCATTTAAACATTTCCTAAAGTACCCACAAGGCCCCCCAGCAAAACCAAAGAAAACAGGATATTGCATTCCTAACATTTCTAAGATTGAAAAGATAGAGGGAAAGGAGAGATTCTTTGACTCATGTAGAGAAGAAAGAAGAGTAGAAGTCTCACTGCTGTATTGGCATACTTTACGTGGAGCATCTTTTAAGCTAATTTGTGAAAAGTCTGGGTGATGATTCTTGATCTTTCTAAATGTGTATTGAGGAATTTTGCTATAATTGTGAGTTCTCTGCTTGTCATTCTGGCCTCCACCATGCATCCTACTTGCAGAATTTCATATTTGTGTTATCAGCTCACTATATGTTAGATCATTTGGTTTTATTACATGAATTACCTAATTAAAAAAAGAAAACAAACAAAGGAAACATCACCCTGCATTTACTGTAACTAGCTTTTCCCTCCATCCCTCATTTGAATATCTGGATGAGCACTCCACAGTACTGGTGAAAATCTCTCAGAAAATGAGAAGAAAAAAACCCCTTACTATCAGTCAACCACCTTTTCCTTAATTCTTGACGATTTGGAGCACCAAAACAGAGCTGTAAAAATAGTGCAAAAAAGGCACAAAAATAGAATGCCTTCCTATGGGAAAAAGGCGGGGGGGGGGGGGAAGAAAGGAAATAATACAGGGAAATGCAAGCCTAGGACAAACACACTGGGCAATGAAGTAAGTAGTCCTTCTTGTGTCAAAGTGCTTTTCTCCTTCACCTCCTGACGGAAATGCTGAAGGACAGCCCTTGTAAAAGGAGGAAACAAGGTACTGAAGTTGGAAGGATTAGGAAGGGAGTTTTATTTTAGAGAAATGGAGTCTTGCTGACTATAGAAGGTCTAGAAAATTAGCCTTTAATTCCACGCTTCCCAAACTACTGTTTGTATCGATGATTCAAAGAGAGTTGTGAAAGATGAGGGGGAAAAATCACAAAATTTTTAATTTAAGCTTTCTAATTTGTATATTCTAAAAGCAACTATTTTATAAAAAGAAAAATGTAATAAAAGCAGGTTATTCTGACTTATCGCTCTCAGCAGTTCTGTTCTCAGAAGTTCTGGACTGGGAGATGAGAGACGGCTGTAATGTCTCTCTCTGTAATAAACATATATTGCCACTGTCTCAGGTGAGGTTCTCCAAGCATGTAGCTCTTCCGTTGCTAGAGTTCAAGTGTTCAGATCTGACTTGTATAACTATAACTGTGCTTGTATAATTTACTCAAGCCCTTGTGCCTGTCATAGTTCATGAGGCAGGCATATCCATGGTAGGAAATGGGAGGCTGAGACATGGGAGTTACTCTGCCATTTCGTTTCTAGTGCACTGTGTAGCATTTTCGGAGCTTTTAGAGGTTCAGACCTTCTTTAAATCAGACCGTGTGTTAATGTTTTTGGAGCAGGTCACCGACCCAGAGGACAGAAGATACCACCTGTTTGTATGGCTTCTTATTACAGACCGCTGAGCTTTATCTTGGGATCGCTGCACTGACCCCAGGAACCAGTGCTCTTTGATTACAAGTTGGGTAATACAGTTCCTAAAATGTGAGGGTGAATCACAGTCAAATTTTTTCCCACTGCAAAAAGGTTAAATCTTCTCTTGGCTGGGAGTTCAGTTCAGGTTTAGATCTATCTATGAGCCTTCTGGAGAAGAGCAGCCGTTTGGTACAGGAAGTAATATCTTTCTCTCTTCATCCAAATGCCAGTATAAGCTCAGGAACAGAGAAGGAAATAGGGAGCAGATGAAGACTGCCTAGTACACAGCGCTGTTCAAATCCCTCAGCATTCCTGTGGATGGAGTGGTTTCTCCTTTCTCCTATTCCTGCAACTCCTGGCCACCAATGGAAGAGAGTTTCCCCCACCCCCCACCCTCTGCTTCTTTAGGAAAGGCAGAGAAAGAGTCGCTTGTTCCCCATGACCCCAGCTGCGTAATAAATTTGGGAAAAAACTGATCATGGCCGGGTTTGATGGTGGAGTAGCAGAGCAGACAAAGAAGAACATAACACAGCCATACTGATACAGATGAAAGATCTGTCTAGCACCAAAGCATGTTTCCAACAGTGGCCAATAATGGATATTCTGGGAATTGTACAGCTGTTGTGATATTTCCCAGAATATTCACCCAGCACTAATAAACCGGAGTATCAAGGCAGCCCTGAGTCAGAGATGGCACCTCCAGAATTAGCATCCCTTGACAGACTTTTCTTCCATGAATTTGACCAATCAGCTGTAGAACTCATACAGACTTTCAGCACACACAGCATTTGTCAAGAGACCCCACAGCACAGCTGAATGTTCTGTGCAGAAGTAATTCTCACTGTGTCATATAAAAATCTTGAACATTCCATTGGACAGTTTCTTTGGAGGTGCCCTAGTTCCTATACTGAAGAGACAGTGAATAATTCTGCAGTCCACTGTTATTTTACAGACTTCTGACATATTTCCTCCCTCAGCCAGGTGTTTTAGCAATCCTGTGGAAGGAACTCGAATATATTTAATTGTTCCTTGTGCAGTGGAGAATGGCACACCAGTTCTGCTGTACCAAGTGATTGTTCAGTCTTACCACCGCCGCTGCCTCTTCTCCTCTTCATATATTTTTATGTAAAGAGCAGTTAGCAATTTATGACTTGTGTCTGAGTAAAGTGTTGCTTCTAATGAAGATTTTACCATTGACCTGGGTTTCATCTTTCACCAACATAAAAAAAGAGCTGTATCTTCTCTCCTGAGAAGAAAGTCATAATTAGTACTTGAAAAAACAATAATCCCAAATATTTTTCATTGCTATCAGTAATTATGTTTGTGCAAGAAAATAAAGTGAGCCAGGAACTGTGGTCTGGCCTTGAGGCTACATGGCACAGCACAGCTCACTATCATCAGAAGAAACCACTGAAACAGGATGGTGGTACCGAAACTGCCTTTTGTTGAAGGTCTTTGGCCCAGGCTATTCCCCAGACATTTCCCGGCTACTGTCTGGGAGAGTGTTAACTTGCACACTAAAATCACAGCTGATCTGTGCTAACAATACAATATATGGGCAGTGCTAACACAGTGCTCAAGCTCATGCCCTGCCTTTATTGCACAAGCACAGGATACAGACAGCTGAATAACTAGTCAGCATCATACCTAAAAATGGACCTTTATCTGGTAGGGTCAGCATGTAGAGAGAACTGCTTTTCCTTCTTGTTAGCAGTCCTGTCAGTATAATGACCATCTGTCTTCAGCTGTCCTGGCACAGATGTTATCACTGTAACAGTAACAGACCTCTCAGCACTGTGAAAATACCAAGATTTTTTCAGCAGGGAAGACTTGAGTTTTTGTTACTAAGTACAACCTTTGGTTTACGTCTCCTCAGCTTTCCAGGGAAGGAGTTCTGTACATTGTGTCATACTCACAGACACTCCAGATGTTGTGTATGCAGAACTTTACCAACACAGACAGGGGTGATAATATGGTAGTCTCTGCTTTGCAGACTTCAGGTAGTGGGAAACTTTTAACCCTGGGAAGCAGCAGAGGCAGAAGACTGTGCTGATCATCCTTACAGCTGTGTTGCTTGTGCAGTTGCCCTTTCTGTGCTGGTGTTCATCACCTTCAGCCCCAAACAGAGGGCTCCTCCTCACCTAGCAGGATTGCAGTGCCAAACAGTGGTGATGGTGGTAATGAATGGATGGATACTCCTTTCTTTGTAAGTCATGTAAGAGGCAGGACCTGAATAAACTTCATAGTCAGATAAGACTAGTGAAAGGAAGCAGGTTAAGCATATCAGTCAGACAGATTGTGCCGAGCCACGATGTGCATCTTTCCCAGTCTTCTAAGCATGACACTGACAAGCTTAGTATCAAACTTACCTGAAATACTCAGTATCTCTTCAGTACACAACACGTACCCAATATTTGAAGGAAAAGACCAATTAATTCTCCTAAGTTACATCTACACTAGAAATGAAATATGCTGTCTTTGGTTCTGAACTATCACTGATCACTCCTTGTCCACACTATCAAACCCATTTTTTTGCCCCAGGGTTGTTGCATGCTCACTTCTGGAGTCTAATAATTAGCATGGGCAAACTGCTTTAGGGCTATTTTAATGATACCACTGCAGACAATACAGATGCAGCATACAGGCATGTTCTCTGCCACTAATTTACTAACACTGACATAATTGTAACATCTTTCAGCAGATAATCCATTTCACTTGTTTTCTGACAACTCAAGTTCTAAGGTCACATTCAAAGAAGATCTGATCTCACTTCTGCTGCAATAGTAGATACTGGTTTAATGCCATTATTCTGGATTGACAGTCACAAAAAAAAAGTAAATGGAATTAAAGAAATAAAGGAGATGACAGGATTGAAAAAATGGAAGATTGAGAGTAAGAGATGGGCTTTTCCCATCAGTTTAAGTGCAAATACAGTGGTAGCTGGAATTCTGTGCAAGATCCTGTGCCGAGGTGAGGACATGGCGAAGCAGCATTGTCCTGTGTCTGACCCTTACTGGTGAGGGCTGTAACACAATTTATAAAACCGTGGGATTCTCTGTTACAACAGCTCTGCAAGGTTTGCATAAAGTTATTGTGAAATACCTGCCTCAGCACAGTCTACCTGCCTGTCTTCTGTGCTGGGACATCTGGGATGCATAATGGTAACTTTCAAGGTAGCTTCCACTGTCCTGTAAGTCTGGGGCTTTTAGGGCCCCTTTACTCTATCCTGAGCTTTATGTGTGTCATCAAGCCTGGAGCAGGGAATGAAGCAAAGGAATGTATTTTGAATTATAGTTTATTTTATTTATAATTTTGTCTTTTTCTATTAGCTTAGTTCAGTTTTCATAGGAACAAAAGAAATCCATTAATCTGTTTAATGGGAAAGAAATTTGTTTCTTTTGGCTTCTGGGCATCTGTTCAAAGCTGGCCCCACTGAGTGCCTGGAGTCTGATTATCTTGGTGATGGTGCTGCACTTCCAGCTGGTTCATCTGTCTGTACAGGGCTCAGGCATTTGGAGGCTGTAAAGTTTCCACCCTCACATTTCAGCATATGTTCAGTCACTTGATGGCTGATTGTAGCTGAGTAAATAGTTTATAATGAATAACTTACTCAACCATTCAAACTTGCTTTCTTCTTGTGGAATGTCCTCCCAACGACTTTGGTTCCTTCAAATGTGTTTCTGAATCAGGATGATTTAACCAGTTTCTTCTAACAGTGTGGGTAGATTCAGAACAGTGCTTTGGATGAATTCACTATTCAAAGACTGTTGATTAGTTAATTGTTCAAATATATTATGCACTATTTTCTCTGCTCCCTGCCTGTTTAGATGCTTGTGTAAGTCTTCCTAATTAACTTAAGAGAATCATTCTGGAATCAGTGCCACTGAAGCTTCATCTTCAAGGTATCTTACTTTAGCACAAACACAGCTGTTGGCCTGTTCTTTTGGTTGTTCTTTAAAGTCAAGCCTTTGTTAGCACAGGGAAATGTATAAAGGCATCTTCATGCCTTGTTATTTTGGACTCGGTTATTGTCTTAAGAATATCGTGTAGTTAATATCAAACTACTCTAGAAACATTTTAAGAAGGAAAGAAGTGTGATAAAAAGACATTTCCTCAGAACTTCAGTAATCCAGTGTAATCTTAATAAAATAAGAGTATTTAACAGCTCCATCTGCTGAGTACATTAACTCAAACAGCAGGAAGAAAATCCTCAAATTTCTTTCTGAGGCAAGGGTTCTTCAGATTCATAAACTTTTTTGAGAACAGTAGGCATTGTGCCAACAATATTACAAATCGGAATCTAGTGATGATTAAATTATGAAGTTGGTCCAGCAGATTTGTGGAAGACAAACAAATTAAATCAATGAGAAGCTGCATCTGCTCTGGTAAGAGAGGACTGCTGTGTGTAGGAGCCAGAACAACAGCTTGGGTTCTGCCAGCAAATGCAGAAAAGCTGAAGTGCTTCTACCGGCTAATTAATTTTTCACATGAATAATCAGTCAAAAATGTAGTGACAAGCCAAGAATTGTGTATAAATATGTTGATTTTTATGGGAAACTATTATCTCTGTATAGGTTATATTATAGGTTTATATATATATGCTTTTCTAAAACTCATCACTATATTTTACGAAATCACAGTATTGTGCCCAGTAGAATATAAGAGTAAAGCAATTGATCCCAGTAAGTAGTGTTTTACTGAGGTGATAAAGCATTAACTGTCCTCTTTGGAATTTTTTTTTTTGTAATATAATGAAGAATACTGTTGTATTGTGAAAGGGATTCATTCAGACAAAAGGGAAGCACTATGAATTAGCCTTAGGTGTTATCCATAATAGACCTGCTACCAGAATGGTTTAAAAACAGAGAAGGATTAAGGCAGCTGAGAATGATAGAAATGGAAGAAAGTGGCTCTGCTTTGAATGATGGCTGTTTGTAGTAGCTAACTAAAATTTTTGAGTAAAGCTGGCTATAGTGCACAAGCCAATGTCCTTTACTATGGTCAAGCCTGAAGTGATGGCTATTTAAAGGAAATTTTATTCTGGACATTTCCTGCTGAGATTTAGGGTGTAATGCACACTGAAATCCTAGAAAACAAGCATGAATATGATCATGGGCCTTTTTGGCACCTGATCTGCTGAGGAAAATAAAAAGCAAAAAGGCCCACAAAGATTTTTTTAACAGGGTTTACAGTTAGGCGGTTTTCTCACTTTAACAAAATTTCCATTAGCACCTGTACTCAGATAGAATACAATTGTTTGCCAGCCCCTTTTTGTGCTATACAATGACACTGACAGACAGCATGAAGTTATGTTTAAAGCTGCCAGCAAATCATTCTGAGTCCCCAGAGTTAACACTTTCCTTCCTGTGTCCTGGTAGGGTTGCAGGGGAGAGGTGACTCAGCTGTCGTTTCATTTTTGGGTTTCTGACAAGTGAGGTATTTGCTAGTTACGTAGTTGATCATTGGTTGTTTTTCTTGGCCACTGTCCCCCATGTACTGATATGAGACACCATGTCTTGGCAATACCTCTTGGCAATATCTCTTTGAGGCTGTCCAATCCAGGATCCAGCCTGTCCTGGATTGGACAGGCTCCAGTCAAGTGGGGTGCCGAACATGATGCGTATTCCTTCCTGCTCAGACTCCCTGAGGCTGCATCTCTCAGAGAGAATCAGGATGTCCTTTAAAAATAGCAGGGAATCAAAGAATTTTCTTGAGTTAATAAATGAGTATGTCTTGTTGAGACTGGAAGTAGGACTTTGTTGATCCTCCTACTTCCTTCATTTAGTTGAAGGCTCAGTGAACATCATGGCAAGCTTCTGCCCTTTATCACACAGTGTTTCAGGTTTGGCACGGCCACGTGGCAGAAAGTGCAGGTGAACAGACAAGCTTACAAAATCCAGTCTCCGTTTCAGTGCCATCTCCTTACTTTTCTATGATAATTTTATCTCAGAAAATAGACTTTCTGCAGCAGACAGCATCTTGCAACCCTTCTCTTCAGAGCAAAGTAAAGTTTGAAATAAGCATTAGGATTGTTTAACTTTGTGCAGTGCCCCTTGACTTCAGTTAAATACGTGCCAAAGACACTTGTTCCAGCATTAAGCTCTGTGAACACCACCAGTTGGGACGTTAATGCATACAGCCCACAAGCTGTGTTGAAAATGGAAGTTAAAAATTCCTGTGGAGTTGCTCCATGCTTGTTTTCTTAATTTTTTGTGGTGTGGTTGTGACCCCACAGCTCATTTATTCCTCAAACGCAATGATGCAGAAGCACATGGGTGCTGCCACCAACCCTTCGTTACAGATCTTGGCTTCTCTGCAGGGGAGCAGCTGATAGAGAATCTTCTCAAACAGACAACATAGGCAAAGTGGTCATTTAACAAAACCAGTGAGGTTCCTCATCATCCCAGAAACATGAAATAATGAGAAAAGAAGAACGAAAGATTTTGTGATTCTCATACTTCTTTGTCTTTGTTTTTATGTTATAATCACACATTTTAATCTGAGCTTGAAAAAATCCCCTCACTGATGCACCAGAGTAAAGGTTTTCATAGGCTTTTCTTCAGGCTCTGTTTGGAAGGGTTATAAGGAGTTAAGCTGGTTTTTTTTTAAGCTGGCTTCTTTTGCTGTGTAATTGCTTGTTAAAACCTTGTTTTTCAGCAAGTGACCTTTGCATCAGTGACATTGCATGCATAGCATTAACAGGAATTAATAAAGAAAACTTCTCTCTATTTTTAGGAGGGGAAAGTTGCCAAAATACAGATAATTTAGACATCTCATGCCTTTTTTTCCGTAGAAATTATTAGTAACTTAACTTCTACGGGACACACAACAAATTCAAAATTTCTGCATGTAAAATTGCTCTGATTGAATGTCTATTCAAATCTCATGCATTCATATCAACATCAGAAAGGATTTTTTCCAATTATGGGTAGAGGAATTGCACCCCACAAAGCAATGAAAGAAAGAAGAGTGAAACTACTGCTCTGTAACAAAACAAAACAAAGCAAAGAAAAATCCCCAATTAATGCTCTGCTTGAATATATAATCACTTTGTCCTTACACTAGGTTGTAGAAGTTACGACTGGCTATAAATATGGGGGGTCTTTTTGTATATTCATTCTTAATTCCATTTTCTCTACTGAGTAGTTTCTCTCATTCAAGCTCTTTGGATCAAGAATAAGCATGGCTTAGACCAGAAAAAAATGATGTCAGGGTAAAAGAAAGAGTTTCCAAACAGGAGCAGGATAGGCACAGTCCTGGCTGCACTTAAAGTAGGCTCAAATAGGACTTCCATGGTGGTGCCATGATTGAGGAGCCTCATCTTATTTGCTCTGTCTCCAAACCTGGCTGGGGTGGCACTTCAGAAAGACTGCTCATGGAAAACCAGTCTTTTGGTGGCTCAGGCCTATCCTTGCTCCTCTAGACCCATCACCCTCTGTCTTCAAATAAGCTGAGCTCTGTCCCAAAAAAACAGGATTTAACCATTAAGCAGATGTACAAAATCCTCTTTAATATTAAAGTGAGGATGCCGAGATAGAGGGGACCTCTGCACATTGGTATGTACTGAAATTGCACTGACTTACACTAGTGAGGTCAGCTGTATCTGACAGACTCATTCTTCTCATCTTCAGATTCTAACAGGCTACATTTTATTAAGCTTACCCAAGCTGTGTGTTTAACCTTTATTTTTTAATGAAAAAGCATATTATGAAATCATTACTAGGCCAAGATCTGAATAAGTCTTGGATATCTACCTGTTTTGTCTCTTATAACAACCCTGAAACTTTTGAGTTTTCAAGTCTGGTATGAACCAGTACATATCCTAAGTCTGTTACAGAATTCATACAGTGTCCATCTGGGAAGAGCAGAACGGAAGCCCTTTCCATCTTGTCTTTCACTTTCTGTTCATAACATAATGTTTCTTTTTCCTTAAAAAAAAACAAACAGAAGAAAGCCCCACCAAACACAGAACTCACAAAAAATCCCTCAAACACAAGCAAAATAAAAATAGGCAAAATATTAAATCTTTTTTGGGGGTTACTATGGGTGCCACTATAAACGAGCTGCCAGAAAAGGTTCTGTTTGTGCGTGGTTCAGCCTTCATGGTGATGGCTTTGTCTCAACCAGTTGTTTATTTAAGAGGAAAACATCTTTAGGATTTGGTACTGTGGGCAAGTTGTCTATAAAAGCTACTAAAGAAAACAACTCACAAATGTCCCAAAAAGGACATAAAAACGCTTACTTTCTTCTGCTATTTAAAGCGTTCCTGACCCTGAAATGTATTTCTCAGAGGCCAATGAAATTAGAAAAATGTAAATGTTGTACAAAAAGAGGATCAGACCCATAAACTGTCCATGTCCGCTCCTAATAGGACATTAATCAGTGGAATTCAGTGAAGGACTGGCTGTTGCCCATGTGAAGTACTTGTTTAAACTTGTGAAATCCTGACATGTGAAAGACGGAGGAGCACTAGAAAACACACTGCCAGCCCTGGACCAAACCCATCCAACTAATTAACATCAAAGCTTGGTATTTGCATCATGCTTTATGACTTCAGGGCTTCTTAAGTAAACCAGTGCTCCAACTATTGAAGCAGCAAGCAAGGGTTTGTTTACAAGCCTAAGTACTGGTTTAATTAACTTATTTAGATCAATTTAGGTTGCCAGTCTGTACCACTGCAAGGTGTATTGTAAGGCTCAGTCTTCTGAATTGGACATGTGTCAGTCATGTTGAATGACAGCAATAGTGGAGTGAAAGCTGTGCCCAGATGGACTTTGGGGGCTTTGAAAATGAAACAAAGCTCTTTCCAAAGGCAGAGGCAGCAGGAAAGTTGATCCTTTTTCCTCATGGCTTGGCTCCAGTTTTTCTGTAGGCCTGAATGGATCCAGCAAGCCAGTCTGGATCTTTCCAGAGACCCCTGTGTGGGGACTCCAGGCAAGAAGAGGAAATATTCTGGCTTGTAGGTACCCAAACCCAGGCCAGTGAGCATTAATAAAGACGTGCCCGAGTCCCAGTGTAGCGCTTGTGTTGTTGACTCCATCTATCAGGGAAAATGACAGCTTTAGACGGGTAACTATTGTAAGCCTTAGCACATACCGCTACAATGCTGGAAACATTAGAAGCTGTCAGATCAGCCATCCCCCAACCTTGCATTGTTTTTATTTGCACAGAGATTTAATGCCTACATTAATGAACAAGTTACGTAAAATACAAAGCAGAATTGAAGGATTGTCAGGAAGGAACACCATAAAGTTTCAACATTATTTATATGAAAGTGGCAAGAAATTGTTTTGCAGCTCTTAATTTAATGGACAATTAAGGATTTGGAATAAAATGCATAGAGTTTAATGGCATTCCTTCCCCTATGATATAAGTTGGAGAGAAGTGAGATTGTGGCACGGGTTCCCTTGTGTTAAATAGTTTGGGAGTTACTTGATACAACGAAGACATTTATGAGACCATCTCTGACATGTGAAATGTTTTCTTTCAGGTACACTTGTGAATAAAATTTCTTAGAAAGGAATTATAATACTTGTTTTATGTTACTGCAGCTTTAATGTAAGTAATTTATGATGGAAAAAAATGTGTGAGAGATTTTTGTATAGCTATTCTCAAGCCCTTTTTTTTTCCCAGATTTAATTGTGGGTGCATTTGGAGCTGGAAAAGCAGTTGTTTACAGGTATGTGGTAAATGCAATGGATTTGATATTTTACAGATTTCGGTGGCAGATCTTCAAATTAAAAATTGTCATATTCCTGTTTCCCTGTTGCAGTGTGTAAAAGGTGGTCGTTAGAGGTGATAAATTAAACTTCTTGTGGGAAAGAAATGGTTTTTTTCCCATGCTTAAAAGCTTTAATTATCAATGAAAATTTCCTTGCTTAGACTTAGCTCAAGCAGCTTCTGGAACGTTTGACTCTTTAGTTAATTTTAAATAAGAAACTTAAAAGGCATGGCATTGAAAATTAATTTATTTCCTGGGGTAATGGTGCTAGTAAGAAATTTTAAAGTGACTGATCTTCAGAGATTAATGTTAAGACATGAACCATTTATTGAAAACAAATACTGTTACTTTTAGCCTCAGTTTTAAAAAAATCACAAGATCCCATTTTACAAAACAAAAAGTTGTTGCTGACTATGGAGTTTCACTACATGCACTTTTTGATTAGATATAAAATTTAAATCTACCAAATACATAAACAAAAATCTGCCAGTGCTCTCTTAGTTGAGCCATGCTGACAGTTCATTTCATTTAATTATTCACCATCCATTCCTACAAAAATGTAGTCCTATTTCTGATTCCTGTGGTTCTTGTTTGTATTCCCAACAGCACCTGACGAAGAGAAGGCATGTTCTCCTTCCAAACTGAACATTTGTGAAAGCATAAGAATTTTTTAAAACAGGAATGTTAGCTCATCTCAGCTACCACTGTAGGTGCAGTGACAAGACCCAATTTTCCTAGTGCACTATGAAAAAATCATGCAAATACCTTGCAGTCCGTCACTTTGCAGTGCCATGAGTGATTGCACAGGATGTGAGACACTGAAGAATTAGATCCACTGTGTATTTTCAGTAACAAATGTTCTCTTCAGTTTAAGAAAGTGAATAGCAGGAGGCCATTTCCTGGCCAGAACGTATCAAATAAACAACTTGTCATATTGTCGAAATAGAGTTTTATTATTGAAATTTTCTAGGAAAAAAAAGGTTTTCCGTGTTGCACAAAAGTGAAGAGAATAATTTTGCTTTTTAATGTATTGCTGAAGTAATATAAAGAAGTAATCATAAAAGCTCAGATGAGGATTAAAATATAAGGAAAGTTAGAAAACTGGGATAGCTGGAAATATGTAAGTTACTGTAAATAATACTGCTGTCTTAAAAAAACCAGAATCTGGGCACATACTGGTTTTCATTTGTCTTCTAAACTGCTTGCAGTTATAGATTATCTCATCACTTAGTAACAGCTTCAGAGGGATGGTTTCCATCACCAAAACTATATATTCACATACTCAGCAGAATTTACTGATGATTATTTCTGGTTTACAAAGTCAGTTCTCTCAAAAAATGTCAGACAGAGTTTACTTGATTATTGGCTCAGGATACTCTACACCAACTTCTACTTTAACCAAATTATGTTTATTTTTATAAGAATCTTAAAACAGATACAGTATGTCTGACTGTGTCATTATTAATGGAGACAGTACAAAACAAATCTGCAAGATGGCTAAAGGACTGCTGTAAAACCCAAAAAGGCAGACTCTTCCGCTTTGAAAAAACTCAGCATGATGAAATGTGTCTGATGTGCCTCAGTCCTGGGACACATCTCTTGCTTAACCATAGGATACTGTTTCCATGATGTGTTAACCTGTGATTTTTTTTGGTGAATCTCAGTAGGCTTCTGACCCAAAAAAAAAAAAAAAAAGTTCTTTTGGCTAATGGCAGCATTATAAAACTGTGTTGTCCCAAGTAACACTACATCTCTGGCTTCTTTGTGGCCAGCTCAGTTAAATGCTTCCTCTGCTGCACATTAGGTACTAATGTGCTCCTTCTGTACATGGTGAACCTTATTTCTGTCCCTCAGAGCCAGACCCGTTGTGACAGTGAATGCTCATCTTACTCTGAACCCCATGATTGTGAATCCAGACAATAAAACCTGTCAGCTCCCTGGCTCTCAGCTTTTGGTGGCCTGGTAAGTCCATCATTACTCAAAAAATATCCTTATCCTCTTCCTCAAATAACTTCTTGTTCCTTAATTTTGTTGCAACTCTTTCTTGAGTGTGTTCAAAGTTCAAAATGTTGAAACATGCTCTGAGCACAACAAAACCCCCCTTTATAGAGATCTTTTTGATATTTTCCAGTAGTTCACAGATTGTCTAATTGTGGTAGCTAAAAGTTGAGTCCCTTGGTACATTGAGTCTCCTTCTGCATAGGAGGATGCTCAGTGTCTCCTAGGGTCAAGCTGCAAAGTTATATGCAATGTTTAGATGAATGAAACATGAAACAGCTAGAACAGACAAAACACGTTAACAGTCATCTGTTTGTTGACAAAGGTAAGAGTGAAAGTGATGCAGAGCTGGTGGGCCCACCATTTTCTGTTGGAGAAAGACAGATTTTAGTCCTTTGTGGAGGAGAGAAGATACCTGGCTGGCCATCCTGAAAGAAGTACACAGGATGTTGTTTTTGGCTGTCTTTGGTCAGAGGAAAGTTTTTTTTAGCACATCACACAGGCTGATGTTTGAACCATCCTTAAAAGAGAAACCCTTAACCACAGTAGCATTTTACTTGGAAAAGAAAAAAAAACCAAAAAACCAAAATAAAAAACCATTAAAAACCTTTGAGCTAATTAAAACAATTTAAGATCAGTTACAAGTACAAAATGCTTGCAGGACAGTTGGAGGCTATCTAATAGCACATAACACCACATAAAGGCACGTTTACTGCACTAGAAAAAAGTCACTTTGAAAGGACCTCAGGAACAGCTGACAAAAGAGGCTATTATAAATACGTAAGATACTGTTTAAAAGTGGAAATCATAACAAATGAGGAAGCTAAAATCAAAACAGAGCATAAACACGTGCAAGTTGAATATAAATGCTAGTAAGCCTTGCCAGAGAGAGAGACTGTGAGGAACAGATTTCTAAGGCATAAAAACATTAGAAGCAGGAAGCCTGCCAGGACGTGGGCTGGACAAAAGCAATATTAAAGTGTAAAGGAGAACTCCAGAAGATAATGTGTCTGCAGAAATTCTGCACTGCTTTTTAAGTGAAGATGATCAGAGGATTTCCTCACATTAGAAACATCCTTTACAGGAGAGGTGTTCTAAAAATCATCTAAAATGTAAGATTCAGCAAAAGAGTCTTTAGAATTAATTGATAAATATGAACTGTTGTAGCGGGTTCAGATCAAAACCAGGTGGAAACACCAATTTAGTGTAGTGGGTTGGTTCGCATCTTTTACCTTTTGTGAGATAGGAATTAGGAGGAATGCAAAGCAGGCTCCAAACTTAAAGAATATAAAGAAGTTTATTAACAGAACTAAAAGAAAAAGGATTAATAAGAATCAAAATACACCTTCAGAACACTTCTCTTTCCCCCATCCTCCCCTCTCTTCCCAGTTGCAACATAAAGGCACAAACTTGGGATTATTTCAGTCAGTTTACCAACTCTATAATAGTCTTTCATCAATTCACTTAGGGAGAGGAGTCTCTTTTGCCCATGCTATGGGGCTTCTCCACAAGAAGGAGTCTTCTCGTGGCTTCTATGTCACAGCACAAGCAGCCGCCCGGGGTTGTTTTCTTCTGGC
>VZRQ01008601.1:760679-886638 GCA_013397975.1 Machaerirhynchus nigripectus | reverse complement strand
TTCTGGGGAATTTACAGTTCAGAAGGGGTTAATCTTACCCGGAGCCTTGGCTTGCAGCTACAACTTATCTCTCTGGTGGTCACATGCTGTCTGCTGGGCAGCAGCAAGGAGCTGTAGAAACAGCAGTTTCAGCAGTAGCTGTAGAAAGTCCATCTCTGGCTGCCCCGGAGAAGGCAGGGGGGGCATCACGGCCCTCACGGAGCCGCGGGTCTGGCCCCAGCCCCTGCCGGGGCCGAGTGGTCAGGCCTGGCCAGGCCTAGCCAGGCCCAGCCCGGCCAGCTGGGCCGTGACCTGAGCCCTTACCGGTCCGAAGGCCGGAAGCAAGGGAGATTTCCCAGACTCCTACACAGTTTAAATATGTGAATTTCAAGAAGCGTTATTGGTCTAAACAGCTGTCCATCAACCCAGGTTCAAACCATCACAACTGTAAAACATAATCATGAGAAGCTGTTCATTTAAGAGCATAAAGGAACTAAACTCTGATACACTTAAACCAATAAATATGTGGGCTTCCAATGCATCTGGGAGAGGGTTGTCAAGAGATTTTCACTCTTGCGCTGTTCTTTTACACTTCATGGGACTTCTCATATTCTTTATCATGTTCCTCATTTTTACATCCAATGTAGAAAATTGCCCATCTACAAAGCAATGTAGAAGGCACTTGGTTGAACTATGCAATCCCAGAACTTTTTAAGGCCTTGGCCTTTATGGAATTTTTTAAGTCAAGTACCTTTTGTTTTAACAGTTGATGTAAATGACAGTTTGAGATACGGACACTTGGCTGAAGCATGTTCATTGATCCAAATAATGTTGTTCACAACTCCAGGTTTTAAGACTTTTAAAAAATACTTAATGTCATAACAGAAAAGATTTTGAAACCATAACAGTTTACAACAGAGTACTGAAAGAGAAAAGGTGTGATTTTTAAACAAGAGGAAAAACATGTCTCTTAAAAAAATATTCTTGCTCTGAGATATTGTTTAGAAAAGGAAGGAAGAAATGCATACTCCTTTAACATACATTTTTTTACTTCTTTTCATTTCTCCACTACAATAAGCCAGAAGATGTTTGGTTCATATCTACAAGAGCTTTAATAGGAGCATAATTTAATTTCTGTCTGCTCTATTCTAAAATACTGTTCCCTAAAGATTTAGTTCATGTTATGAAATGACTGAAGAGCAGCTGCTCTTTTCCATGCTGTAATTTTTCTCCTTAGTTGATACAAGCTAGTGTAGTACATATGAAAACAATTAGTATGGAAACTCCCAACAGGCAAAGAATTCCTCAGTCCCATGGGATAAATTTCTGTATCTCTTAGCCAGCTGTGCAACTTGTATAAAAACTCTACTGACTGACATTGCAAAATTAGAATGAAAGGAAACATCCTACCAGAAACGTTTCAGGAAGTGTGTGTGCATGAATAATGTGGATTATTGTACATTTCCAAGTATTAGGAAAATATTACTTCTGCCATGATAGAAATTGCAAAGCTGAAGCAACAGAGGAAACATGCACAAAAAGTCATTTTTATGCAGCCCAAAGAGAACTGTCCTAAACTTCCAGAAACATATAATCCATTCTCTGCTGTGTGTAAAATGTGGCTATTCCTGAGTTCCCAAAACTAGCAAATCTGGAACAAATTCTGCAACTTTGAAGCTATTAAAGAATATGGCAGAATACTTTTTGTTTTCCCCTAAGTGTGAAAGATGCAAGTTCATATCTGTTAAAAGAGGTAAATAAATTAAAGATACTGATTTTTCAAAAGCTGTTTCCACATCATGTGATTTATTATGTTCAAGACTGGATTCTACCTATCAGGTGGTCTAATTTATCTATGCATTGGTATTTTTATTATCATTTGAGTTCTGATTATCCACTAGCTACCTTATGTATTTGTTCTTAAACTGCATCTGCAAAAGTTATTTACTCACCTCTCACTAATTTAAGGTAAATATTGTTAATTCCATTTTGTAGAAGAGCAGAATAAGTCAGAGAAGTTACCTGACTTAACGAAAAGTTGAATAGAAGTGCCCAGTCATGATAAAAAGTCAATTTGTAGAATATATTCTAGAATATATTTTGTACATATATTTGTGTATTTCTTTTTTGTATTTGCAGAATGTATTTTTTTATTCATAAGCGCTTTTTAGGTTTGGATGTCTGATTTGAGATGTGCCTTGTAGGCTATCCACCTTCTGTAAACCCACTAAAACAAGCAGACTGCTTAAAATTTCTGAACTTCAAGTTCCTACTATCAAAAAATACTTCGGAAAAAAATTTTGTTTCTTTATCTCCAAATTGGTTACTATTAAAGTAGCAATAAAATATTTATGATCTTGAGTCAGCTAGATTCAGTAAATGAGACATTTCTACATACACTTAAAAAAAAGCTGAACACAAAATTCCTGCCTAAGATATAAAACCCCAAAATAATGGTATTTCAGCCTTTCCTAGCTGCATAGGTTAGACTATGTTTCTACTTCTGCTCCTTTCTACTGCTAGTATTTTCTCTTCTCACGGACATAATTTTAAAGAGGATGTGATCGGTGCCCCATGTATGTGGACCTAGGGGCCGTTGTTGAGATGAATATGTGTGAGATTTTCCATAGACTGTTGGCCAGCTGGACTCCATGGGTTGGATAGCAAAGCCATTTGGCCAAGAGTCAGAAGATGGGTACCTCACTCCTCGGGGGCTGGTGAAGAGGGGGTAGGCAGGTGGTGTCAGTTGCTACCAACACGGCTGGGTTGATGTACGGGAGACCTCTGTGCCAGGTTTTAGCTTCAGTAGCCCTAGAGATACCCAAAGGGCAGTCAGTTGACTTACCTAGCAGCCCTAGTGCTGCTGCAGCTGATGCCTGAGGTAGCTGCTTGAAAACAGAGACTAGACAGAACTAAAAGAATGAAAGGAGGTATTTATTTGAAGGGCCTTCAAAGGTACACCCTGGGCAGTCAAAAGGCTACACCCAAGATGGACCCTGGGTCGTGGGTTCTTCACCCTTTTATAAGTTTGGTCCCTTTGCATATCAGGGTTAATTCTCCAATTACAACCTTAGTTCATTATGTAATTACCCGAAGTTTGCCCCCCTTCAGAGGCTTTTAGTTTACACATTTTGGGGCCTGGTGTCCTTGATGTGGAAACCTAGAGAGGTTTGTTACGTCTAACCAGCATGACAGAACAGCAGCTACGAGACCACAAGATTCAGAGTTACACACTAGGCAGTACAGGACTTGAAAAATATAAAAGTTAAAACCTAAGGCATCACAGCCTGGCCATGTGATGTAGCTTAGGCATGAGTTGCCTTCAACATTAAAACTCTATGTTGGTCACTGGATTAGACTTTGGGATAACAGAATCTAGAACCAGGGCAAGTATTAGAGCATCCCAATAGAAGTGTATTGACTTGCTTTTACATATTGTACTTCAAAGAGGAAACTTGTTTGTTTGAAGGTCGTTCATCAGTAGACAATAACGGCTTCTTTCTCTTCTCCAGTGGGAGTTTGTGACCTTGCAGGTTGGGTATCAGCCTCTCACAGAATGGAAGTCCGTAACGTTGATGCTTACACTGCCTTTCTGCTAGGGCATTATCCATTCTTTCTCTTCATCTGCAAATCTGTGTGCTAAAGAAATTGTTAACAACAAATGACGTCTGGTAGGATCTGCTAATGCCTTGCTTTTCACCTCCTGAATTAAGTTTTTCTATTTTTTTTCAGCTGCTAGAATAGCCAGACCAAAATAAATTCTTTCTGGTACAAAGTGTAGTCTAGAAAATATTATACATGGGTAACTTCTCTGATTTTCTAAGGATTAACCACTTCTGGTGATATTCGGTAAATTTATTAGACTTGACTTTTGAAGAGACTGCTCCCATCTGTGCCAAGAGTAATTTGAGGAAAGGAATGTTTTCAAGCTTCTTGTTCTTGTAAAAATATTTCTGTCTACCTGAAGGACATAAAATTATTTTAAATAAACTGTTTTGTTGACCCAAGATTGTCAGGAAAAGCTAGTGTGTGCGGTTTTAAGGCTTTCCCTCTATTTTGTAACTACAGTCAAATACTGTTCAAAGCATAATCTCATAGTGATGACAGACACAGGAGAATAAATGTGATGTGGGGATCTCTTCAGAGAGGCAATATTGATAGCCCATAAAAAGTTCATATGCTTTAGGATGATGTACTGTTTCCCATTTGTTTCTTATTTGCTGAAGTTTTCTTCCTCTGATTGTTAATTGTGTTGTTTGGTTGATTGTTCCTACAAGCAAGCTTAAAAGCTCAGCTGTTTTATTTCTTACTGTGCCTAGAAGCCATATCTCAAATCTCTATGAATTCTTTAGACTGCTGTCCTCTTTTGTGGTCTGTCTTTCCCTCTGCTTTTCTTTTTCTTGACGCTAAAACATTCCTCAGCATGTCCCCAACATCTTCTTGTTGAAGCGATGAGCGTATCTAAATTCATCTAGGTTTGCAATTGAAATCTTTGATGTCTTTAGAACTATTTCTGAACCAAATAATAGAATCACAAATGTGTGGCAGAATTCTGCTAAAACCATAGTCTTGGTTCTTGTGTGGCCAGGGTGTGGGAGACTATCCTCTCCAAATTTTTCCTTTTTTTGCTCTTCCATTCCCTTTTTGGCATGCTCCACCTGGAGAGGAAGGAGTAAATCTTGACTCTCACGGTAATATATAAGAACATTACTTCAGTCATCAAATATGTATGGTGAATTATTCTGTTCATTGCAGTAAATAAAGCATACACTGAAATTTTTCTGTTTAACAAGTAAAGCATTCCAAGCTGCATTTTTGAACTCAACCTTTTTCCAAACATGATAGAGCAAAATTTATGTGATTCCTCCAAAGCAAGATAACTGAGTTTAATACAATGGCAGCTCTTGAGTTTACATTTGAGAAAATACACTCTTGTACTCTGACACGTGAGACTGGCCTGTGAAGTCTGATGTCTAAATTGCATTTGTACAATTTGTACACAAGATTTGTACAATTTGTACACAAGATTTCCTCATTTTTGTTGTTTGTCCTTGTGTATTTGGAAATAATTGGTTCTTCATGTGTTAAGTCATAATTGTAAAGAAGTAGAAATATGAGAAAATTTGCAATTTCTGCATGGACTGGAATGTCATTTGAAGGCTACAGTTTAGCAGAGATTAATGGCATAATGCCATTCTTTTTCCTCAAGAAATAATGGCCTTTTTTTTTTCCAAGAAAAGAATTTTTCATTAAGGTCATGAGAGTGACACGTATCTCAAATGTGGCAGTTTCATTACATCTGTCAGAGGAAACAAACATGCGATCAGAATGTGATTACAGGTTGGTTTAAAGGTTATGTTAGTGGTTTTGTATCCACTGCACAGGGATATTAGTATACAGGATAACAGTAGTGAGATCAAGATCAATGAATAATGCAAATTTTTTTCTATATTTAACTCAAGCTGATTTTAGTGCTGACCTACAAACAATTTAGGTTTTATGTTTGGAATTAATTATAGTGTCTTAAAATAATGAACATCTTACAGTAATGCCAATGGAAAAGATTGGTATCCTGAGTATTTTAATTTGCTAGAAAACAGCTTCAGCGTTGACTACATGCTCTTAAGATTTTTCTGATTTGACCATGATGAACCAGAAAGGATTTCTGCAGAAAGCCTCTTACAAAGGTGGTTTGCTGAACCTCACCATAAAGAACCCAGTTTTGGCAGTAGTACTAGAAGGGTAATTTCCATGGGCTCCCTCAAGAACTACTGGGAACAGAGAATCTTCTCCATACCTTTGCCAGGAAGTATTCAGAGACTGTCTTCTGTAATTATTAGTGAAGCCTAGGAGACTTCCTGACTTAAGTAGGGAATATAGGTAGCCAGCTACAGATCTCAATTAACATATTTTTAAGAAAATGAAAAGATGTGACTTGGGAACTGCTGATTCCCAGGTCAGTCCATTTTCAGCTAATAATGAATTACTTCTAATTTTTTTATTTGTAGCTTTACTGTACGAGTCTGCACAGATTTTGAAGGTCAAAGTATTTCAGATGAGATAGGTAAGAAATGTTTTCTATTCCTATAATTCACTCTGGCCTGCTCCATTTCAGATGTATTTTTTTCCTACACTTGGAAAGACAATAGGAGTGAGATCCTCCTAAGGCAAGAAAATGCAGTTTAAAAAAAGTGTGTGTGTGTGTATACATATATCTTATAAGCCTTTTATTACTCACTTAAAGGACTTTTGTTTCAGATTTAGTCATTTTCTAAATAAAACCAAGAGTGTACCTTGTTGGAGAATGTTCTGTTTTGGAAAAAAATTAAAGAGGTAAAAGTCCTGTACACATACAGATCTGTCAATGAAATCAGAAAGTTTAAATTACGTATCCTGCATATCTTGGATCAAAAACTAATGGACTTTTAAACAGACAGGTACTTTAAGCATGGATTAGTTTTTCTTGAAAGAGTTAGGTTAGTTAGTTATAATGCATAATGAATTCTTTGCTATTTTGTTTCTGTTAAATCAATAACTATTTATTTATTTGTATCCTTTAGTGCTGAAAAGTGAATTGCAGTTAGACTCATTGAAACAGAAAGGAGCTATTAAGAGGACCCTCTTCTTTGATTACCATCAGTCACATCATTACTTCTCCATTGTGATAGAAAGACAGAAACAACTCCATTGCCAGGACTTCCTTGTTTATCTCAGAGTAAGTTGTTTAAAACATTTTGGACTGCCATCGTTGTTTGAGTAGTACCAGGGATTTAAAGATAATAATAAAAAAGGAGCCACTGGAAAAGGAAGAATAATTTCCAAAATTACAAAAATTGATATGATAGACCTCATCTGTATGTTCAGTATGTCCAGAGCATATTGTTACCTTGAAAAAATTCCATATGTAAAATAATGGCCTATGTTTAAAAAAAGTGGTCAATTTTGTCATCTTTAATCAATGCAAGTATTAAAGAAAGACTTCTTTTGAAGAGTATAGAGTTTCTGTATATAAAAATACATTCGTTTCACATTGTTCTGGAAATTCTGATCAAATACTGCATCTTCTGATACAAAAATGCAAGATTGCTTTCCTTTTGTGGTATCCCTTTATGTTTTTTAGTATTCACAGTGAGGTAATAAACTAATCATGTTAAATATCATGCCAGTTCAGGTTCAAAAGATATTTTAAAAGAGTCTTACCAGAAATACTGGCCTAAAATCCATATATTTTAAAAAATATTTTTAGATGTTTTTAGAAAAATGAAAACTGTGTAATTGAAGTTGTAAAGGAGAAAGGGTCAACACTTGGTCACTTGCAGATGGAGTGACATCATGCAGTTGAAGTAGATTCCAAGTCTGATCCAAGAAATGCAGTGGGAGGTAAAATGGAGAAGTTTCAAGCACTATGTAAGGACATATCTAGACAATAAAGGTGGTTGAGTTTTACCATTGCTAATTCATATAAATTTCTGGTTATGGTACAAATATGGTACAAATACATGGTACAGCAATATTACCTCCACAAATCCACACATGCCCTACCTCCATTTCAAAAGGAAGGCAGGCAGTAGCTGATAGGAGTTGGTTCTGTGTGTCTCTCTTAAACAGCTTCATTTTAGGCTAATGCTTTGAAAAATTTCTGAGTCTACTCAGCTCAGCCAGCTTCTTCCAGATGTGGGGCTGTGGAGGCAATGTGTTCTGGGCATTCCAGTTACTGGTGAGTCACTTTGCTTTCCTAATGACACCACACGCAGCCAGAATTTGGCCAGCAGCTGTCAAAGAATCATGCCTTTGCCTTCAATAAAGACCACATCTTTACCTTCAGAAGTCTGAATCTGTTGTTATACCATACTAACTGAAATAATCATAGTAAACCATTCGTTTTTATTATGTGATTGTCACTCACAGGATGAAACAGAATTTAGAGATAAATTATCTCCCATCAATATAAACTTCAATTATAGTTTGGATGAGTCCAGTTTTGAAGATGGTTTGACTGTGAAGCCAATACTGAACTATTACCAGAAAAGCTCATTAGCAGAGCAGGTATGAATTTTGCATGCCACATTTTCTGTATGTAAACATGAAAGCATTTACAAATATTGTGTGTGTCATCTTCCTTAAAAAAGAGCATCACGGCCAGAAATTACACAACAGAAATTTAGTTAATTCAAAATGTAGATTGAATATAAATATAGAACCAACAGGCCTTTCAAATATTTCCAAAACTTTCTTGTGCTCATGGTTCTTATTGCATTCTAGAATATGTAAGCCAGGTTAGTGTGGGAAAGGGCCTGAAGATTATATTGTTCTGTTAAGGACATATTTGACCATCTAAATAGTCTCCAACTACCATGTGAAAAGGAACTTGTAGAAAGGAGAAAAATACTTAATTCACTAAGGCAATGGTAGTGGTATTTAAGACACTTAGGTTAGCAATATTTAATGAAGTGATTTGGACTTAGAGCCATTTACTAACTGTATTATAATTGTTTACTTTGCAATAATACAGGCTTACATTCTGGTTGACTGTGGGGAGGACAATCTCTGTATTCCTGACTTGCATCTTTCTGCAATGCCGTAAGTTAAATAAAATAACCTGTGCTGTATATAAGAAAGTCCAGACACTGCTAACTGTTGCAACAGAATGAAGCATGTAGAACACAGCTCTGTTGTTTACTGTAGCTAATTACTCTTACCTGATATCCAGATTTTAATTTGTGCATCCATTTCATCTATAAAACCAAGAAACAGAGAAACACACACTTCCAAACCACATTCATGATGTTTAATGGTTATCACAGAAGATATAGTTTGCAGTTGTTTGTTTGGAGTGGTTCTAGTTCTCTGAAAACCAAGAGATGATACAAATCGTTGTTCATAGGAGATTTCAATTTTTTATTTCAGTGTGCCAGTGACTTTGAACTTGGACACAATTCTCCTGTACTCAATATACAGTGAAGTAAATAAATCTCAGAATAAAATTTTCAAAACAGGGCAATAGTTTCTCCTGTGGAGGGAGAAATATGCCAAGCAGGACAAGTGGGGAACATCTGAGTTACCTGACTCTGTCCCATCATCAGAATCAGTCCGTAGCTGTGAAAGAAAGGGGCACAGTGCCATTGCAGGTCTCAGGAGAATTTCTGTCATTGTTCGTATTACAATGGACATGAGAAGAAAACTACCACCTTTGTGTCCTCCAGAAAACAATGCTGATGAGACCCCCATGGCAAGTGATTTCTCCACTAAATACTTCTTGCTGTTTAGAAAGTAGTCAGGCTGTGAAATTCTATACCAGTAACTTTGAAGCTTTGTGGCAGTCCACTTTGGCCATGGAGGTGTTTTCTCTTGACCTCTTTTCTACCCACATGCTGGTGTACTTTTTCATGGGGTCATTTTTAATACATATGCTTTATTTTGTGTTCACAGAGTATTTTTCAAAAGAGATGTTCTGAGAGCAAAATGTCCTTTTGCTTTATTCATGTGTAAATCCTAATTGTGCATGTTTTAACTCCTGACAAGTAGTGTGTTCTGTATAGGGATACAGATCAGCTGATAATTGGAGAAGAAAACTGTGTCATGCTCATAATAAATCCAAGGAATGATGGGGAAGGAGCCTATGAAGCTGAGCTACATATAAAGATTCCACCTGAAGCAGATTACACTGGGGTTGAACGCAACAACAAGGTAAAGGAAAATCAAAATGTTGGCAATAATGAAGCAGACAACAGAGAGCAAGGATAACCTGCATAGGCTGTACCAGCTGAAACAGCACATAAAGAGGTTCCTCTTAGGAAGAGGGATTCCATCAACTCTCAGCTATCCTTGCTTGCACAGCCCAGGGTAAAGATCAGCCATGCCTCCAAATGATGGGAAGGACAGGACCATTCTGTTCAGACCGGTTCAGCTCCTTCCTGTTAACTTAGTTGTAATGCTACACAAATACTGTCACATTTCTCCTTGGAATAGAGGTATTCACATCATTCAGATTTTGAAACAGTAAATACTACCAATAGCAGAAACTAATACTGCCAAATTCCCTGAGTGCTTCCAACCTGGGATCCCATGGTACCAGCTCCCAGTCAGAGTTAATGACCCCTGCTGACCCCCTGACACTTGGGACACTGCTGTCTCCTCTTGCAGCACACGGGTGTTTTACCATTATTAAGGGTGTCCCAGTCTCTAATATCCTGGATAGCTGGACATTACTGCAGTATAAACTTGACAGAGTTGTTTTCCCTTGTCGTCAATTCTTTTATGTTATGAATGGGCCAAAAATGCAATTATAATGTAAAATGTGCCAGTGTTCACAGAAGGACTAGTGTTGACTGAAGTCCTGCTGAGCTGTACTGAACATGAAGTGTTTTTCCTTTTTGGGTCTGTTTGTTTTTTAAGAGCAAAGATGAAACACTATCCTGCAAACAAGCCGCGTGTTCATGTATTCTCTGTTGGGACAGCAAGTCTGAATTGCCTCATCTGCACATAAATCTCCCAAGCTGTTGCAACATGAGCCTGCTTTTTTCTCTTAGTGCCTGGAATGTTCAAAAGGGCCTCAAGGGTGAGAGTGGGAGAAAGCAAGTTAATTTCCTTTCTAAAGGCAAATGTTTTTAAAGAAGTTGAAAGTAACTTACAAGGTATTTCCGTATTCTCCTTCTGTCAGTAACTTTATTAATGGGCTTCTAACCTAGTTTGAAAAAAATTACAAGAAGAATAACAAGAAGAAGTAGTGTTATCATCAAAGATGATAGAAATTCTCTGCAACCTCACATCTCAAAGCATATCTTAAAGACACCAGCCTTTTCCTCCTGCCTATTCCTTTTCTTCTCTTTGCAAAGCCTCTGTTTTTTTGGTCTGTAATCTACAAAACTAAAGTTCTCTTTAATATGCTACAAATGCTTATCTTTTTCCTTCATTTCTCTGTAGAAATCTTTTGCTGTTCTTTTAGATGTTACCAAGGTGTCAGAGGAAGCACTTAGTCCAAAACACACTGCACATTTTAGCACATATCTGTTATTTGAAGGACTTTGGGGCAGGGGTGGGCGAGAGGTTTGACGTGAGTCATCAGTGTGCACTCACAGCTCAGAAAGCCAAACGTGTCCTGGGCTGCATCAGGTCTTCCAGTACCAGAAGGGAGCCTAAAAGAAAGACAGAGAGGGGCTTTTTACACAAACATGTTGTGACAGGACAAGGGAGAATTAATTCAAATGGAGAGAGTAGGTTTAGATTAGATATTAAGAAAATTTCTTGGCTGTGAGGGTGGTGATGCACTGGGACAGGTTGCCCAGGGAAGCCGTGGATGCCCCATCCCTGGAGATATTTAAGGCCTGGTTGGATGGAGCCACCTGATATAGTGAAAGGTGTCCCTGTCCACAACAGGGGGGTTGGAACTAGATGATCTTTAAAGTCCCTTCCAATCCAAACCCATTCTATGATTTGGAGCAGAGAAAAATCATTCAGAGCTTTTTATGATTTTAGGAAAAATTGAATTTTATAGTGCCAACACAGTTCATAGAGAAAGGAAGGAAAGAATATATGGGAGATCCTGGTGCTTTGGAAGAATAAAGAAAAGCTAGAATGGGTTGGGAAGGAGTTTTAAAGTTAGAATACTTTTTCTTTTGAAGACAGAATTGTAAAACCCCAGGAAACATAATACAACCTCTTCATTTTTTTCAGATTTTGTGGAAGAAAAAATACTTCTCTGACAAATCCAATCCTGAATCCTTGTACATTTATGAAAAACTGCCTTCCTTTTGTCCACATTTACCTAGTTCACTCCCACACACAATTTATTTCATATTCTCTTGCTTTTCATATTTACTCCATTCAAAAAGATGTCATCATATTCTTTCTGGGAAGGATAAAAACATTAGTCCTGCTTTCTACCTCATTGTTAGTGTGTTTCTTTCTGCATTTCAAGAACCATTTTCACAAGGATTACAAATGGCACTGAAAGCAAGTTTATTCTTTCTATTGTTTTTAAATGGTAAATGTGTATTTCTTAAAACCATGGTTTTTGCAATGTTATGTTTCCATTAAGTAAACTAAAAAATTAACCTCTGAGTGCATTTGGGAAAGAAATTGGTGTTGTAAATTTCTTCTAAAATTTTCTAAATGTAAATACTTCTGTTACCAGGATGACCAAATTCTTAGGGGTCATAGTATAAATGAGTATAAATGAGAGGGACTCACTTTGAGAAAATACAGCAATTTGAACTGACAAGATAACAGAAGAAATTATCACACTGGATGCAGTAAACACTGAGGTATATGGAAAAAAAAGGTCTCTTGGTCTGCAGGCACTTTTTGAGGCATGGACTATAGATGACAATTACAGTTTTCATGTCAGTTGTAGTGGAGTCAGGATTTCAATACTTATTTTTGTGTTTGTGATGTATCCTGCCAGTGGGGCATCTGTGACTGCTCCTGAAATATACTTATTTTAATACGGAGCAATTTCAGCAGACAGGAAGACTTATGGAAGAACCCGTTGCAATCATGTTCTTAAAGCTCAGGCTTTAGGATTGCATTTACTCTTGGTTGTAGCTGTGTTTACAGTTTTCTGTAGCTGTTTTTCTCCAGACTGCAGAATTCCTGGTATTAAGGCAGAGATAAGATTCATCTCAGAGCCAACAAAACAGGTAGACTGAGACCAGAGTAAATGAAATGTAATCAGGTGAATAAATCACTTGACACATTTCTGATGGAACTGAAAAATCTGTAGAATCAAATAACTAAATTACGCTGTCATAATTTCAAAGTAACTGTACTCACAGAGGATATTTTTCTACTTTATTATGGGGCTATTCTGGATTTAGTCTAATAGAGAAACATACATTAACTGCTTAGTAGAGAAACACCTTAAGTGCCTCCTGTCCAGCCCTGGGGTTTTTTTCTTAATTTCATTTTCACAATGTATTGTGTTACTGTGTATAATTTGAATTACACTTGGAAGCTGCTGAAGTCAAAAACTTAACTGAAAATATACTTGCCTTCTACCTCCTCCCTTCAGCTTTATGCAGTACAGTGTTCGACCTGCCTCACCTGGCATTATCTCCTTACCTCAGACCTGACACTGTAGAATATTGCACACAGACTGTGCAACTGCATAAAAAATGAACATTTTGCAGAAATGTGATCTTACGCAAGTGGAGAGGCAAGTGAATGTGTGTGATTTTAAAGTTTAGGGTCAAGGACATGATTTTGGAGCTTCATTGATTCCTGCAGAAGCTGACACATCCTTCAGTCAAAAGCTGATGATTGAAATAGAATTACTTAAAATGAAATCAAGTGTGTTTTTCATCAGTTGTATTTTGGAAACACTTAGAAGGTCCACAGACCAGGTAAATGAGAAAATTACCAAAGCTTCACTAGTTACTGGAAACCCATTGGCTTGCAGTAACTATTCATAGGTGTGTAGTAGGTGTGAATTTTCTGGAATTAGCTGTTATGAAGAAATCATAACCACATTACCTCTTATTTCCAGCAGTAGAGCCAGAGACAGCATATACTGCTATATGGTACATTCTTACACTACAGCAGTCACTAGCATGACTGGGTGTTTAAACCCTCAGCCATTGCCTGAATACTGTGCACTAATCCTTTGCTCCATGACAGAGTTGCCCATATTGAACATCTCAATCCTGCCTTAGTAGCAAAAGCTGGGACCCAAATTTATATGGAATAATTAGTAGAAGTAAATCAGGCAAAAGAAAGGACTCACAGATATTTGTTACACACCAAAAACATCATGTATTTTGGCAGAACTACCTCTGCTCAGGCTGGAAACTGCAGAGTGATACAGATCACATCCAGATATGTAGTGCAATGGTTAAGCTCTGAGGCATTTCCCCCATGCCTTTCTGAACTAAAGCATGGTACTCTTAAAATAAGAAAAAGTCCTGAAACATTCTTGTCTTACTTGAAAATTCTTAGACTAAGTACATTGTGGCTGGCTAGATGAGATGTGATTTGAGCCTGGTGAAAGCAAAGACTAGTTCTTCATACATCAACTAGATACATACATATACATCAACTAGAAGATGGTACCTAATCTATCCCTTTTTCCCCAGAAAACAAAATTGGAAGGTGATGGTAAAGAAAAGAGGAAGTGTTTTACTCGCCAGCCTGTTGAGTTTAACTATTCTGGCATCAATTAGTAATTCATCACTACAGCCACAAAAGAGAGTTTCAAGTTTGTAGACTGCCTGGGTTACTTAAAGCATCCGATCATTTCCTAGCTAAAATGCACCCTGGGAACACACGTATTAATTGTTTGGATTTTACTTCTGATCCAGACTGCCAAAAAGACTATGTGTTGCTACAGAAATACAAATTGCTCCCAGTGTCAGGTAGAAGGGCTTGGTGGCAAACCCTTCCATCTGGCTGAGTTACATGTGAACGCACTGATACTGACAGTAGTAGGTATACAAGTCTCAGCTCTTACTCGCTTCCTGCCTGGTTTTAATTTTCCTATTTTGTACTTAACCACCTCAAAAAGGTGATCGGTGCAAAAACAAAGGCAGTACATCTCATTCATTATTGAAGGAATTCTACCACAGTTGACCCTTTGCCACATCTTTATACTACACAAATTAGCTATTGTGATGCTGGTCATATAAATTCTGTACCATTAATAATTTTCAGTCTAGGAACATAGCCCCCAGATTGCAAAAGAACTGCTTGAAAAATTCCTCTGTTTTCTCAGCCTTTGAGGGACAAAAAAAATGTGTGATAAGGGCTGATTTACTCTGTGCTGGTCTATGATACAGCATTTTTAAAGAAACTGCCAAATGTCTAATATAAATGAGTATTTATTTCCAACTTTTAGACCTCAGTTTCAACCCCCCTCCCCCAACAAAAGCAAAACTATAAACCCACACATCAAGATCAGGTGGACAATTTTCCAAGCAAATTTGATTTCAACTGTGTTAACACCCTCTTTTCTCCCATGTGTTGCTTCTCACCTCTAATTAACCAGCTGGAAAGAGTGTAAAAAATCCTTCCTTCCCAACTCTAGAGAGGCTTGGGAGGGCTATTAGTGCACTGGACATGCTGTGTAACAAGCCTCGTTTCCTCTTAGCAAACTGTAAAAATGTCAGTGTACAATGAGGTGTGTACTGAGGGCATGCTTCACATGGGCTCTGTTTAGGACATGCCCTGTCTTTTCTTTTAATCTCAGGAAAGGATGAGGACAGCATGTCCATGCTGGCTTTTACAGATAGGGCAAATTGGTCTGGAGATTTCCCAGGTCTTTTTATATAAAGGGCATGAACTTATTCACACTGCTTCATCTGTGAGAATCACAAATGAATAGAAAGGGAGTGCAACTTGGTGCATCCTGCTTTTACAAAGCTGGTTTACTTCTGCACATATATGGAAATACCTTCATTTACTGAAGATGTCAGAGAGGAAAACAGAAAAAAAACCCACACATTTTTTTGCAAACCCCCCACATTTTATTGCTTTGCCTTACTCTGTATCTCCTGGCTTGCACTCTTTAATAGCTGTTCCTGCTCTTGTAAAGTTTGTTTTGTTTACAGATGATACTACTTGTGATAAAGATTGCTATAAACAACAAAAACCTTTATATCTGGTAATGTGAAAGCCTATGTCTCTTGTTGCTAATTTATAAACACCCATAACAGTTTATGTTTTTACAGAAGTATTAAATGTTCAAAGTATTTTACCATAGATTGGAGAATAAAGATCTAGAATTGATCCAAGTTTTGCCAATGCCAGAAATTCATTCTAGAGACTCCTGGTGATAGATAACAACCACTGTAATTAGTGTGAGACCTATTCTTAGTTTTGCCCACTCTTATTTTCTTTGTTGAGTCGTAATGGCTACAGGAATGATTCCCAACAACAAAGCAGTATGGTAAAACTAGACATAGAGTGATCTCATAATGATTCTTAAGGTACTGGGAAACTATCCTGTTTGTTTTTCCCTGGCATCAGTTTTCCCCCTTTGTCTGACAATAACCAAGTAAATGTTTTGATAGTACACTGAGCAGGTGTCTGAACTCAAAAGAAAGGTCACAGTCAAAAAGGCATCACTTTCCCAACTGGATACATTTCACTGTGATCTCTGACCTCTATATTGGTGTCCTTTTGTTGCAGGCACTGCGTGTACTGAGCTGTGATTACAAGATGGAAAATGAAACTAGAATGGTGGTTTGTGATCTTGGGAACCCCATGGTGGCCGGTGCTAACGTAAGGGAAAACCAGATGCTTTTACTGATTTTTATCTACTTGAATTTTAAAGGGGAACAAATGGAAATTTATTCAGTTACCAGGATATGTCCCAATAAGCAGCACATAAACCAAATTATTTACCTGGACAAGATTTTGTTGCTGTAATGAAAGGCAGAACTGTGCTTCTGAAAAATTAGCAATTTGTTTTTCTAAAAGATGAATTATGCTAGTTTTATATCATTTAAAGAAAGTGAGAGTGGTTCAATTTATCACAGAATTTGCACTAGTATAGTGAAAATTCCAATCCATAATGTGATCTGTTTATTTCTCCCTTTTAGTATTCCCTCTACTTTAAATATATAGATATAGATATAGATATATGTATAGTAAATGACAACTTCTTCAGCCCGATTCTCATCTTGAGTGCATAAGGGTTGTCTTAATCAGTTTATATCACAATTTATATCCAGGAAAATGTGTTTGGAATAAAATTTTGCTTCAAGTTATTATTGTAATTCTAAAGATTTTCCTAAGATAGCCTTTCATAAATCATACTACATATTAGATGAAATGATCGTAGCCTTGTTTTTGGACAAAAGCTGAACTGAGTAATTACTGATGATGAACACTAAATAAGGATTAAAAAAAGGTTCGGAGATAGAAAATTCCACAATTGTCATCCTTTGTCCGTATTTCATGGCAAAACAATCCAGGAAATCCCAGAAGTGTTAAATCCAGGAATGTTCAGCCATGGATGCTCTTGCAGAGGAATTTAGTGTTTCTCGTAAATTCATAGTGCTATAAATATTGCACTAAAAGAAAATAATCCAGACAATGATACCTAGATAAAAAACTGTCCTAATAAAAATGAAGCAGTCAACGGCATGAATATATATCAGGAATAAATAACAGCTTTTAATTGAAAACGACAGTTGTCGAATTTCATATTGGACCTATGGCTTTGCAAAGAAATCAAAGCAAACTTCTTTAGTATTTTCAAAATCCCTACTAAGTTAAGGTTTGTCCTTCCTATGGAAGATCAATATTTCACGTTTCATCCTCTTTTAAGGCCTGGCCTCTTAGGATCTTGAAGCAGTTCATGTCTGACCCTCAATAGAAGAACCAAATGGGTCATATCATAGGAGATTGGACTAGAATAAGTTTCTTTGGATCCTAGGGATAGCCTCAGATCAGCCAAAGAACTTTTGAAAGTGAATGAGGGCAGGTGTCTTATACAGTCATCTGCTTGCATGGTCACAAGCCGTCCCAGAGATTCTTTGGCACTACAAGGAGGGGTAAACCATTGAAAATTGAGCTCCAGGTGATGGAGCTCCTGGGAAGAGCAATCTTCCTGGTGAGGATCCTTCTCCATTGAACTATTGTGAACTAGAAGTCTTAAGACATGACTATAAAGATTTTCAGGGAAAGACATAGACAAGAAGGGAAAAAGCTTTTTAAAGTTTTGTTTTGTTCTACTTAATGAAAATCCTAAAAAAGTAAAAGTAATTGAAAACATGTCTGAGGAATGACATTTTCATAATGGGATGATGGGACGCAATGATGGGCCAAAGCATGAGACAAATTCCAAGTCAAGGCAAATAATTGAGAAGGCAGCAGTTTTACTTACCTGCTTAGTAGTTTCCTAGTTAGTGTCAAGGCAGAAGCAAATTCTCAAGATACAGACAGAAGTGGGCAAGAATCTTGTGGGTGATTGGGATGCAGTGGAGGGGGGCAGGAGAGCATGAAACCCCTTGGGTTTGGAAGAGAAAAGGAAGACCAAACACAAAAGACACTAACCTGTGTACCAAGAAGAAAATCTTTGTAGTTTGCATATTGTCATAAGCATAAGCAATGGAAAGGTCTGAGTGTAGAGGTGTTATACTATGGACCCTCATACTCCTCCCTTTGAATCCAAAGCCCTGTTTCCACATCATCCTTCACGCAAAATTCTAGTAGTGTGAAGACTTCAGGAATGCCATTTGGTAGCCACTAAAACAGTACTACTCCTAGCTGTCTCCTTAGGAATTTTCACAGCTTAACTGATCCTTCTTTTCTTCAGAATCAACTCCAGGACTGCTCTAAGTGCCATTCCTAAGCGAACTACTTTGTAAAGAGAGTCTTAGAAGTAGCAGAATAAAGCAGCAGGGTTCATAACAGTTTCAAGGGTTTTCTACTTTATAACAAAATAATCCAGCCCCTTAAAATTGAGGCATACAAAGATAGAGCATTACAAAGCCAGATGGCAAAATTGTTTGATTAGAGTGAGTGAAATCTTAAATCCTAAGTTTATCTTTGAAGCCAGCTCTCCTGGAAGCTCAGTAAAGGTGAAAGGACTTGTGTTTTTTCAGTCCAAACATATTTATGATGGCAAATGTACTTCCAAAAACAAAATACCAGCCCTTTGTACAAATTGCATAAATCTCAAATGGTTGCTCTGATCCATTTCCAATTTTGCAAAACAATTCTGCTCTGGCAGGAGATCAGTTATTCTCAAAATACTCAGTCAGAAAGGGACTCTTTGTGGAAGTTGTGAGTGGGAAGGAAGGGTTAGGTCAAAATTGAACATTCCTAAAACTCTTTAACTATTGAGTCACCTTAATGACTTGCCAGCACCTTGAAATCCTAAAATTCTCGAGCTCTTGAAGGTCAGCTTCTGAGAATGAGGGTTATGTCACAATTTTGTAATACAATCCATGCGATATTAGTGCAGCAGACTACAGGGTTGTCTGACACTTCACATCTTCAAAATGCACTGTGAACTGGCCACAAAAATTGTTTACTGGCCACAAAAAAAATACTTCACCTTTTCAGTAATATCTTTGAAATTTAACAAAAAAAAAAAAAAAAGATGAAACAGTAAAAAAGAAAATAAAAAGATGTGGTAAGGAAAGCCTCAGTGCCACATGGCCCAGAATGCAAACTAAAAGTCTGACGGCATCTCACTGATGAAGATTGCTCAACATACTTATTTATGGCACTGAAATGGATCAGACTGACAAGCTTCCTAATGCCTGTTCAGTGGCATTAGCAAGTGAAATGTAGGTTTTATTAAAAATTCTGGTAGTAAAATTTGGAGGTTCATAGAAATTAATAGAAATAAGGTTAGAAGACTGGAGGCTTGGAAGATCTTGGCTATTTCTTGGTATGTACCTAACTGATTCTTCAAGAGCACTGGGTTTTATCTTTCTTATGCACTGTAAGACACTTCAAAAAAAGCTACACCTGTCTCCCAGAATGCTCCTAAATCCTGTCAAACATAATAGATTAAAACATAAAAGTAATAGCAGAAATTTCATGTATTTCATGATGTTAAAAACATGAAAATAATACAGTTTTAATGAAACTAACTTCACTTGGAAAACTTAAGTAAAAATTAAGCTATTCTGATAATTTATGTCCTCCTAAAATAACAATGTTTAATTATTGCTAAGTTATAGGTTCAAGCAAGTTAAACTCCTTTGGCCTCAGTGGGTTTTCAGCATGGGCATGTGAGCATCTTTGCCCCATTATTAGTAGTGATGTCAAGGGTTACTTGACATTAACAAAGTCATATGACTATACAAAGATAACATCTGCAACTTATTAGAGTTATACAGTAGGAGTGTGTTTCACTATTAAATAGGGGATTAAGCCTCAGGGGTGTAATAGATCATCAAAACTGCAGTTTATTTCTGTTCTGTCTGATGAAAATTTTCTTTGGTTCATAAAATCTTTTTTCTGCTGTAAGTGGAAACAAGTTTATTTAGACTGGTTAGTAAAAACAGTAAGAGAAATGGTAAATTGAATGTTTTGAAATATTTGTGTAAAAGACTAAAAAAAGTCATTATATTTTTAAAGGTGAGTGGAATATCAATACAGTTGCTAATATCATCTCCAAAACGTGAGCTTAAAATTAAACAGCTTACATCTCTATTCCAAGTCAGCTATTCAACTTCTGAGTAGTTTGATAAGCACTGTTTTTTCATCTGAAAGATTTTGCTTCCAAAAGGAGAAATCAACTGTAACTGTGACATTAGGATAATCAGAATTCAAAGATTTGAACTCGCCATTGCATTTATGATGACAATATTGCTTCAGCATGGGCCAGGTGAAAGTAGTTGAAACACGTTAAGTAAGTCTTGTTGTGGTGATGGATTGTATTGCACCACTGCAAGTGAAGAAAGGAGGAGAATTGAATGAAAAAAAATTGGTGGGAAAAAGGAATTACGTACACATATGAAATTACATCCACAGAGGAAAATTCCTCATCTTTGGTGATGGTGAATGTAAGTCCCAAACATAAAACCCTAAATTTTTGTGTCCTGTTGTGTTGCTGACAAGGTTTCCTTAAACATTTGAAGGATGTTATGCCAAGCAGACAACTTTTTTTCTTCCCCCACCCCCTCTAATCTAGTCAGATATTGGCAGGAATGAGGGGATGATGTCCTCATTTCCTAATGCATTTTGATGGGTTTCTCAGGAAGATTGTTTCTCCACGTGGAGGATATGTCTATGTGTAACGATCCTTTTTTAAAAAATGAAAGCACAATGTGCATGTTATCCTGCAAAAAATTCTACCATCAGGCCAGATGTAAGATAGAGGGGGGAGTGAGAAGTTGAAGGAATTGCAACATTCACATTTCAAAAATCAACAGATTTAGAATGTGCAGTTGAAACAATAAAAACCAATAATTTAAACATTGCAGTAGAATTTAACTAATTTAACATTGAGGGAAGATGGCACCTCCCGTTACTCACCTGCCACTTAGACACTGGGGCTGTAAACATGTCCAACAGGAGGCTTACAGAGACCCTACCACAGGCTATTGTATAGTCTTTCCCTAGTTAGCCCTTCTCTCTTCTGAATTAACTTGATTTGCTTATCCTTGCTCCTCTTGCAAAGGAAATGGAAATTGTCACAGGGAGGAATTGCCTGCATAAGTGCAAGGGAACACCAGTGGAAGCAGTTGTCTCCTTCAGTTTTGGGAACTGTGTGTTTTACTCTCTCCTCTGGTCCCTCACTCCAAGTGGTAGCAAACTGAACTGCAAGCATAACTTTGAAGCTGTATTCCTCTTAATAGAACTGCAATGGAATAAAAGAATCAAACTGAAAGTAAATCAAAATTGCTGCTGATTTAGCCTCAGGTGCTCAGTCAGCCCCACAACACCTAAAGTATGCAGTGCAGAGCTCACAGGTGCAGAGACAATGTTGGGACCAGGAAGCTCTGCAGACCTGGGCAAAGGCGTGCATGGATGGAGACAGGGATGAGAGCTGCCAGACAACTGTTATTTTCTTTTGGCTTGGCTTGGCTTGGCAAAGCAAAGACGGTTTGGATGAAGAAGGGCCCACCGCTGTGTTCTTGGGAGTGTGCTTCTCTATTCCTCTGATCTTTCCTTTGTCCAGCCAAGTTTTCCATCTGGTGACATACACAGGCAGGATGGTATTTTTTCCTGAGAACAACTAGATGATGTTATTTCATACTAACTTTAAAAAGCAACAGTATCCAGTATAAGTCTGTGAAATGCAATGTTGAACAGTACTGTTTTATTGATCTGGAGAGATCAACCGTTTCTAGTAACCTGTTGTTTTGTTTCTTTCTCAGTTCTCCACAGGCATTCGATTTTCTGTTCAGCATTTTGAAAATTCAGATTTCAGCATCAATTTTGAGCTGCAAATAAAAAGGTTAGATGTTTTATGAAGAGCATGGTTGTTTAAATTATGAATTCCTATTAACATATGAAGTTTATTATATAATAAGGTCCCTCTTGAGTGTCAGTAATTGTTTCATGGGCTTTCCAATTGCAGCTTACTTCAGGAGGATTTTTGGAGTTGGAGCCTTGTTAGCTTTTAGCAAAATCAGTCCTGCTTCTTTAAAATTCAGGTTAACTGATTTTGGTCAATAATCCAAGGGTATTCTACAGATTTGCCAAATTTGATTTGCCAGTTTGCTGTATTTTCTACTTCAGGATTAATAAACAGTGATCACTTTGTAACAAAGGTGAATATGTACAAATATATCATGCTCTGAGTTAAACCAGACACTTCTCTTCACAAAAACTTAGAAAATAAAGGGAAAGCAGTTAAAATCTGCTCAACAGATTTACTGGCATGGAGAGAACTGTTCCAGTTTGATGCAGGTGAACTTTTGTAATTTTTCCATTAGAGTCCTCCCCATTTGTGGGCCTCACATATTAATATTGTAGAATCTTGTGTTTTATGCTGAGCAGTACTTCTTCCACAGGAACAAAAAGGCACAGAGTGGGCTAGGTTAGGATAACCTCAAGAACAAACCTGGAGCTTTTTCAGTAGGTGGCAGGGCTTCTGCTCCATCTGTCATCAAATACACACTGGAGTTCCATATGGGCCCCTCTCTGCCCCACATGCAGAGACTTAATTGCTAATGTCTGGCCTTTAATGAGGGCCTTGATCATGTTCATTATGGTAAATAACTGAGACATTTAAAATGTTTAAGTCATGTTTCCATAATGTAACCCTTGAAGGAAAGGCCATGCAGAAACTCAGGAAGGGCACAGGAAGGGCACAGGAATGCCACAGAAGTCCAATAGGTCCTTGGTCAGGCCTCAGCCTTCTCCCTCAGATCTGGCTGGGGATCATGCAAATCTGGACATGGGCTCCTCTGGAGAGAGGTACAACATTTAACTTGTAGGTCCCCTGTCCATTCCACTGTTCCTTTCTTAATGCAAGCAGCAGTTTTAAATGGGTATCCACGGCTCATGTCACTACCCTTTTCGTGCTGTGAAATTGGGGAGGTCCAGAGCTTTCTGAATAGGTAAATCTTTCTAGGTAATACGAGTTGAAGGTAGGTCACTGTTTTTAAAAAGCGACGAGAATTTACTGAGGAATAAGTCTGAGCTTCAGGAGACAATAACATCTCATGTTACCTCCATGAGTGTGACTGACTAAAATGTGAAGAAAGGAAATGTGTTGGGCTACAAACTGGTATCAACATGCTGAAGAGCACACAGCTATTTAAAAAAAAAAGGAAAGAGTAAAAGAGTAAAACTTCCTGCATGGGGAATGTAGCCTACAGGTAAAACTCACTGCTTTGTACATTCTTCCACAAGCAGCAGGATAGTTTGTGCATTTCTGTGTCCTTAGTAAAACAATCCTAAAAGAAAAAGGGAACTCCATGAGGCAAAAAGAGGAAATTGCCTAAATGGAAGGAAAGAGAAGAATACATCTGAATTTGAGTCCTACATTAATTTATTCAAAAGAGAGAGCTTTCATTTACGTGAAAACATCAAGTGGAAAATAAATATTTTGGTTCCCAAGACTGAAGTTCATTACTTAAAAGAAACCAACAAGAGGCTGAGTAGCGTCTTGAAATCTAACTCCGTTTCTGATGTGGATGTTGCTATGCAATTATGTACCCCTTTGAGAGACAAATGTCCTGGCACTTTCATTTAAACTGTTTCCTTCTCTAAAAAATGCCATAAAGCACGAACAAGGTTTGAAAGCCATATACATATGATCAAAATCTGCATTTAAACTCTATGGCAAGTCGGACGAACATGCAAATTGGAAAGCAGCTTATTCTAACAAAGTAGTGGTATAATAATTTTTATACTTGTACTTCTATACTCAAAACAATGGCTATAGAGGATTACATAAAAGTTCAACTAATGTGTGATGGGAATCTGCATTAGTTTACAAACAAATTAAAGCTGCTCTTAATTTTAGCAATCTGTAACCAGAAAGCCTAGATCAAAGCAGTGTTGCTCTTTACTCCTCAGGAGTCAGTCACTGGGAATGCTGACCTCCTCTGAATGTTTCCATTTGACTGATGCTACCCAGATGTGATAACAGCAAAATGTGACAGCAATAGAAACTTAGGAAGTCCATGCTTGCTTGAAAAAAACATCCAAATTTAGTGTCGTTAATCCCATAATTAAATAAATTTGAAGTCTGTAATTACTTCACTATCTTCATTAATTTGAACCTGCGGATCTTTCTTTATATGATTGGGCTGTAATCATAGGAATGGCCTTTTGAAATAAGAAAAACTGCCTTTATTATTAAGGATTTGCAGTAACAAAAGACAGTAAGATGAGTGAGAGCGCTGGATTTTAAGCATACAGAGATCTGTTTTCACTGCTAAGTGGTTTTAAGAGTGTAAACACTCTGGATAGAGGAGGGAAGAAAACAAGAAAATCAAAGAAAGAGTTCATCTTGGTTCTTTTTCCCCAAAGACTGTCATGCAAAAGTCACAAGTTTGGAGAGTCGTAAAAATAAGATTTATTATAACAAAGCCTGTCTTGTTTATTGACACTGCCTTCCTCCAGTGCATGAAACAAACTTGTATTCTTTCAAGATACTTCTATCTATACAGATAGCCAAGTTGTACAAAGGAATTTACATGATATTCTGAGCCGAATAAATTTGTATCATCTTATTCATCATCATAACATTCTTTTAAGGGCGCTCAAGTTGATTATTAAACATGTGATGACCTCAAATATTAATCAAACTTAAATGCCAGTGTCCTACAAGACTGAAGAGTGGCAATAGGAATCCCATTTTGTGTTTTGTCCGGTGGACCTTTTGTACTGAGTGCTATGATAATCTAGAGTTCTGATAAATAACCTTTGTTAACACTTGTATATATTTTTTCCAGTTCTAACAAGATAAATCCCACCAGCAACTTAGTGAACCTCCATATCAACATCAGTGCTGTGGCTCAAGTACAGATCAGAGGGTAAGTATTCAACTGTTTCAACTCATTATGATAACTACATTTTACGGAATCTTTCTGCATATGATAATCCCATGTAGTGAATCTTTTGGCATATTATAAACCCAAATGCTTTATCCATCTAGGACACCTAGGTCTCACCCCTGCAAGCCTTGCAGGATGGAGCTACTACAGACTTATTGAGTGTCTCTGCAAAGACAGCAACCTGTAGACTCTCACATTGTAGGAAACCCAGTCAGAGCCAACATTTTATTTGGGAATTCAAATTGCGCATGGATTTTTCTAACATAAAATGCCTGTTCATATGTGTAGGTCTTCTTGTGCAACCACCTGGACACCTAATGCTGAATACCAAACAGAATCTACTGCTCTTATGGCTGGAAATGTGGAAGACATTATGGCAAGGCATAAACTAATAGAGAGCAGAGTGAGGCCTTTGGAGAAAGGATGAGTAAGAAATGAGTTATGATAAAAAGTCAACTAGCTACTACTGTAGGATTGTTACATTTCTGCCTGAAGCAAGTGCCTATTCAGTGACACAAAGTATACCAAAATTAAACAAGCACAGGATATGATCAAAGATGATAATTTCTATCTCTGTTTTCACATATAACAATTTTGGAAACTATAAAATGCAATCAGGTGATAATTGCCAGCTGAGTGTGAGCCAGCACTGTGCCTAGGTGGCCAAGAACGCCAATGGCATCCTAGCTTGTGTCAGACATAGTGTGGCCAGCAGGCATTGATCATCCCTCTGTACTTGGCACTGGTGAGGCCATACCTTGAATACTGGAATTGTTTTTGTGCCCCTCACTACAAGAAGAACATTGAGGTGCTTGGGCAAGTCCAGCAAAGAGCAAGGAAGCTGGTGAAGGGCCTGGAGCACAAGTCTGATGAGGAGCAGCTGAGGGAGCTGGGAGTGTTTAGCCAGGAGGAAAGAAGGCTCAAGAAGACCTTATTGCCCTCTACAATTAACTGAAAGGAGGTTGTAGTGTAGTGGGAATCAGTCTCCTCTCCCACGTAACAAGTGACAGGACAAGATGAAATGACCTCTGCTGGCACCAGGGGAGGTTCAGTTTGGATATCAGGAAAATTTTCTTCACAGAAGCATTGGAAGAGGCTCCTCAGGGAAGTGGTAGAATCAGTACCCCTGCAGATACTGAAAAGACATGTAGATCTGGCACTGAGGGACATGATATTATAGGGAACTTGACAGTACTAGTTTATGGTTGGACTCGATGATCTTTAAGGTTTTTTCCAACCTCAATGAATAAGATTTTATAATATCAGACTACCCTGTAAAATCTTGGAACTAGACTCCTGGCATCCTAGAGGAAGTCAGGAGGATGTCTTTTTAAAGCAAGTAATTGCCCCCAGTGCTTTTTGTCTGGGATATTGGATTTCCTGCGTCTCCTCTTACGAAACTACAGCTCAAGACCTTAACCATTAGCAGCTCTGCAAGGGTTGAACAGGAACTACAAGGCCCAGATTCACTTCCATAGTCAGGCCATGACACGTGGCTGCTGCAAGAGGGGTAGATGTTTCTTAAGTGATGCATCTCAAGGGGCTGCCTTAGATGTAAACAAATAAAAATGCATTTATTTGTGGGTTTTTTAATTTATAAAAATGTATTTATTGTTGTGACTTCTGAGAAAATATGACTACCTAGTGCTAGCAGTAAGTCAAATAATTTTACAGATCACAGAGAACATTTCCTGCTCAATATGCAATCTATCTGCTCTAATCTGCTCTAATATTCAGTCTAAATCAGAGAGATTTTTAAAGGATTTTTCATCGTATTTTGTAAGTGTATTCCGTGCTAAGAAGACTAACCCTAAAACTAGTCAGGTGGAAAAAAAAGGCTGTCACTCAAAGACTGTGTGGATGTATGTTAATTATTTTATTTTTGAAAAGCAGCACTTGAAAGACAACATGTTTAATAAGAACAGAAGTGAAAATATTACTTCATTTTCTGTAGCTAGTGGTGATCTAAGGAAATGAGCTGGATAGGAAGAGAGGTAAAAAATACAAAATTTGTAACACAGAAGGAGAAGTAGAGGCTGAGGAAATAAGAATCAAAGGTGCCATTTACTGGGCTACGGATGTGTGAGAAAATGTTGGGAGCCAGGGGCTGCTCAGTGTTGCCATGGATGAACACCCAGGCTAAGGACTGTGGAGTTTCAGACTGGAACATTTATAGTTACATACACAGGACTATTCAAAAAGGGTTGCTTCCAGTGCCGTGGAATCTATTTTTTTTTAGTGAAGTTTCTCCTCACTTTAATAAAAAAAATCTTCCAAACTTTTTATTCTTTGCAAAATTCTTGGAAACTTTGCCTCCATCGTGTTCTTTCTGTGCCATAGTGTGTTCTTTTTAATGAAAAGTTCTGTAACAGGTAAATAGACCAAAAAATGACCACAAAATCCTCAGTTCTTACGAGCTTGGTGATGAGTGGAAAAAGATGCTTGAATTACTGCCTGCAGTGCTGAGAAACAGATTATTAAATACAGAGGAATTACTTAATTGAATGACTTCCAGTTTCTTTCCTCTTAAGTATTTTAGTTTTCTTATTAGCTATAGCATTCCCAGCTGCTTTGTTGACAGATTTTGCTAATTACTCAGAGATGCTAAAACATCCAGTTCCAAGAGAATTGCTCACTATTTCCTAGATAAAAATAAAAGAGAGATTATGTCCACATTTGGACTGGAAAATATCTTGCAGTAGTTTCTCTACTTCTCTTCAGAGAGTTGCACAAAGTGGAACTGGATGCTTTGTACATTTTACTGAGGAAAAGTAAGTAGTTATGAAATTGTGCATATGCATACATGCAGATATACTTGCACAGTGGAACCATGCAAATACTTCTTCTGTGAGAAAGGAAGAAATCTTCTTCAATATCCTCTTCAAAAGAAAATTAACGTAACTCCTTAGATAGTTCAATAAGCAGTTGCCTAGTTGCTAACTAAGATTTTATTATTATGCTTACCTTTTTTCTTCTATAAAATGTAGGAGTTTTGGTATTGTCATCATTATTTCCCACTGCTGAAAGAGCACTAGGGGATGAGAGATTCAGAAAGGAAGTAATTTGGATTGAGAGGATTTTCAGCTGGCAGAATTTTTATTGTATATCCCACATAAGCCTTTTCTGTGGACCATACTTAGTTTACTATCATATTTTTCAGTACTCTTGTTTGACAATAATTGTCACCTAAAAGTCTAGGCAAAATTCTTGTCTACTAAATCATTCAAATGTTAAAAATATTATCAGTTAAATACAAAATAAAATAGTGAAAAGAGTGGATTTGTTTTTCATTTGACCTAATTTTGCTACTTTCCTATCAATAGCATAAGTCCTCAAAATAACTGTGAATTCTGTTAAAATGAATGTTCTTATATGCTTTGTAATAATTTTAATTTAATCTCCAAATTTATACTTTGCATTTTGCAATGCTTTGGATAAGAATAATACTTCCCTGGCAGTACAATAGAAAACACTGAGTTTTGAGTGTTCCTTCTTCTTTTTTGTCTATGTACAGTTAATAATTTGCAGGTTTTTGTGGTAGCTTAAGGGTCTATGTGTCTTGGCTTTTGTAACAACATCCTAAAGTTCCTATTCTCCAATGGCAATCAGTAATTAAAATTCATTCTGAAAAGATGATTTGTGAAACTTGGGCTAAGTACTTAAACAGAAGTTACCTTTTTAATGACTGTGTTTAGTTTCTTGGTTTTATTAGGGTTGGCTTGTGAATTTGTCCTCTAGCATACTTGTTAGTACAAGGTGCTGGCCTTTTGAAGTCTGAGGAAGTATTAAGAGCTAGCAGGATACTCCAGAATACACCAAATTTCACAAAGAGTTGTACTTCAGCTGGATGGTATTAAGCTGATCTTCTCTGGGATTTCTTGCTGCTTTGAGAAGCTGTATACTGTAGAAAATTTTCTTTCGGACATTTCATTCATTGTATATGACATAAGAGCTGTAATCAAGAACAGTTTGTTTCTTCCAATAGTATTTTTTCAGCATTTGCAACAAAACCCTCCAATCTTTTCTTCAAGTGGCAATCTGCAGCAGGGCTGCTGCAAAGCGATTAACAGTAGTGCCTAGAAGTCCATGATGTTATTCAAATATTACATTCTAAAAAAATTAATGGTTGGTTTTTAACACTTCTCTGTCAGCAAAATTCCAGCTTTGGCAGAACCAACATTGAAATTTTATAGATTTTCTTTCAGCTAAAGGCCTGTAAACCAGCAAAACTGAGTGAGAGTTGACCCTGGCAAAGAGAGGATAATAGCATTTTAGCACCAAGAGTTCCATGCAGTACTTGTAGATGACAGATGTCTGTGCCAGAACTCACCTACCACGCTAAAAGAAATTCTTGGGATCTGATTTCCCAACTTCTGAACACCTGAGTGAGGTGTAGTTGGCATCTGAATGGGACCGGTACAATGAACTTCCAATTTTTATGGGAAATAAAATGTTTGTGATTCAAAAAAAATGTTAACAGAAGACTACTTTCTTAAGGTCAGATAGAGAAGGAAATGAAAAATAAAATAGCAGACAGAAAGAAAGATGTCAAATATTAAGTCGTTTTCTTAGTTTATGTTTTATTTATGTGTTGCAAGTTGCAGCAGTTTTTCAGGGAATGCTTTAGCTCCCACTTCGTTTGCAAAGCAATTGGAAAGCCTGGAGCACTCTTTTAGGCTCTAGTCCTGAATTCTGTTTCTCGATACACCAATTTCCATTACGACTTTATGGAAGTCACAATATCCCCGTTTCCCATCTGTAAAATGAGATAGGCTATTTTGCGAGTTTTTTTAAAGGAATAATAACAGACCTTATAGAAATTTACATTCAGAACAGTTAAATAAATATCTAAAAATGTGTTCTAGGGAAGAAAGATGCATACCATCAAACACCTGCAGGCTTTAAAGGGAAATGGGAAAATACATTTATTTACTCTAATTCCACGGATAGTATATTCAGATATCTCATCACTGTGAATGATATAAATGTCCAACAGACTGGATTCCTCTCTCCAAATAGGGCTACTTCCTTGTCTGGAAATGATAGTCCATCAGAGGAAGTATGAAACTAAATGCATACCCTCTGTCATCTGCAAGGATTATTGGGTAGTACGTTATGGAAGCATTGTAGCGTTCACCTCATATAATTCCTATTAAAATGCCCAAATAACAAGCCTTGGAGGGCTCAGTTTTCTGTAATGGTCTTCATTTTTTTCTAAAACATATGCAGTCAGTCATTGGTAACAGTTACTGTTTTAACCTGTTTTATATATTACAGAGTGTCTCACCCCCCAACAATTATTTTGCCACTTCACAACTGGGAACCCAAAGATGAACCTACAAAAGAAGAAGAAGTTGGTCCTTTAGTAGAACACATCTATGAGGTAAAAATTATGTATGTCACCACAGGACCTCACACTGCCCCCACTGAATTCCTGATGAATTTAGTTTATTGTCTTTTATCTGTAGCTAGATAAAGCCACAAATGTAAATACTCTGATTTTTGCACATGACCCAAATTTAATGTGGGAATTCGCAGCCCCATTATCTGTTCATGTGAGTGGAGGAGATATCAGTTTATGCTAGGTGTCTGTCTTTGATATTTAAGGGATTTACAAACATTTTGGGTGTTTGACAAGAATTAAAAACAGTCCTTAAAAGTTCCTTATAATCAGTGTCAAATATCTTTTCATTAGAAGCTGTGCATACTGTGCACGGGAAAAAATGTTTTCTTTCTAGCTAACTGAAAAAAAATGTAGACATACATGTAACTTGTTACCTCAGAAAATGTTCTATTGAAAATAACTCTTAATGTTTGAAGGACGCATATTTTTACCTTGTATTTTTGTTGGGTTTTTTCCTATGGATGATTCATCAATTAAAAGAGAAGAGTTCAGCTTAGAAAAAGGGCATTGAGTGAACTACATGGATTAGAAACCATCCTTAGAATCTGATGGATGGCCTTTATTCCAGAGGGTAAAACAGAGGGCTTCACATATGGTTATAATTCACAAACTAGCACTCAAGAAAATATAAGCAACTGAGCATAATCAGCAGTGTAAGATTACAATTTGCATGACATGGTGAATTGTAGTGAATACAACTGTAAAATACAAATTATCATTTGTGAATTCCTCATCTTAACACATTTCTCTAAACTGAAAAATACCTAACAAATCTTCCCGTCTCAAGCTTTTGGGTTGTTTGTGAAACTATATCTGTGATTTCAAATGTATTAAAATAATTACAGTAATTAGTTACAGTTACTAAGGAAACCACTTTACATAGTTTATATCAGCAAAGCATATAAAAGACTAGACAGTCTCCCAGAAGATATAAGATTGAAAGGGGTTTTAATTTTGTTCTAACTAAAGGTCATCAGTCACAAAAATTGTGCAAATTTAAAAAAAAAGGTTCTCCCATCTCTAGAAACTTTGCGTAAAGGTCCATGGTGTTCAGCTTCTTTAGCTCTTCATGCCCAGTAACAACACATGTCCAGACTTCCTGTTGTCATGAGTTATTTCCAAACTGTAAACCGATACAAGCAAACTATTTTAATAGCCTAGATTTCTAAACTTTTATTATTTCTATCTTTGCTCATTTTCCCCAGAAAAAAAATAATGTCCTGCGATGTTAATTTAGGAAAACTAGTTCCTTTACTTCTTTTGAGGAAGTTTAGATTGAGAGTGTTGAAAATACAGTTCTTAACCAAAGAAGCTAGTTTAAGTTTTAACCTGCTCTGCCTTCTATTCCTGTGCCCTGAAATGTGATTCTTTTGTATTCTGAAGCTTTGGCTACTATTTTCAAGTATGATCTATTAAGGTTCACTGTTCATATTTCTATCGTGTTTCTTTGCTAGTGTAATTTGGGTTGGGGTTTTTTATACTTGTTTAGATAATTTCAATTCTTCATATGTAGGAAAAAATGGGAAAGGTGGTGGATTTCTTGAATACAGACTCAGGCAGGAAAGACTGTTCTCCCAGATTTGCCATTGGCTTTGTGACTAACATGGAGAGGTTCCTCTCTCCTACCTGCCAGAGATTCTCCATCAATAAAGTGATATTAGTAATCTATACATCCTTCCCTAAATACTTCAAGGCTGTGTCCACTAAGAATTGGAAAATACCTGAGTGGTTGTTGCAATGTTTTTTGTTGTTATTTATTGCCTTGGAAAGTACTGATCATGTTTTTTTGGCAGCTGCACAATATAGGACCAAGTGCCATCAACAATACTGTTCTCCATGTTGGTTGGCCTGTGTCCAGTAGAGAAGAATTTCTTCTTTATATTCTTCACATTCAGACACATGGACCATTGCACTGTCAAACAAGCTCTCCTATTAATACAATGCAAATAAAGGTAAGTATTTTATTTTCATCCTTTTCTGCATATTGATTGGGGTTTTTTGCCTATGCTTCACAATGGGATGGAACTTTTTGGGAACTTTTAACAACCCAAGATAGTTTTCCTGAGAAAGAAGCAAGATATAGATAGTCTGTAATGTTTCTAATGTGACTGTTGTGTTGCTCGGTACGTATTTGTTTTCTGTACTCTTTATACGAGGAGAAGGGTGCCTTCAATCCCACTGTCAATGCCACCAACAGAGATGTTAAAAAGCGCCCTGTCCCAATACCAACCATTGAGGAACACCATGCGTCTCTGGTCTTCAGTTGGACATTAAGCCATTGACTGCAATTCCTTGAGTGTGATCACACAGCCCATTCATTATCCCCTGAGTGCTCTGCCAGATCCATGTCTTTCCAGCATGGAGAACAGATGTCATCTGGGACTGTGCCAAATGCTTTCTCTAGGTGCAGGTAGATGATGTCAGTTGTTCTTCCCTTACCCACCAACACTCTGACCCCACCATAGAAGGCCACCAAATCTGTCAGGCACAGTTTGCCTTTAGTGAAGCCATATTGGCTGTCACCAATCACCTTCTCATTTTCTGTGTGCCTTAGCATAGTTTCCAGGAAGATCTGCTCCATGATTGGGCTGGACTCAAGTGAGACTGACTGGCCTGTAGTTCTGCAGGTTTTCTTTTTTATCCCTTTTTAGAACTGGGGGTTATGTTTCCCCCTTTTCCAGTCAGTTAGAACTTCACCAGACTGCCACAATTACTCAGACATGGATAGTGGCTTAGCCAGTTCATCTGCCAATTCCCTCAGGACCCATGGATGCATCTCATCAAGTCGCATGGACTTGTGCACCTCCAGATCCTTTAGAGATTCTCAAACCTGACTTTCTCTGAGAGCAGGCAGTCCTTCATTCTCCCTTGTGCGATTTGGGCAGTGTGCCTGGAGCATTTGCCATTGAAGACTGAGGCAAAAAAGTCATTGAGTACCTCAGCCTTCTCAACATCCTGGGTAACCAGGTCTCCTGTTTCCTTCTGGAGAGGACTTGTATTTTCCCTGATCTTCCTTTGAGTATCCACAGAAGCTTTTTGTTTTGTTTTTGACATCCCTCGCCATATTTCTCTTGGGGCTTTAGCCTTTCTAGCCTGATCCCTGGCTGCTTGGACTATTACCTATTTTAAGATGCATGTTTGTGATGGCAGACCCCCCCAAAAGAGCTTGGTTTGGCTCAAAATCAGAAGATTAAGCAAAACAGCTCTATGCATTATCCCATCAAATACAAGGTATCCAATTTTTTAAGCATAACTGATTCCAGACATTTCTGGAGTAAACAACAACACGTCTCAAGTTTAACCAGTAGCCTGTTAAACATCTTTCAGGGAGAGTTACATTCCAAGTGCTAAAAATGCTCTACGTCTTCTGCATACCAGAAGGGGTTTGAGTTTGGCATATTCAATGAAAGGGGAGACAGCTTTCTAGTGATGAGGAGTGCTCACAAACTCAGGAGGTACAAGTCAAGTCTTTAGTTTAAACAGACAGAACTGCAGTACATACTTAAAAGAGTAAAGAAAAATTGGTGTCTACCAAAAACAATATGGCTAGATTTTTGTGTTTCACTCAGGAAACCAGAGAGGGGTTGGAATTCTATCCTTTTATGTAGTTTCTCTAGAGAAAGAAAAAGCAAATGAGTGGTAGGAAACGGAAGATAAAAAATGTCTGTCCTTTTTATACCCAAAGCACAGCAGGATTGGAGACGGGGAATTTTTTCTACGTATCTTTTCTACCTAATTTTCACCTATTTTTCAAAAGTGGTGAGGAGGAAGAAGCTGAGGTGCTGCATTTGTGCTTGTAAGCCAAGCTTCTCAAACTCACTGATCAGATCAGGTTGCAAGTGAAAAGGAGTTCAGCATCCTCCCACCCTAGCCACTGTGTTGTGTTTAAGTTTGAATTAAGAAGCTGGGTAGAATACTCTCACAGTCCTTACTGACATTTTCAGGCAATGTATATTTCTTTATTTATTTAATTTTTTTAGTTTCTCTTCCTTCCCCTGCTTGATAATGATTGCATCTGTTACATAAGCAAGACTTAATTCTTGTGAAGCTTGTTGGAAATTTTTCTGTAATAATGGTCCGTCTGTTGTGGCAGAATATGGTTTTAGATGCACAATCATTATTGCAAGAATTTAAGTATCCTTTCCTTATTTCAGTTTTACAAAGCACTGAACAGCATGAATACACAAATCAGGTTTCACATATGTAATACTTATCTATTGGCTTCAGATAGGAAGAGGACACAGAGACAGGCTCCTTCCAGTTTCGTATAAATAGCAGGATGCGTAGCTCAAATTTCCAAATAAGGCTAAGGACATTAAATGCCTGACTTCTCTTGGATATCCAAAGCTAGCTGTCTTAGGGCACTGAGGCATTTCCCCTTTGAAATTACTCAGATTGTTCAGTTTCAATCAAAGCAGTATATTCCTCCCCATTGCTGAATTTCTTGTCTTGTAAAAAGGTTTTCTTTGAGCTTTGTTGTCTAGTCCACCAAGTCACACCTATGCACACATGGGAAGACTTTTGTTCAGGGACTTTTTGGTAGCTTATCTTTCTATGAAGGCAGTGAGGGATGTGAAAGGATAATAAAATTATGAATCTTGAAAAAGGTGCAGAAAGGAGCAAAAGTACTTAGCAAAGATACAGAATGGATTCCATTGCCGAAAAACTCAGAACTCAGTACACTACGATGCTTCAATCTAGAAAAAAGGTGACTATGCACAAGCATGATCCTCAAAATGAGTAGTGGCAGGAAGAGCGTGGGTGTGGAATGACTGTTCTCTGCCTCTTCCTGCACAGGAACTGGAGCATCTGATGAAGCCTAGAGAGTCACATTCAAAACAAGCAAAAGGAAGTGGTGGTTCATGGTGGCAGGGCTCAGGTGTCTGGAACTTGTCGCCAAAGGGAAGTAGTCAGGGTTAAAAGTTTACATGATTTTAAGAGGAAAGTAAACAGATTCCTAAAAGAAGAGTCCAGTGAAGATTAGTAAATGAACAAAACTTCATATAGATAAGGAAGTCCCTGATCTGAAAACATGTGGGAGCTGAACATTATCGGGAGAGTACTGTGTATGCATATCACATTCTTACTTCCTTTTTACTCTTCCTAAAGGCAGCTGTGATGAGAAGAGGGCTCAGTTAGAGACAATATTCCTGATGGGTTGTTTTTTTTCTCCCAGACTGACAGCAAAAAGCATTTTTTATGAAACCTATAAGTACCTATAAATACCACTATGGTAGAATATATAGGGTGACACACACGGCACATTCTCAATAGCTGAGCACTGTAGTACCATGAGTGAGGCATCTATCAGGGAAGCAGTGAAATAACAGCCAAAATCCACCACATGGACAAGGTACATCCACAAACATGAGTGGCAGGAGCTAATCCCTTCCAGAGGCACTATTCCTCATGCTATAAAACTGTTACTACTGTGTTTAGGTCTTGGTCTTTTAGGACAGAATAATACCATCCAATGGGTTGCTCTTGAATGGTCACCAACCCCTCTTGTATAATACCTTTTACACAAAGCCCTCTTCCAGAACATCTCTGATGGAGTTACACAATGCAGCAGAGGCTATTGCCTGGCTAGAAAATGAGAAAGTTGAAACAGGGTTTTGAAATGAGAAGTGGAGGACTGGAGAGGTCTAGAAACCTGCTCAAAGTAGTAAAGCTCAGGAGAGTAACACAGTACAGTTTTCCATGGTGCAGAAACTGAGACAGTCCTCTGTAGTTAAAAGGAGGGAGTGATCCTCCATCTAAGATAAAATACAGTCTGCTAAATATGTGGCATGTAAAATAGCTACAGAGACAGATTGTATAGTTGTGCAATTCCATGTGACCAGCTCAAGAAGGATAAAATAATATCTTTAACCTGGACATCTAGGCCACTGGACAAATTCTGCATTTAAATGGTTGCAGGATGTTTTCTCTTAACCACAGAGGGCTATTTTCGAACCTTTGCTGTAACAGTTCACTGCTAATATACTAACACTCTAGGATCTATGAAAAAAAATGTAAATATGAAAATCCTCTGGTGTTTAAATGGATCTGCATCTATATCTGTTGTGATCATATATTGAGGGCTTCTTCACAGGCATACTATTATATTGTGGGGTTTTTTTTAATTTGTCATCATTAAAAAAGTCTATATGCTGGTGAAGGATTTCTGGAAGTGGAGTTCACACATGTCATCACATTGAGAGGGAGAGATTTATTAGCTACTTAAGTGTTCCCGTGTTGCAAATAGACAATATTTACCTGATTGAGCAACAGAAAACAGGAAGAAAGAGGATTCTTTTTTTTTAATGGGTTTTCATCTGTTAATGAATTATATTTCACTTTGTAGCATGCTTTTGACTGAAGGTCTCAGACAATGTCAAATATTTATGTTCTGTTTATAGCATTATAATTTAATCAGATAAATGATACAAATTTTCCAAATCTAGTACTACAGAGCATTAGTGTGTGGAAGGTTTTGTGTGTTTATAGCTATTCTCTTCCTTCTAGTGCTACAACATTTATTACAATTGCAAACATTTTCTTTGGAATTTGTTAAGGATATTTTGTGTTCAGAGGTTAAAGAAACTGATAAGAAGGATCTGATATAGCTCTTTATAAAATGAAGTCCTTAAGAAATAGCTTTGGCTATGTTTACTTGACTTCCTGTTCAGATCTTATTGTAAATTTCCATGTATATTTTATTGTGATTTTACATGATTGGAGTGTCATGAATTAAAATTTATCTTTCCTTCTGTAGCAGTTGGCTCCAGGAGTTCTTTGAGGCTTCATAAAAGAAGCCATAAATGTTGTTTTGGAAGGTAAACACAAACTTCTGTGTAGAAGTTAAACACAAACTGCCAACAAAAAAATAGGTTTTAATTGAAGAACGAAAATCTGTAAATATAAAGCTGAAGAGAATGCATTTTAATGTGAGATTAGAAATTAAGAAACTGTTTCATTCTACAAAGTTGAGCTATTACCAAAACAAATCTGTAACATATTTTTTATATGATCAAAAATTGTGTTGTTTGAAGTTAAGACTTCCTTTTTTTTCCCCAGAACTGGTAAAATCATTATATTTCATTAGGCAGATTCTGATCTGAACTAATGACTAAATTACTGTGCAACAACTCTGAATTTAGCCTGTTATATATATCAGAATCTGCCTCCAAGAGTCTAACAAAATTAAGTAAAGCAACAAAATTGACACCAGTAAAAAGTGGAGAAAAATGTTAGCTACTGTAATTCCTATAACTGGGCAATATCTTGCTGTGCTATTACTCATCGTGCTCCTAGTTGAAGACAGTGTATTCTCATGATTGTGCCGTTAAATTGAAAAAACAGTCTTAATCCAAAATTCAAGACCTCTGAGATGGGAACAAATCTGTTAGAATCATTCTATGCATATGTCATTACCACTCCCATTTCTCTCTTTGCAGTTTGCTGTTCCACAAGACACCCCCGAACTTGCTGCTTTTTTATATAATTCCACAATTTCTCATTACATCAGGAGAAGGGATGTCACAGTGGCAGAACCTCACAGGAAAAACTCTGCAAAAATACTGGTGAGCTATCTAAAAGCTATATAGTGGGACCATGCAGGGAAAGGTGAGACTCTACAGTACCACAGGCAAGGCAAATGGGACAGGTCACTGCATTTTTAACAATCCAGACAATGCTGGAGCAACAGCAGTGCTCTCTCTCCTAGGAAAACAGTTCTGGTTAGCTTGGTACCTGAGTATTTGGACTTGGCTGTATTTTCAGAAGTTTTTTTTTCCACTCCTGCACTTACAGGTGTCAGCTGCCCTTGCCTAAAGGCAATGTTCAAACTCGGTGACCTTGAGATCAGTGAAGGGATTCACACAGTCAGTGCTTTCCATCTATTTTTATAAACCTTGGGCAGAGTTTCTTTCATGCTGTTCAGTCTCTTACTAAGCTGTTTACTACAAACTCATGCTTGAATTCCTGGACCTCACTAGAATTTGGTAGGAAGCAAAGAACCTCACCAACCTAAGTTTTCTGGAGCAATAGAATAATTACACTGCTTCTGAAAGTTAATTTGGCAATTTTTGTAACAGGAAAAAGTTAGAATCTGAAAGTAATAAAAACTGTAATTTTATTAACAACAAAATTACAGATTAACCCATTTTAAACAGTAATCACTGTTGATTCCTGTGCCATTCTTTCATCAATCCAATACCCTGGGAAGAATACGATTCCACTGGGTCTGGCAGAAAAATGCCAGGACTTTCAGAGACATGCCAGTCAATATCACAGAACACTTAATCCATTCTTCAGTGATATCTTAATTTTCAGTCTTCTTTCTCAGTGACTAGGCTCATAGACTGCCAACATAAAAATGACTGCAGCAATTAGAAGTGGTTAACAAAGTTCTGAAATATGCACTGTATCTGCAACTTAAATTATGAAGCAGAGAATTTTCACCTGCTTGATGCAGCTGGAACAAATACATTTAGTGGGGTACGTAGTAATATGAAATTGGCACTTTAATGAGCAGTCTTCCAGTAAAATATGCTTTTGATCAGCACAAATTAGGATAAGATTGGGTGCAGTGCTTACCACTGGATGCATAGCAAGACTTTTCCAGGGTAAGCAAAGAAAAGCAGTGTCATTAGTTCAGTTAGGTGTCCCAGTTCCGTGTGCCTTCGGCATTAGTTACTGCTGATGCATAAAAATTATTTTTTTTATTTGACACATTGGAAGTATACATGGAAAATCAGTGTTGCTGTGGGAAAAAAAGATTGGTGGAAGATAATTCTTTGTTAAAAAAATGGGGGTTTTTTAAAGAAATTTTCAGTTATTTTCATCAAAACATTTTCTCAGAGAGACAAAATGTTCTGAAAACCTCTTATTCTATTTATACTATTCATTAAACATTTGGTTTCTCTTCCATTAGTTCCAATGTTACATTGTTCTGAAAATCACTACAAGCTAAATGCATTACTAAGAAAAACATAAATATGTGCTCAGGTCCTAAAATGTCAGCCAAAAGTAGACTTTTTTGCATACTAATGATTTATTTTGCTAATGTGTGTTTTTGGCCAATACGATTAATGGAAACAACTCTTCTCCTTCCTGCAAAATAAATAAATCTGTTTAGGGGATGTTTAAAGCCAAATAAACAGATACTTTAAAATATTCAAAAAAAAAAAAAAAGTTTATAGTTGCAAGTTCCAGGGTTTACAGTTTCATTTTCAGGCAGATCTAGAAAGCAGCAATTAAACATAACAGCTTCTGCTTATCCTCTGATAAGATAGAGATTTGTGGAGAAAGCTGTTCAGATCTGTTACATGCATCACCATCTCATTTCCTGAAGTATGGGCATTGGTACTGCATTCTCAGTCTCACTAGAGAATATACTTGCGAAAACCTAGCTTGGCTTTTGAGGTCACAAGGCCTTCTGTCATGGGAGGGATTCTCTGCTTTGTTATAAAAATAGGAATCAATTAAAACCTCAGCCTTCCCCTGAGTCAAACAAAACTTTTCAGATAAAACCCATTTGTATATACAGAATTTTTTATTTTTACACACACATTTAATCACTTTTAATGAGATTTTTTTCCCTTTCTATGCCCTAAACAACCACATAATTTCTGTGGTTACCCCATGAGACTCAGCTCATTCCCTTCAGTGGCTTCTAGTCAGCTTTTAAGCTTTAGTGTGACATTCTTCTGGCAGGCTTTAAGAGTATATAGTTTTGAGTTGCAATGCTTGGCTTTTGCCTTCAGCCTTGTGTATGAGCCAGAATGACTGCTCATCAGGAATGTTTCACGGACAATAAGTTTCAAGTACAGCAACTAATGAATCTCAGCAAAAGTTCTGGCTGCTATAATGTAAATATCAGTGGGAAACACAGGAGAGTTAGAAAAGGGGAAAGATTTAGGAATATAAATAAACACTTCATGCATAGAGAACAGGAAAAAAGGTGTTGAAATCATAAAATGATTGATAGGTGAAGAAAAAGCACATGCTTCAAGGTATTGGTAAGTGCCTGGACATTTTAAGAGTTCTTCAGAGCAGACATTGTTGAAAATTATTACTTTTATTTTCTTTACTACAGGTAGGTGTTTGTATTCATTGATGATGTAAAAAGAATCTGCTCCTTGGTTTGTAGCTATCACAGTGACTCATAGGGTATCTCATGTATATTAGATGAAATTACTGATTTCAGGCTATTTAGCTCTTTAAGGGAAAGTTGATTTGTTTTGCTTGTTTATAGCATTTGAAAATTATTTTATTTGTTTTCAAAGCATAAGTATGACTTCTCTTTATTTTGTTCTCAGAACTGTACAAATGTGAAGTGTGTCCTAATTTCGTGCACTGTGGGACAGCTGGAAAGAGGAAAGAGTGCTGCGCTAAAAATCAGGTCCCGGCTCTGGGCACAAACATTCCTGGAGGTAATGGACACAAACATCTCTTTCAATACACATATAAAAATATATTTTATTTGACCAGATATTTAAAAATATAAATTATTAAATTGAGCAAATGCAAATACTTTTTGTTACCACTGTCTTTGAAGATTAATTCTCACTGGTTCCTGTCCAGGTTGTTTGGATGCTGCTTACTTTTGGTTTTCTTTGCTATCACTCCCTTCTCAAATTTATGTCCTGAATCCTACTTGAAAATTCCACGATTATTGTAAAATACCTTTTCTGGTTTTGTTTCTGCTTTCCTGGACTGGCCCAAATCAATAATCTCTTAGGTCTCAGTGATGTGTTCTGCATTTGTAACCTCTTTCCCAAAGGAAGGTTTTTCTTGGAGCCATGCTGCATATCGTGTACACTATGCCCAGCTTAAAAATTCATTGTTACTCATTCTCTGTTAATCTAGGGAAGAGTAGTATGTAAGTATACTTACATATGTAAGTACTACTTATGTAAGAGTAGTATGTAAGTACTCTCTTCTATGAGAGTAAGAAGCTCATATGATACATGACACTCATGTAGTGACAATCTGTCTTACTACTAAAAGGAAGGACAGTGTAGGCCATTGAAAAAATAAACTTCTCTTTGCAAATTCTTGCATTTCCAACTTCTGCTCTCAGGATTATATTCACACTGCATAAAGGGACCTGTTGGAGTGATCTCAGAGGAGGGCCACAGAGACGACTGGAGGAATAAAACACTTCTCCTATGAGCAGAGGCTGGGAGTGTTGGGTTTGTTCAGCCTGGAGAAGAGAAGGCTACAGGGAGAGCTTATGGCACCTTCCAGCACCTAATGGGGTCTTATGAGTAAGATGGGAACAAGTCTTTTAGCAGGGCCTCTTGTGATAGGACAAGGGGCAGTGGTTTTCAACTAAAAGAGTATCTGTTTAGATTAGGTGTAAGAAAGAAGTTTCTTGCAATGAGGGTGGTGAAATGCTGGAACAGGTTGCCCAGAGAGGTGGCAGATGCCCCATCCCTGGAAACATTCTAAGTCAGATTGGGTAGGGCTCTGAGCGGCCTGGACTAATTGAAGATGTCCAGGTTTATGGCAGATGGCTTTTAAAGGTGCCTTCCAACCCAAATTATTCTATGATTCTGTAAGGCAGAGGGATTGCACTGTGTGCTGTTACCTCACAGCTGGCCATGTGTCTGTATTTACTGTGTAGCTGTCATACCTTTAACACTGGGCAGTACACTGAGAAATTTATAATTCAGTTTGCTGTTATTAGGAAATAACTGCAGCTCCTATCTTGATCAAGCTGATTTATTATCACCTTCTTTCTCAATTTAGAATTCTCCAGTCTTTCTGAAATGCAAGAACCTTCCTCTGTTCCCTATAGCTGTGGGAGAAGAATTCTTTATATGCAGGGTACCTCTTACCCTGGCAAGAATTGAGGATCTTCGGTTTACAGTTTTAAATTAAGCTCCTCACACATTTTAAGTTAATTTCTCCTTCCCTCAAACATAAAAGTAGACGAAAGAAATTCATCCTCACTTGCTTTCGTGGAGAAATGAGAGCAGATAGGATAGTATTTCCAGAAAGTTGAATGCCAGCTCAGTAGCTAACCATCTTTGCTTCAAATCCATAATGGGTGCAAACTTTGGGGGGGTCACTGGTCTCCCTTGGTGTACAGGACTATGGCAGTGGTTACTTGAAAGGATGACTTGGAAGGTTTTTCTACCTGTCTGTCAGGACATCAGATCCCATTGTGTGTTTCTTCTCCAAAAGCTGTTATAGGACCAGTATGACTGAAGACTGCTTAAGTTCTGTCCTCGCTATCTGGCCTTGCTTGAAAAAAAGAGATTTCTGTCTAGCTCATTAACAAGAGACATTCTTTCAGATACTAGGTGAACTAATTCCTGATTTGACAGTGCATTTTTTTTCTATGAACAATCAATCCCAAGAAATTTTCATATGCTTTCTTCAGTTCCGTTAACACAAATACAATACTTTGAAGAAGAAGCATGTTTAACAAATGTGTTTGATACTCTAGACTGGATGTACCTCATTTAGGTTGGCTGAGTGAGTCATCTGCTAGTCCAAAAAAAAAGGCAAGCTCTGATTCAAATTCAGGGCCAAAAGCGTGAGAGCTTGGATGTCTTTCTGTCCTTTCAAATCTGGGAGCTGGGATGGACATCGTATGGTGCAAGCTTTTGCAAAGGACAGAAAATACCAGTATGTAAGCATCTCTACAGCTATAGAAAAAACATATCTATTGGGAAATAGGATGAGAATTACATTCCAATTTTTTTCTAACTCCATTAAGAGACTGCTGGGCAATCTCACATGGGCTAGTCCCTGTTAAGTTCAGGTAAGAACTTCACTGCACTGGTTCTCTGTTCCTAACACACAGAGACAGGCAGAGAGGCAGAAATATTATCCTTGACTGGAACAATGTGTGACAGCTTTGAGCGCTGCAGTGGGCAAGCAGTAACATGGAGAATCTTCATCATTTTCTTCACCAAGCAAAAGATAAAGCTTAGCTGCCTTCCTTACTGGAAACTGAGCCTAAAATATTCCGAATCCAGTCAAGTCTTTCTCCTCATTATTCTGCTGGTGAAATATAATTAACTCCATAAGAGCCAAAAAGAAGGTCTTGTGAAAACACCCTGTGCATAGATCCTTAGATGAAATTTCTAGGCTATTTACAGCTATTTCAGTGGGAATTAGCCTCATAAAGATTTTCCTAAGTCTAGTTTAGTATTTATCAAGAAATATCTGTAAGAGATTAAAGTTACAGCAAAATTCATGAGAAACAGTTTCACTTAGTTTTTGGCTGTGACAGAGGATGTGTAACAATTGGAATAAACTAGCTACAGAAAACATGAAATCTCCTTTTTTTAGTGACTCTTAGTAAAAACAGAATCTTTTTCTAGGATGTAACCTTAGCTAGCCTGACTTAGGTTCAGAACGAGTATAACTCCATGAAATTCAGTGGCATGTTTAGTGCAAGAGCAGTGGAACTCATTTTATGTAATTTTAGTAATCTGAAAGTTAGTTAGATGCTAAAGCTGGTTGCCTGACTCTTTAGACAGTGACAAGACAGAAAGGTATCTTCAGAGGATGCATTACCTAACTGATTTGAAACATCTTCTCTCCTGATCTGGATGGGGAGAAGGGTCAAAGCTGGGCACTGGGACATGGGTGTGTGCAAACACAGCAGCCAGTGCCAGTGCTGCAGTTCCTTTAGCTCCTCCTTGCTCTTTAATAAATCCTGCTTGCTTTGCCTGCACCTCCTTTCACTCGGTGATCTCCAGGCAGAGATGGAAAGTTACACCAGCCTGTGGGCAGGGACAAGGATGAGCCATCCTGTAGATTCACTGGGTGGAAAGACCTCATGGGAAACACTCCTACCAGAACATCTGCTTACTCCATTGGCCTTACAAGCCTTTGCTATCAAACAGGACTTTTTATGGGCTGTGGTTTTACCTTTTCCCGTAAACATTTCTGTCTCCTTTGAATAGTAACTTGCAAGTCTTATTAAGAATCAGAAAAACTCCACTCAAAGCAACAGAATTTTTTTCCTAAGCAGAAAAAGGTAGTCCCCAGAGAACTGTTGCATCCCCCCATTTATGTCTAAATAGGTGCCAGAATAACATGATCCCTACTTCACATGCAAACTTGGAGAGAGACAGTAAATAGTGTCCTAGGGTCTGGTTGTCTTCCTTCCACTCATTTCAAAGCAGTTCCCTTTTTCACAGCCCAGTTTTAATAAATAAATTAATAAATAAATAAACAGTTATACAGCCATCACCATAAAAGACTGTAGAACATAATTAGTTTCCTAAAAAGGACATAATTGGGTCTTAGTAAGTCTGCAACTGTTGTTAACTAGGCTGAAATATGCAGATTCAAATTGAGGATTAAAATGTAGTGAAAATAATCAGGATGAGATGACTGTGAACTAGGAAATACCAGACTGAACCCCACTGTCATGGTTTTGTAAAGAAACTTAGGGGAAAAATCTCTAGAGCAACATTGCAACCTCTTTTGCACATTCAGTTAATGTAAAAATTTTTATATGCCAAAGAAAGCAGAATAATTGTGACATACAACATTCCTCAGCTGTGCTATAATCTAAATGAAGACTTGATGATTTGCAGAAGAAATTGTTTGTGCTCATTAAAGCCAAGAACACAGTGTCATGATTCTCTTTTCATGTAACTTTCTTCTTAGAGATTTGCTAATGCGAACCTGAGAAGGATTTTATTGGAAGTGATTGATTTATGCTAGGACGAAATAATTAATGTTTTCCGTCGAAGTTATATGGGCCAGCCTTTATATTTTGTTACCACATAAGATCTCTCATGTATTGAGTGGCTCTTTCCTCTTCCACACAGTTTAACTGACAACAGCTGACCTTGTTGTCTCTTGACAGTTGTAATCCGTCACCTTAAACCCCAAACTCCCATAACAAATAACAGTTAAATGATGTGCAATGATTAGACATGTTTGAGTAAATAAAGCAGCCCAAATTTCCCAACCAGGCAGCAAAGACAGAGACAGACATTGTGCAAAGGCCAAGAAGAATCACAGACTTTTTTGGATTAACTTCAAAGTCTGGCTGTAAATATGAACCCTCTAGTAAAGCTGACTTTTGGATTCAGCCTTGCTGATCAGGCAAATAATAGCCTGATTCGTGCAAAACAGAAATAACCTTACATGGTTATGTTACGTTGTGTTCTGATGGGGCTCCACTATGTCTCCGTTTGTCTAATCATATTTCTGAGTCATCTGAGGGAGACCCGAGGGGATCTGGTCCAGTATCTTTGAACGGATGGGTGCTTTTTAATATAAGACTCAGGAGTTGTCTAGTAAGACATCTGTTTTGAAAATGCATTTCTAAGTGATGAATCTGTATCATCTGTCTGATTTGTGACAACCTTCAGGCTCCAGGCTCTTTGAAACTTAAAATATTGTGGGATGTGGAACTCAGCACATTCTTAGCTATTATTTCAGCCTGTACTGAAAATTCCTCATAATGATACAAATCACTTTCTGGGAGAGCTAAAATTGGCAGTAATGTAAAAAAAACCACAGAGGGTGTATGAGGTTCCCAAGAAATTTTAAGTTTATTTTATTTTCTTTTAATGTTATTGAATATAATTGCATTGTTTCTCTCTTGAGTTTTTGACAGTTTCAGATGTGAATTTGGCACTCCTGAACACATGAACTTTAATAGTTAGAAGGTAGAAAAATCTAGTGTTAATCAGAAAAAGTTGAAAAGCAAGAGAAGTACCACTGCTTTTGGGTGCTCTCTTGGTACCCAAAGTCATATTTTGGCTTCTATATTAAAGATTCATTATTTCAATGTTTCTGAACATTCTGAACTAATCCTGTTTCTTTTTAGATGCCTAAAAATGGAACTATATGCTTGACATATTAATGATGATGTCTGCTGCAACACCCATATCTTAACTGCCTGGCCCCAGACTGGTATCCAAAACCTGAAACTAAATACCTAGGCTCTCTGTTCAGCACATGGATAAAATGAGATACCTCAGACAAAGTGACTTGCACTAAGCATGAGGGTGGTGCATGAGGGGTATTCCTTACCAGGAGGATAGGCACCCAAATCAGGATTAAGTGGCAATATGTCCACCCTCTCTGAACACAGAATCCAAAAATTGCTTAGAAGGTACTTACAGAATTAGTTGAAAGATTTTAAGAGGACTTGGTTTATTCCATATTCATTGCCAGAAGCAAGAGCTGGCAGTCTAATGATTAAAGAATTTAGGACCGGAAGACAAAAATTCAATTAAAATTCAGCATGAGAGGCCCCACATCCCTGCTTTATAAAATGATGGTGTTCCCTTCTGCTGAAGCTGCACTAAGGACATAAAAAGAAATTGAGAGGTCTGGAAGGGCATAGAAAACAAGGAAGACCATGATGTGATACCTTGTTGGTTTGGACCATCAACTACAAGTTCTCCCAGTCCTGTCATCCATCTTTGCCTTCATTGCCTGGAACCTGGAGCTATCACCACTGTTAGAGTACATGCTCTAATTGTATTTCCAGAATGAGAAATTCTGTTGAGAATCTCTGTATTTTATTACTGGTGAACTCAGTGCCTCTTTAGTGTGGTGGAAGTTCTCTAGGCCAGGTAGTGCTTTTGTGGTAAGGATTCGGTTTAGCTGCACAAAGGCCATTAGAGGAAGAATGTAGGTAGCCTGTGCAGTGGGGCCACACAGACTGTGCAGGACGTGTTGGCAGAGACTTGGAGCTCAGAACAGAGGTGAACTGGTGGAGGTGATCTGAGCCAGGTGAGAGATCCTCTTGTATAAGATCTTTTATTTGTTCACTTTTTTTCCTCTCATCTTTACTATGGGGGCAGTTATTCGATCTCTAAGTGGAATATGACCCCAAGGAACAATAATTTCTATCCCCAGCATCCTCCAGCACAGAACTGCTTTCTGTGTCCAGTGGAAAACATCTCAGTCAAGGGCAGATTGCTTAGTGTTTTCAGAGAATAATTCTGCAGCCAACCTAAATTCCCTGTCTGTGGATGGAAGTGGGGAAGCAGAAAAATAAGTGAGAGACATGGGTTTTGCCCTCATTCATTGCCATATATAAGCCATATATGGCAGTTTAAGTAGATTATAGTAATTCAGACTGAGAATTAAAAGCCAAAAATTTGATGCACTGCCCTTCAAGCCACATATAATAACAAAAGGAGGAAGTAGCCAACAAAATTTTCAGTTACACCAAAAAACTCTTGTTATTTGAAAAAACTAAATAAGTAAAACCCAAAACTTTGATTGTGGCCAAAAATACTATATTATACTAGATTTGTTTGTTTATGTGGAATAAAGGCTAGAAAGAAAGAGACATTTGCATGGGGCTGAACTAACTGGAGGTCTTTTGGATGTGGGCTAGTTTTTTTTTCATTCATTTTTATTTAAAATATTTTCAGTGTTAATAAGAGGAGAACATGAGACTCTTCTAGATGTGCTACAGTATAGGTAATGTTAGGTGTATGAAGAATGAACATTTTAAATTGTTAACCATCACAATCTGTATATTGAAGTCTTCTGGAATCATGACAAAATAGCTGCCTCTATTATAACTTAAAATAGGCTGTTAAAATTAATGTAAAAAATATAATAAGTGAAGCATAATAATATAATGATAGATAGAAGGATGTGTTGATTTTCCGAGTATTGTCTTTGGTCACGGCTATATTTGGGTGGACATATCCTCTTGCTACAAATAGCACAAATACTTTTTGACCATGTACAGAGTCACATGCACATTTTAAAGCAAATTAATAAGAACAAGTTGTATGAGCTCTACTCTCAGCATTTATATAAACTAATTGGCAGCAGTTCACATTTTGGGATGCATTGGTCAAAGAAAGCAAGCTAATGAATTCCCAAAGCATGTATTTAAAAGGTATTGCTTACCCTCCTGTCTTTAAAGTGTGCCAGACTGTGACAGACATGAAGGGAAACAAGTTTTAATCAAACAGTGCCAATATTGTTGTATCAGCCCTGAACTCCATGAACAAAAGTCATAGGTTCTTGGGGCGAAAATACCACCACAGCATGCAGCTCGCCATAGAGAAAACATTTGCCCTTCAGCTGGGGAGACTTCACTGGGCTACATCTCAGCAGAAGAAAAAGGATTTCCAAGAGCCTGAACATTTCTCCATAGAGGCAATGATACAGAGTCATTCTGGGGACTTTTTCCGGTAGCCGAGCTCTTAAAACCTGCAGAACAGCAGTGATCTGCCAGTCTTTAAGCTGCTAAAGGTTTTGTTCCTCCTACCCTCCATCTAGCTGCCTGGGAGCCAGATTTGTCCCTGCATTTCAGTGTGCTCTCTGACCATGATGCCCACATGCCTTAGGGATGCTTTGGGGGGAGGTCAGCAGGCCTGTGCTTGAGCTTCTTGCAGAAAGCACCAGCATTCCACTGGAGCCTGGAGAACTGTCCTTCAAATTGTCAAAGATTTTCCAGCACTTCTCATATTATTTTGGTCTCAATTGTACTTAGGAAAACACTGCACTGAATATTTGTTGGGAACACTTTCCTTCATTTCTGTCTGCTTTTTTGTCTTGCAACTTCTAAAGAAAACAAAAGCTTCGATTAAAAATCTATTTGTAAAACAAAAGCATGTAGAGAGAGAGAAGCTTTAATAAATACATCAGCAGGATCTGCCACCCAGGCAACACAGGGGATGGCCATGTTTTGCCTTCTTCCCAGAATATTGCAAACTACTGTGTCAGCAATGAGCACAAGATCAGGTTCTGCTTGTTCTAACACAAGGGGAACCACAAAAGGCCAGTGTAGTTAGGGCTGGACTCCCTACTGTTGGTCATTAAGCACTGACACAAATACCAAATTCTTTCTTCCTCCCCTTCCTCTGAGCCATGACTAAGTCCTCAGCTTGAATTTCAAACCACAAGTCCTGCAGCTTCCAGTAAATACTGAATATTTAAACATACACTATTTTTAAAATGATATGGTAAAGAAATGCTGTTTCTTACAAACTGGCTTGAGAATTATTAAAAAGGCTGTAGGAAAGACAGCTGCATGTATCTCAAAGGTGTAAGTAAAAGTAAGAATCCTGGTTGCAACCAGTGTTGGCCAGTCATTGTTTTCAAGTCCTTTGCGACAAACACATAATTCTGAAAATGCTGGAAAATACCCTCTAGTCTTTTATAGTCTCCATTCCTGTATTCCAGCATTTCCAGGAGCTTAATCAAGGGTTGAGGCAAGTTGATAGCTATGGTCACAACCCAAGCTTATTAACCCAAGCCAAGCATTAATTCACAGGAAGTACTCTTCTGATGGTCTTGTTGCTGATACAAGCTGAAAATGAAATAAGCCATGTATAGTAGGTGAAAGGCTTTATTTTTCCATTAATGCTGTGTTTCCTTCATAGGAGATTTCAAGAAAGTTAATGCCTTTACTGTACCTTAGCCAATCAATCTGAATGTCTAATGTCTACTTCTTCAAAAATGTAACCTATTCTGCTGCCTCCACTACAGATTACTTTTATAAATCATATAATCATATCCAGAATCATGCTTAATATGAATTGCTTAGGATTGAAAACATAAAGCTTTTTTCAGGTTTTTTTCTGAATGCACAGCCACAGAAACATGCTGAGATTTTGTGTGAGGAGGAATCGAATGCTGAAGAATAATATATGAAGAATGGCTTGAGTCTGGAAATGGAAAATAATTAATGTGATAAGGAAAAATAATTTTTCTGAATATCACCTCATAGATGATCAGCATCATGAAAGTGTATAAAACTACTTACTTACCAGGTCTAGTTTTTTATTTCAAAAAATATTGATAGAAAAGGTAGTTCCCTTTCATTTGATGCTACCCGTGTTACGCAGCTGATTTGACCATGCCTGTGTAGTTGTTTGAGACAGATTTTTTAGTATTGCTCTTTCCCAGTATAAGCCCCAAGGAGAGGTTGAATTTTCTGATAATAACCATTCAGCTGCTCTCAGTATTTTAAAAGAACAAAATTGTGGCATAGCCAAATGAGTTCCAGAAGGCAATAAATGTGCTGGCTTTTTATCACCAGTAAACCCTCGCATATTTGCAGAGAAAATTAGTTTTTAAAAAGGAGAATGGACAAGGAAAATACCAGAAATACAACCCTGGAGCTCAGGAGAGCACCTTTTACAGGGATCTGCTAGGAAGAAGTCCATGGGAGATGATGCTGGAAAAAAGAGAAGTCCAGAAGAACAACTGATTCTCCAGGATCAGAATCACCTCCTTTAAGCTCAAGAACTGTCCATCCTGACAAATGGAGTTTTACCATCCTGGTGCAAGTCAGACATACAAAGATGGCAATAGGTTAAAGGTTGGACTCAATCATCTTGGAGGTCTTTTCCAATCTTTATGATTCCATGGTTCTCTGAAACGTAAAAGAGGTGGAAGCAGAGTCAGTTGACCCAGTGCAGGGGCTGGGTAAGGAATATAGAGAGTGTCTGAGAATGCAGGGACAGAATTAGGAAAGTAGAAGCCCACCAGGACCTGAGCCTAGGAAGGGACTTACAGGGCGTTAAGGAGGCTTCTATATCAGCAGCCAAAAGAAGACTAAGGAAAATACGGTCTTCTGCTGAATGAGACATGGAAAAGGCTGAGTTAATCAATGCCTCCACACTTCTGTCTTTACTGGCAAAATCTGCCTACAGTAATCCAAGGCCTCTGCAACCAGAGAGGAAACTTGCAGCTATCAGCAGAGGGATATCAGGATAGGGGAACATTTAAACAAATGGGACATACAAAAGTCCAAGGAACCTGACAAAATATATGTACAAGTCCTACAGGAAGGCAATGACAATGTGAGACCTTTCTCAATTGTCTTTGAAAGCTCATGGTGATGGGGAGAGTTCTTGAAAACTGCGAGGAAGCAAATGGTAACACCTGTCTTCAAGGAGGATTCAGAGAACTGTAGGTCAGTCAGCCTTATTTCAGTCCCTGAGAAGAGAAAGTGATAGAGAAAAAAACGTGGAAGCCATTTGCAAACATCTCAAGGACAGGAAGATGATTGGAAGCTGTCAGCGTGGATTTGCAAAAGGGATATCACGCTTACCAACCTGATGGCCTGATAATTTGCAGATGGTAGTGAAATGGAAAGAGTCGTTGATATACCAGTTCTTTGTACTGCCCTTCAGAGGAACCTCAAAAGGCTGGAGAAGTGAGTTGGCAGGAATTTCATAAAGTGTGACAAAGGGAAATGCAAAGTGTTGTACCACAGGAGGAATAATCCTATGCACCAGTACAGGCTGCGAACCAACCAGCTGGAAGGCAGGGTTTTAGCAAAGGATGCTGGAGTCCTGCTGGACATAAAGTTGAACATTAGCCCACTGTGTGTGCCCTAGCAGAAAAGAAAGTCAACAGCCTCTTGGGCTGCATTAGGACAAGCACTGCCAGCAGGCCAAGGGAATCGAATCTTCCTTTGTACTTAGTACTGACGAAACAGATCTGGAGTTCAGTCCTGGGCTGCCTGAGACAAGTGAGACATGAACATACTGGAGCAAGTCCAGCTAAGAGCCACAATGATGGTTAAGGGCTTGGCGCATTCGATACAGAGGAGAGGCTGAGAGAGATGGGAATGTTCAGTCTGGAGAAGAGAAAGCTCAGGAGAGATGTCATCGGCGTGTATAAACATCTGATAGGAGGGAATAGAGAAGACACTGCAGGGTCTTCTCAATATCCAGGAACAGGGAAGAAGCACAAATTTAATATAGGAAGTTCCATTTAAACATAAGAAAAAAACCTTTTTTACTTTTGAGAGTAGTAAAAAACTGAAATAGGTTGCTTCTTGAGATTGTGGACTTCCCTTTCTTGGAGATATTCAAACCTAACTGGACATGGTCCTGAGCATACTGCTCTAGTTGACTCTACTACGCCTGTGCTTGAAGCAAACAAACTCCAAATATGCTCTCCAGCCACAGCAGTTCTGTGAAAAGTTTGATTTGGGCCATGGTCATTCAAATGCATCCAAGTTGGCTCCCAGGTTTATGTTATGCTTATTTCAGGTTATTTTCACAAACAAACCTTTCTCCATCAGTGAAGGAAAGAAATAGTAGCCCAGATTTTCAAGGGGATTTCTTACCTCAGTCTTTGCTCAACAAAACAGCTGAAAGAGGGAAAACAGTTCTTTGAGAGGGTTTATACCTTTAATGCAATAGGAAACTACAGGGGAAAACTGAGGAAAAGATGTTGAACAGTCACACAGGAACCAAATCTTATCAATGGAGAAGAACTCCTAAATGTGTGAGAAATAGAAGGAAGGAGAAAGTTTTGCAGACAGTGATGTTCCAAATATGCTGGAATGTAAGAAGCTGGTGACAAAGGGAAAGACTGCTTTACTTACAAGGATCTGTCTTTCTGTAAATCATCAGTCAAATATCGTGTTGAAATCTGATCATCATATTTCATAAAGGATTAAGAAAGGTAGCAAAAATAGGATGGTATAATAATAATAACAATAACAATATTATTATTATTTCAATAATATTATTATATTATTTCAATATCAATAATATTATTATATTATTTCAATAAAAATATAGGAAAAGTATAAAACAGTCATAACTCCTAGCCCACTGGATTCCATTGACCATATTAGCCCTTGACCATCTAATGCTCTTCAGAGAATATTGAAGCACTTTCAAATGAGATCCGTATCACTGCCCCAAATTTACTTGGGAAGGGATATACAAGATGAGTTGCATGTAGTGTCACCCAGAAAATGAGTTGCATGTTTTGTGTGCACATCTTGGGGTTTGCTGAAATGTTTCATGACAGCTATAGAAATATTTTATGAGGTGGTCAGTTAAACAATGGCTGCTATACATTCCTCTCACACTGACACAACTTAGTAAACAAGCAAGGTGAGTGTGAATTTTGAGCACTGCTGCAATAGGAAATCAATCCCATTCTAAGTGTACCTGGTCTATGTGACTGCCTTGGCAGAGGAGTTGGACTAGCTGATCTCCAGAGGGCCCTTCCAACCCAAACTATTCTGTGATTCTGTGTAATTGAAGTTCAAAGATGCTTGTTCCTACTGTTGCTGTTTGGTGGGAAGGCACAGCCATTCCTTTGATGCTATCAGGAAGCTCTACCTGGTCTCAACATAGGCCTGTAAATATTCTTAATATACCCATGTTGGTTGTTGAGCTTGGTGAGCAGAGGTGAGGGTTTAAAACATAGACACTGCATAAAGTTCACCCATGCTTCTAACTCACCTGTTTCAGAGAGAAATAGGAGAAGCAACTGTATATGTCTTTTTGCATATCTAACCCTTCTTCCTCATTTTGAACATGGGCCTTTGTATTGCAGCTTTGTGATATTTATTTATCTCATGGATACATACAGGTCTCAGTATTACTGCACTCTTCAGGAATAGAAACCATCTTTGACTTGTGAAATCAGTGCTCTGGGGTTTTTTTGTCTGCTTATTTTTCATAATGCTTTTAAACATAAATATAGGCTTTAATAATTTCTTTTTTTTTCTATAATTTCAGAGAAAGAATGATCTCTATAGTCTTTCTTCCAATGTTTCCTTCGAAGTCAAGAGCATGCCATATAAAGTGCAACCAGAAAAGCTCCCTGAGGGAAGCATAGCAGTAAGTAACTGAAAATTATATCTTTGTGTGAAGCACATATATTTGGTCACTGTAAAAGTTTTTATAGAAGAAAATATTGAGATTAATCTTTCCTGTGTTTCTAGTGTAAATTCCTGAAAGAATTACTACCTAAAGGAAATAACTTCATTGCTTTCTGTGGAAGTTGATGATATATGATTCTAACTACATTTTAAAATAATTTCTTGCTGCACTAATGTGCAGACTGCTTTATTGCAATTAGGATGGATTTTTCACCCCAAAGAAAACAGAACTGTGAAAGCAAGTATCTAGTTACTTTGTTTGGGGTAAAAAAAATCTGGAGGAAATTTTTATGTAAAGTCCAAAATCATGTTTCTGTCAGGTTTAGAGATCTCACTCTTCTCCCAGTCAGCAGTTCTCTCACATAAGCTTGTTTATTGTCTACAGCAACTTCTCTCTTAATCTATATTAGGCTTCTATGATACCCTGGTTTTCAGGAAGGTTTGTATGCTTTTCCACCTCACAGCACATCAAGTGCAAGACACAAATTTACTTGGTAATCCTTAGAGAAGTGATAGATAGATAGAGAGATAGATAGATAGATAGATAGATAGATAGATAGATAGATGCTAAAGTACTTGCCTTATTTGCAGACCAAGATCTGTATGGCCCTGGAGTACTGTATAAAAAATTCATTTTGGAGGCATAAGTTTGATTTAATTGTTTGCTGGTGCTGAAGCATTGGGTTTGGGGAGCACTTTAAAGTAATTTGCTTCTTATGGTGTCTTATACTGTGAGTAAAATTCACTTTACTTTGTCATTACTGATAGAAATAAGTAAAATATGAGTGCAAAAATTGATTCTAGTATAAGAGTAATCTGAAATTCTAAGGCTAAATGTTCTTATCTTTATAGTGATTCATCAGTTACAGTTCTTCTTTTAACAGATAAGCTCAGTTCAAACTTTGCGAAATTGAACTGTGGTGAAAATACATCACATCAGTCTGTTGAGATGTAGTAGTAGGGACAGAATATTTTCTTACCTAGAAAACCAACAGAATAATACACTTTATAGCTTACTTTGAGTATATTTTAGACGATACAGGCTATAAAGCTTTGTTTTGTGCACGCACAGATTTAATGGTTGATTGATACTTGCTCTGGAAAGACACAAGGTAAAATCTTGGTTCTGTGTGCACAGTGACTCCAACCTCCATCATCAGCAGAATCGTGATTTCACTTGAGAGGACTGGTGCTTAATGCAGTATTCATCCAGAAAGGTTCAAAGGCACCAAGCTGACAGATATACTCGGGCTCTTTTTATTTTCTTGCAGCATGTGTTCCATACCAGAAACACATGTGCAGAATTCTCTTGGTAGTGGGGCCTTCATCTGGACTGAAGTGCTTTACCCCAGGTGATAGCCTGCTGTTCTCAGCAAGTGTCAGATGATCTACCAAATGGTCAGATAAGCATTTCATTCTCTTACTTCAGCCAGTATAATGCTTGTTATTTGCAGCAGTTGATTTACAGCAAAATGCCTGTAATGGCAACTGTAAAATGTTGAAAAATGATAACACTTTTATGTCATTTCATATCTGGACATGGCAGTGGATGTGTGCCAGCTCTACAGCTTGATGTGTTATATGCACCAGTTCTTTGATGTTCTACTTGCAAGAAGAAATATTTCCTTGAAGTTGGGCAAAGCTTAATATTTTTGCTCCTTCTGAAAAAGATCACTAGTTGTGTTTTAAAAGCTTCCAAAGTTTTATTTCAAGGTTTATGGTTTTCTTTCAGACAATGAAAGGGTGGAAGTGGATGAAAGATTTAAACATTTTTAAAATTAGTTTTCAGAAGTATATCTCTAATAATCAGCTAGCACTTTAAAGTTTATATAGAAAAGATAATATTAAGAGAATAGAGCATATGTCATTCATTTAATTCATACAGTGCTGGATTCCAATTATGCAGGCTGATATTTACCTTTAGTTTTAATGGCATGAATAATCCCATACACATCAGTGACCTGCAGAGTCATGTAGTCATATTTGCAGCACTGAGGACTTTATTTCCATCATCATGGAATATAGATCTTGGACACATGGATCTTGAACACAGGGTCACGTTACAAAGGTGAAATATTACATAAATATAAGAAAATCTGGATCTTTTATAGTAAACCATTAAGAGTGAAAATGCATCAAATGGAAAATGAGTGTGGAGCTTAAACCAGAATCCACTGACATCTATAATAGTATTTCTATTAATTTTGGTAGTCTTAAAATTGCAACCACACATTTTACAACTGTTTGGATTTCCTTGCTAACAGCTATATCATTCAAGAAAAAATTTTCATTTTTTTTGTTACAAGTATTATTGTGGTAAATAATACTGTCTTACTTGGTGAATTTCATGTGCAACATTTTATTGCAAAAAGTACAAAGTTAGAATAAGCAGCAATTTGCTCTATTTTAATTTATGATTCTTGAGCCAGTTTGGAAGTTTAATAGAATATTATTGTTTTTCTTAAATGTTTGATGGGATTTTCACTATGGATGCCTTTAGTCTGAACTGTTTGACCAGTGTCCTACAGTGAGTAAAACTGGTTTCAGACTAAGGCCTGTAAGTTTTTTTAATTATTACATGGTGATGGTACTTTTGTTTTAGACATGCTTATATTCCTCATGAAATACATTTGCATAAACATTTGTAAAGTGTGAACATAAATGTGACTTCAAGCTCAAGGGAGCTTTTACATTCTATTATGAGCATGTTTTAAGAACATGATAATACATTATGCTGTAAAGGGTGGATGGGGACATGCAGGAGTACAAAAGAATTCGTTTCTCAGCCTCTGTAAACAAAATTGCTGAAGACTAAAGGAAGGTCATCATGGGCAGCAAAAGTAGTAGCACTAGAATAATAATTAATTCAGCTACTGTTTCTTAAAGTAGCAGGATAAACTATGGATAAGTTATTTTTATTTTTTAAAGTGTGTGTTTTAAAGAACCGGGGAGAAAAAAGTGACTTTGTGAGACTCCCACTAGCATGCACTGAATTCTGACCACAGATGCTGAAAGTTTGCACCAGTCAAACCTAATTCCCATCTATATACATGGAACTGTTGGTGAACCAGTAGCTTTCTACATGTGCTCCTCTCTGCTTTGTGCTCCCTTCCAGAGGGATCAAAGACTATTTTGAAGACACACTGAGTAACACCAAAATCAGACGCAAAATCCAAACTGTATGAAATACAGTGGGGAAAAACCTAATAATCCTTTTATCTACTTACAATGTGCTTAACTGGCACATTTTAAAAAAGGAAAATAAAAGCCTCCCCAGAAGAACGCTTTCATAAGCAACAAGTGACTTAAATGGAACCACAGGAGGGGTTATGAGGTTAAGACTTATCAGACAGCATCTGTGCTAAGACCAGCATGGATTTTATTTCCAATAGCAAACAAAGGCTCTGTCCATAACTCTGGGGTTGACTTCACCCTCGTGTCAGTGCCTGAGACAGATGGCATTCTTTGGCACCGTTTGCATACAAAAGGTGTGAGACGTTCTGCAGTGTCAGAAGTCAGATGGCTCCTCTCAAGTGTGTGAGCTGTGCTTTTCACCCACCTGGCAGAGAAGCAAGCACTGTTTTCAGTGTTCAGCATAAGCTCTTGTCCTGAATGGAGAGGAAAGCCAAAATGCATCTAAAGTACAGTGTCAACATGCAACACTTGTGTAAAAATACCACTTCATATTGGCCACCTTAGATGGAAACATTCCCTGGCTCTGATCCTGAAGTACTAAAACTACCACACGAAGAACAGAAATCCAAGCTGAAAATACAAACTTGTCTTAAAACGAAATCATATGTAAAACTGTTGTGGACAGCATGGGGCGAAGAAGGGACAGTCCTCTGTAAAAATGGTGAAACAAGGCAGACAAAACTGAAGGAATGTTTGTTTCTTCCTTCTCCTCCAGCTTCCGTCTCAACTCTGTGGGTGTTCGGGACTTGCAGTGTCAAACTGTTCACCAGCAATTGCATTAGTAGCCTTGCAAGTCTTTGTGTATAGTATAAAGGGTGGCAGCCCAGGGGCATTATATCCTACTGGTAATGCACACAGGCAGGAGTGAGACTGATGCCTACAAATAATCCCCTGCTCAGGAAGTAAGTCTCAAGTACTTAGCACAACCATCCCCTTGCTTTTAAAACCTAAGACAAAGAAGGATTCATGGGAAAAGGGTGTGGGTTCGACAGACAGGATGGTTTCAAGACTTTAGCAGGCAAATATTTCATTAGCATTGTCTGCACTCAGGTTAAAGGAGAAGAGTGATGTGCCAGCTTTGCAGCAGCTTTCTGCTTGAAACAGGATAGACCTAATTTCTGCTGTTTGTTTTGCTCATTGCTGATAATCTAAGGATTATAAACATGATACCCTGCTCTTCTCGAAGGTTACAGTTTCTTATTTATGTTTCAACATTTGTCAAGCTCCAGGTTGCTACTGAAATTAAACCAGAAGTTGCACTTGACTGTCTGTAAAGGCAGAATGACAGAAGGAGGAAGGGAGAAAGGATTCTGAACCCAGGCAGCACAAGGAAGGCTGAGTGCTGCTACACCACTCATCATTATTTAGCATCCTCAGGAAGATCCACGTCTTTATCTGGATCCATGCTGATAGGTGCTCTGTAGATATCAGAAGAAGAGCTAGCTTGTCTTACTGTTTTCATAGCTTAAGTGGAAAGAAAACACAGTACAGTAAACATCTAGAAAGTGGCACATAAAAGAAGGCATGGAAAGGCAACATGGGTGCTTGTAGATGCATACACTACTATCAGCTTTATCCAACACCTAATGAAATCTACCATCCCTAATGAAATAGTCTGTTTCCACTGATTGCAGGAGGATCTCAAACATGCTTTGAAGTCTGGATTGACCCTACCTAATTTTGAACAGTCAACTGGCACACATTAGGAGTCTAGTTGTTGCTCTGCTCCTGTGCAATCATATGCAGCCCTCTGAGCTGTTCAGACCCAAACACCAGGCAGGAGCTTACTTCACCCCTGTCTGAGAGCACCTGTGGTGCTGAAGTAGTTACCTTAGATTGGGTTAAAGTGGATTTGGTGCCCAAGAAAAGAGATAGTCAAATACTATCTGAAGAAATGTGTAAAACGGAAATTCTTCCTATGGAAGTACTTGCCCACTCAGATAATTTCCATATTCAGGATGTACCATTTCAGTATACTGTTTGTCATGGTGTAGGAATGGTACTCCCCAATTTAGTTCTCCCACTGTGACTCTCCGAACCATGACAACAGCAACAATACTATTGACAGAGGGTACAAGAAAGGAAAGATTGTCAGGGAAACTCCCTGACAATAGACAATACCAACAGCTCCCTCTGCCATGTTTACTGAGAGGAACTTCGGAAGAGATTCTCTTCCAAAGGCTTCAGCCTCGGCAATAGTGTGAGGCGGTATAGAGTAACCTTCAGGTCCTGGCCATGCCCCCTCCAGGCTAGTGCAAAAATTAACCCTTTTCTGGCTGGGCCCAGGATGACTGCCCATCTATCAAGCCATCCATACCTGGCCAGCAGCTTGTCAGAATCTTTTTGTTCTGTTTTACTGATGTTCTACAATCCACCCTAAAGTAGCAGTGCTGACTCCCGTTTCCTCTTGTATTTATCTCAGTCACATTATGCCACTTAGGAATTTGGCTGAAGCTATCAGTAGCAGAAATGGCAAAATAAAGTCTTTGCACGTAAATGGGTCTTCCCTGTTGGTTTGGCCTTCCTAGAAAATGGAGTCAGTCATTTCTTTAAACTTGAGACAACAGAAAGCATTGCTTGCCTTTTATTTTTGCTGCTGCGTAACAAATATTTTTTAAGATGGTTTTGGTAAGTGGTCTTTCACATTAGTGCTCCAGCTTCACAGCAACAGGCTCAGGCAAGCTATAGTGTTAAGAATAGAAACCATAGTGAAGCTCAAATCTTAGATGATTAAGATATGCAATCTGTATGTTGACAGTGTCAGGTCCTTTCCAAACAATAATTAAAATTTGTAATTCCCTGTGTGTAGTACCTCAGAGTTTGCCAACAGAGGAAGTGCACTTTGTGAATGAGTTGAGGTTTTTTGAATCAATCCAGTTTTGCTGCCTTGGGGCCCATGAATTTTCATCAGCACTTCCCAGCTCTTGTGCTGGATGCGATCAGGCTTGCTTCAGGGTAACGTTCATGATTTTCAAGCAGTAGAAGGGAGATGCTTTCTTCCTTGGACAGCTGAGCTCGTTGTTTTCTACAGGCTTCAAGCAGCCCCTTGTAACTGCATCCTTTCTGTTTTCCCTGGTCAGTTAATCTTTTACTTGAATTAATCTTTTTCCTTAACTGGCTTTTCTCAGGAGGAATCTCTGCAGACAGTTCAGATGACCCTTCTCTCAATTTTCTCTGCCCTTGCATTTTAATGCCATTCTGAGACACAAGCAGAGCCATTCAAAAACATTTTATCCTTACTAAATGAGCTCTGCTCTAGCTGAATCTAATGATGCAGAGAGGCTATGAAATTGTGCAGTGGTTAAGAAGCAACCCAAAGAGGAGGCTGGTGAAGGGAGTAGTATTCTTGCACTGGCATGGTGGATCACTTGATCACACCATCAGAGACATAAGGGTGAGATTTCATTGGTTGTTCTATTAATGCTTTTTGCCTTAAAATAATCATTTCTTGCTTTAATTAGCTCTCATATTTATTCTTTGTAGATGTTATCTTTTTGAAATATTTTCTTCTGACTATTTAGAGCTGCTCTAAAGATGTGTATTAGCTGTGTTTGTTAGATCAGCCATGGTATGGCCAGCACTGCAAGTACTTAATCTTCAGAGCCGATGTTAAAGTGCAAACACCAGGACTGGGCAGTGTCTTGGAATTTTCTGTGTAACCCTAAGGGTAAGCTTTGGTAGAAAGCAAGTGGTATCCTACATAGAAAGTTTGTCCCTACATTTTGTTTCCTGGTGAGGGATACTATAAAAAATATGTGCATCACTAGAGCTCACCAGACTGCCATCTCTGTAAGTGCTGTGTCACAGTAGGGAGCAGTTGGCTGCACAGATGAAGTAAGTGAAAAGGACTATTCAAAAGTGTCTTCCAGTTAAGCCTGACAGTAGCTGGAGGACAGATCTACTGGTGCTTTCAGAATGAAAAGTCTATGAAAGGTTTTCTTTCACAAGAAAAAGGGAGGAAAGGACTGGATGTGGCAGAAAGCGTTAAATGATTAAATTCGTCATCTTCAAGGAGAGAAGTGAGAGGCATGGAAATGGAAAGAGTTTTGAGCTGAACTACAGAGTTGTGTCCGTTCTTAAAACGTAGGTTGCTGTTCCTTCAATGAACAAATTAGAAATTAGTGTTGTGTTAAATTTCTAGTGCATCAATCACTAAGGCAGTAGCAGAAAAAGAAAACGTAGAAAGAAAATTTACAATGAGGGTAGCTCAGGGACTGGGCAATAGCCAAGAAACTTAATAAAAGAGTAGATTTCCTAGGTGTACCTTGAGCACAGAAGAGGAATATAATTTGAGGGTTTGTATCATCAGTTTCTTTGCAAACTGATTTCATCATGTCATAAAGCAAGTAACTCCCATCTGTTACATACTTACCCTGTTTAAGCAAGACTAGGAGTAGATGAGAGAGGTCCAACAGAAAACCCCAGAGAGAAATCACTTCCTAGGCTACCAACAAAGAGAAAAGTTTGAGAAAATAAACTAAGACTGAAGGGATATAATTATGTTGGAAGAGCTAAGGAAAGCTCAAACTCATTTCTTCCCACTTGGGAGCAGCAGGGACAGAGCAAATACTCAGTGAGACTGATGAGGAGCCTTCCAAGCAGAGTCTGAGAGCATATAATAAATTTTGTACAAGGTACGGAAAGGAGAGTGAGGAGGAGAGTGTGGATGTCCCCAAAAGGAGAAATACAGAGAGGTCATTACTACTCTTTGTCCACATGAAGGTTTAAAGAGAGAAGTTTCCCAAGTCAATTAAAACCTTTGGTAACTGATGTTAACATCTGCTGCTTTGTAGAGGCTCAGACAATGCGAGAGTGCATTTCATGCTTATTTCCCGTTTAGGTAATAGTCTGTATGCTTGGCTTCTTTTAAAGAAGATAATATCATACTGTGCATTAGGCTTAATCACAAGAACAATGCTTGAGTTTCATTTTTGGACTGCTTAGCTGAAATGCAAATCATCGGAAAAAAACGTATACTGGTATGTCAGCAGAAATTAAAATAAGAAAAAGGTAGCTGGTATCTACTGTGGTTTGAATTAAAGGTTTGGGCCGAAGTCAACCATTGTTTTCGAAGCAATTCAGTGCAGTTTAGTGTAGTGGCCTAAGCTGCACCAGCATGTGAGCAGAACTTTGCTCCTTGAATGTTCTTGAAGCATCTGCACAGAAGGGCATTTTTTTGCCACTCTGTATTATGGGAAAATTATTTGTATGTCTGATACAACAAGACTTTTATATATGTGTGAATTCCATTTCTAGTAATTGTCATGAACAAGTGGAAAGGAAATTAGAATAAATGAAGCCAACATGGGAGAATTTTGGTCAATGTGTATTTCTAATCTGCAAAATGCTGTTGAAGTCAATGCTTCTAACCTCTGTATTCTACTGTCAGATTTGCTTTACTTGCCTCATATTTGTTCATTAAATGTATTCCTTTCATTGCAGATCAGAACATCTGTCATTTGGTCCACCCCAAATGTCTCCTTTGAGATCCCTTTATGGGTTATAATACTAGCAATACTTCTTGGGCTGCTAGTACTAGCTCTGCTGACCTTAGCTTTATGGAAGGTATGTTGCATTATTTCTGTTACAGTTGCCTTAAAAAAAACCCTGAAAGATACTGGAAGATACTAACAGATAAAAAGAGAGGCTAGAAATTTGTGATCTTTAACAGTTTGAGGCAAAAGTGACAGTACATGTGTCTTTTGTTTTGGCCTTTCTGACATGCTAGTGTCATTGACCTTTATGCAGGGAACTTGTTTTCAAAGTCCTCCTTTATTATTGAAGTCCAGTTATAAATGGGCATACAGAGTTTGGCTCTGTTTCCCAAGACCTATGATCCTCTATTTCAGGATGTTTAGGTTCAAAAAGAAGTTACTCTAACTTTGTTTTCTCTGAATAATTCAGGAATTTCCAGTTTTTGTCAGCAGAGAACAACACTACCAGTTCTGAGAATTAATTTTTAGAAGATTTTCTTTCATTTGGTTTTTAAAGTTTTCTAATTTTGTATTGGTTGTTACACTCCCTTCACAAGTTTTAAGACAAGTTACTGGAAACTGCTGTATTACAGGGAGCCTGTGTAGCTTTTGTCCATCGTCTCAGTTCATATTAAAACTAAGATTGAAATAATTCCTTGAGTTAGGATATGGCTCATCTGTCTTTAGCTGCATAAAGGTTATGGTTAGGTGTACAGCCTATGCTAACTTCCCAACTTCACCTGGTCAGGTAGCAACAGCAGCAAAAAGCTATGTCTAAACATGCAAGGAGAAGTTACCTTTTGGTAATTACCTTTTGGTGGTACCTTCCTTTGACCACTTGTGAACTTTCAACCTTTCAACTAAAAGAGTGACTTTTAGGCAGTTAAAGTAAGGTGAGAGGAATCTCATCTTTGGTGATCTTTAGACTAGGTCACAATACTGTCCTGTGGACATTTCCCAACACATCCTACACCTCTCTTATTATTACTGCTTGTCAGTCTAAGTCTCTTTTCTGAATGAGCGCCTCGCTGAACTGAGATGAGTAGATTTCTCATTTGCATCAGTCCGTATCAGCATTCAGACCAACGTTATATCTCCTGCAAAGACATCTGTCATATAATTTGGATTTTTAAAGCTATGCTTTGGAACTAAATGCCTTGCCTCTAAAACTTTCATAGGGAATGATTTGGATAGAAATAAAATGCCTTCACAGTCTATCAGCCTGCCATACATTGTGTCTGACATTTCAGGTTGCCTGAGTGACGAATCAAACAGCTGAGCTTTGCTGTGGTTGTCTTACCCTGACATCTTTGTTTCTGTTGATTGTTTTCTGCAGTGTGGCTTCTTCGACAGAGCTAGACCTCCTCAAGATGACATGGCTGACAGGCAACAGCTGACAAATAACAAGACTACTGATGCATAAAGGAAGAGAGTTACAGTTCAAGTCAGAATCCTGCCTGAGACTAGAAACACAATGAGGATTAAATGAAAGATTCCTTCCACCAGTCTTCCTTTGTACCTGCAAGTGACATGATGTCAATCTGATCTATGCAATGTTCTGAGAACATGCCACATGATGGCTATCCTTGCCAAGGAAGGCAACTTTATCACTGCCTTATTAACATATTCATCACTGAACAGAATGTTTATCCCATATTCCAGTCAGTCTACGTTTCAGCAGATGCTTTTGAGCACGTGTGGTATACTGAGATGCTTCCAGAACAAGTCCAAATCTCTCAAGGAGAGAATGCCTTCATTGCTGTATTGTCTAGAAGATGAACCAGGACAAACCTTCTGAATGCTACTGTATCATGCAAAATACCTTTGAAACCTCCCTAAGAACTTTTATGGAACTATGGCTCAGGGAGACAGGCAATATATCAGTACTGTGAAAGTACTTCTGAAACACAAAGGTAGTCTATAAATAACTTTATAGATGGGGCACAATTATTTATTTTTCCACCTTTTTGGAATAGGTATCTGATATAATCATCAACATAGATTTTGAGAGAAGAAAGGAAAAAAATAATAGAAACCATGTACTTACTTTGCATGTAAATAGAAGAGTAAACCCATTGTACACCCAGAACACAACTTCCTTGGCTGAAAAGGTGTTTTGCAAAGCAGAAGATTTATGGAACATTTTACAAGATGAGACATATGATAAGAAAGTACACGTTGTATCTCTTTCAGCCCAGAGCTGGCAGTATCACACCCAGATAATTAAATCCATGCACAGTATAGAGCAGGGATGAGTTACCCTGTCCTTGCTTTGCTGATGGCTGGCAGCTGTACACTGACGCAGGATACAGTCATTTCTGAAACACTGTTTTAAATTATCACAGCCACACTGGTGATATTGAAAAGGTTTGGGGGGGTTGGGGCTGGGGTAAATATTCTTGGCCATTGCGCTGTTCCTTTGTTGAAATTGCCTCTTAAAATGGAACAGCTACTGCCGTAATTGTTCACCTAAAGAAATCTTCGTCTTTTTCATTTTTCAACCTACAAGCTGGCAGCATCTTAAAAGTAATGCTTTTGGCAACGTTTAGGGCTTAATAAAAATATTTTTTAAGCAAAGTCTTGCAGGAAAGGGTGGCAGGATTTGTATTTATGCAGAAAAATAGGATGCAAGACAGCCAAGCATGAACAAAAAGAAGAAGAGAGATCTTGAGGTAAAGAATAAAAATATACACTTACTATTTATTATTTTTTTCTGGGTTTAGGATTCTGAAGAAGGGATGTTTCTTTCCCTCCTATCAGCAAATGGTCTTTATCTCAGCAGGGGCTCTTAACCGTGATCTGTACAAATTTTTATGTGAAAGCTTGAGTCTTTAAGTGCTGCCTGTGAGTGTGAAATTAGCTATATTGTGTAAACTTCAGAAGGGATTGTTCATTTTATGAAACATACACACCAGTTGCCTTCTCCTGAGTTCCCTTTCTTGCCAATCCATCTCATCTTCTCAGCTGGTAAATGGCCTCATCCACTCTGCCACTTTTTGGCTCCTTTAAAACAACTGCCCTTCTGCTTCCCAATACTTCAAGATAAGAGTAGTTGTGAGACACTGTCAGTTCTATTGGTCTGACACGAGATTTTACAGTTTTATCATTCCTTGCATGCAGACTGACCAGGGAAGTTCAAGCAGGAGCTGTGTTCCATCTTCATATCTAAGGCAAACTTGAAAGAAGACCTTTATGGAGTCTTTAGCTTAACAGATGCAGTGTGCCCAGGTCACAAGACTTCCCGAGAGGAGACGTGTGCCTCTGAACACGGAGGTGAAGCACCTGTGTGCTTCACAGAAGCGAGCACCTCTGTTTCCTAGGGATGGGGAGGCCTGGCAACTTCCCAGTCCCCCAGAAAACCATTAACAGACTCCTTCCCCCGAATGGTTTTGAGCTGCTCCCTTGTAGGTTAGCGACAATAGCTGATAAATACCACCACAAAGCACGCCTGTCCCGTATTTGCACACCTCTGTATCCCATACATTCTAGGCAAAATCATCCTTCCATGTAAAAAGGGGTGAGCTTCCAGCTTTTGTAAATATTTAATTGTTGTGTGTAGCAGCTTCAGAAATAATATCAGCGGCTCATTGTAATCACATCATCTGCACAACTCTGATGAAACAGCACCATAAGGAGATACTGAACTTAGGACTTCTATATGTGCAATACTTTATATTTCTTATATACCTGAAGCATGTTTACACTGGCATTTGTGGTTGTTTTTTAAACTTTTGAATATACTGATAATTATTACAATAAAGGAAAAAAAGGAATAGGGAAAAAAAAGGAAACACAGCACTGTTCAGTATTTCTTGAAATGTGTTTTCAATCCTACGTTGTTCTGAGGATGGGACTAGGTGACCTAATAAGTTCTTTGCAGTTGTAACTTCTACAGTTCACTTTTGAGCAATTACTCTCCATTTTAATGATGGGCAAAACATGTTCAGATACTAAATTTAAACAAAAAAGAACTCAGTGACTGTTGGGCCTGGCTGGAATCCATTGGCTGCAGCTGTGTAATGTCACTGGAAACCAAATTAGAGGCACATGATCTGACAAACAGTTACTTTGAGGAATACTTTGTTTTATATTTCTACATCCTTGTAGATTAAACTTCCCCCATGGAAATGTCTGGAGTTGTGTGTTGTCAAGGACTGTAGTCTATTCCCAGCATTTGTGGATAGTTTTGGCTGCAAATTGCAAACAGCTTTGTGAAGATTTCTGGGTTTCAGTGCTTTCCAAGAGTGTTTATTCCCTGGGGAGATTGCATCCTGGATGTGGACACTAGCAGGCAGTTGACATAATCTTTCCCCCCAGTATGTTAGTAATGTGCTGCATGATAACCTCTGCCACATCGCTACACGACTGAACTTTTGTTTCAGTGATGTCAGCTTTATAATGAGTTACTAAATGCAGCTTTCTGTAAAAGTAATTCAGCCTTATGCTTCCCAGTGTATGTGGCGAGCTGCTAATAGCAGAGAACATGGGAGTCGTCCAGAGAGCAGGAAAAACAGAAGATTCCTTAAAAATTTAGTCTTTTAAAACTCTTTATTGCTGTGACCACCACAGCAGTCTAGTAAACAGAGAGACATTCATCTTTTATTTCACATGCTTCTTTCTGAATTTGAGAAAGTCTGTCCAGTTATTTTATCCATGCAGCAGACTGTATCACATTTTCTGTTTCATGAGAATTTCAGAGGGATCAGTATATTTGAATATGTTTTCCCTTACAGATTTAATGTTTAAAGATAATTAGCAAATACAATTTTAATTTTACCACAAGTTAATATTTTTTCTTGTCACAATTCTATTACTCATTTTGAGTTTTTTCTATTTCTCACAGCTTTTACAGGTTTCCCATATTAGATAGCTCTTGGAAACAGCACTGATTTTCTCCACATTTTAGCTGGGAACTTTGCATCCATTAGCATGAAGGATCTTCTGGTAGGCATAGCGTACATTAACTAAAAAGCCTTTTGGGAACCAACAAAACACCTAGAGATACGCAGGGCAAAGAAAGCCCCAGCCAGCCATGGCCTATGGTACCCCGCTCCATTGCAGCAAGCTTCTTTTTAATGAAATACCATCTGACACACTGCCTTTAGGAATTGTTTATGAGTGAGTGTTTTATTTATGATTGTTGGCAAAGATCCATATTAAAATGTAGTGTAATGGCAGTGCCTCTTAGCAGTAAAAAGTCTTGAATTCAGCTTGTGCAGGCACCATGATGTGACACAGCAGGAATGCTTTTAATATTGAAGGACTGTTCTTGTTTTGCCTGTGTGTTGTATTGGAGACGCACTTAGCTATTCAAGATGCTACCTACTGTACACAGTGATTTTTAGCTAAGAAGAATGGGAGTAATTGTTAACTCACTTTTCAGATGGTTTCATTTGTTTTCAACATGTTATTCTACTTAACTGATGCACTACATTTCATTTGGTTGTATATTGTTCTTTGTTTCAGTGAGGGTTTGTAAAGCAGGCTTCGGGATCTCTTTTCCAAACTGGACTGCATCAGACAGTATTGCTTTTCCAGAAGCCACTCAGGATAACAGCAGCAGAGCAGAATTAAGGGTGCTGTGTGAAATGGTCAGTGCATTACAGGGGCCAGCTTACTTTTCAGCAGTTTACCCAAGTTCATATTCAGAGTCCTATTAACAAAACATCCACCTTAGATTCTCCATTTCTCTTGTCAAGGAGGGCCAGTGTGTGCCCTGTTTATCATTGCTATAAAAGCCAAACACCAGGCAGTTCTCCCAGCAAAGCTGAGGAGGGCATGCTTTAAACTTACCCAAGACAAGTACTGCACAAGCAACCAAACCTGGTGTATGGCAAGAGCACAAACACCATCTCTATCGAGATGTTCTCCTGGTCACAAAGGTTAACATTTTCCCAGCAAAAGCACTCTGCCCATTTACTGCATTCGACCTGCAGCACCAGAAAATAATCTCTGAAGCTGCAAAAAGTTTCCATAGATTTCATATTCTTTGTAGAAATTTTACATTATGAATTTATATGATAGTTCTTGGCTCTTCAAATAGCCTTACTGATTTTTTTGTTGGTGTTTAATATTTTAATAGCATTTGGGAAAAGATAGGTCAGCATAGTAGGACTTGGAAAAAAAAAATTAAACAGTGAAGTCTCACAGGAGACCCAGGCTTATATCTGGACTTATTTTTTTCCATTTTAGGCTTGGAATAGGCATCAGGAGATAGCTCAGGTGGGGAGTGTTCTGGCTTTGTTGTAACAAATACTCCAATGCTAACTAATGTGAAAACCAAAGGATTTTGTTCTAAAGATCCAGGTGTGTCATCTCCTGTGTGCCTTGTGTATGTGAACAGGCAGAGCACGGGTAACTGGCACCATTAAACTAGGGGTAGAATGAGACATTCACAGTTTGACTCAGTACACCAAGAAGAAACTTTCTTGTGGAGAAGGACAAAGACTAAATTTTCTCACTGCCTAAAATTAGGAAAGATTTGTTTTTCTTGAGGAGAACGTGACACCATGGAAGCCCTGCCCTTCAAGCACCATGGGTACAAGAATAAACACAAAGTGGCTGGGCACAAGGGACTTGCTATCAAGCAGTTAAGGAGGCTGCAGGATACTACATTAACTATAAACAACTTAGGAGGAAGAGGAGGCTCTAGAGGAGTAATCAAACCTTCAAACACATAGATGTTATCACAGATCAGAAGCAACAAAAAGGGTGATTAGTAAAAGGGATGATTGGAAATAAGGCTCAGCTACAGCAGATGAGAAGTTGTGACCCCAGAATACAATGAGAAAAATTATCTACTACAGTGATCTAATTTTTTTTTCACAATGGCGAACAGATTCATTGCTCATGCAAAGTTTGAGGAAGACTATTTCCCTAGGAATTAGATAATGAAAGGAAATATATCTGCAGCTGTGACAGGCTTACTGTGCTAACTGTGAATCTCTCTCATTCCTAAATGAAGGGCTGTATTCATTGACTTTGAGAGAAGGAAGGAGGTGATAAAGACATGACACTTGAATTTTTTCCAGCTCCTGGCTTCACTGCTGTTTCAGAGTGACTTCAGTATTTGCTGAGGCACTGTGACATCTCTCACTGTAGTGGTACAAACTGTGCTATCCAAACGTAATAGAAAGACTTTTCTTTCAAACCCTTTTAAACTAAATCTGTGGAAACTTTCTGTCTATGCCTGGCTTACCCAGGAAATCTAAGGAGTAAAGTGGTGTTTAAGTGGGATGGTTTTATTTAACCAGGTGTTGCTACATGCACTAAGCTTCTCTGTTCATCTAGAAAGCTTTGGTCTTTATATACAGTTTCAAGTAGTTAAATTGAAGCAGTTCTTTGCAAACAGATGAAGGAGGCACAACTAAGCAATGAATTGAAAAGTTAATAGATGTAGTGAAGGTGACAGACCTATTTAATTTTGGCTGTACTGAATGCTTGATATTTTCAAGGTTTACTAACTCTTTAATTCTGTATTTAATGTATTATGGTACCAGTGAAGCACTTAGACATTATTAACAGTGATATTTGTGTTTAATGTAATAAGATACTCATTAACAGATCAGACAAAGCAGTTAATCTCACAAGAGGAGAAAATACTAATACCATAACAGTTTTCAGTCCTTTGGACATATTCGCTTTTCCTCAGAGATTTCTGAAGCATGTTCCTGTGCTCTGTTGAGTGCTGCTTCATTAGTATTCTTGGCTTCGTTGGCTCCTCCACAGTCAGCTGGTTTGGATAGTAGAGAATCAATGCCATCTCCTCTGCATCTGCTTCTTGTTTAAAATGCTGAAGATATCTCCTGTCCCGTGAACGTCTGCAGCTTTTCAGTAATTCCCATGTGATTGATGGGAATATATTGTGCTTGATTTTGGGGGTAGGGATGTTTAGTCTCCACCCCACTTTTCTAATGCCCATATATACACAAAAAGTCAGTCCTACGGTATCTATTACAGATTATTTCACTAAGCAACCAGCCAAGTCTTTGTTCTGTAATTTAGTAGAACAAAGTAAGCCTGAACTTGCCCCCCCAGCCATTTTAAGCAAACATCTGTGTGAAACCATTGACTCACTACAATGTCTTTAAGAGGAAATCTTGTAAAATATGCTGTGGACTCCTCACTGTCATTGCTACAGTTGTTATGTTGTGTCAAGTGTATGATCTTACGTAGATCCTGCTTAGCAGATTTTATTATCTCGAAAATGCTTTCTCTCGAGAGTGGGAATGAAGTGCAAGAAAAAATGTGGATTGTCTTTTGCAAGCACACTCAGAGCTGGTGAACTTTTAACTAGCAGCCCCTCAAAGGGACCTCCTGAGCAGGTCTGCAGGAGGAGGGGAGGTGGCAGTGTGGGTTGTGAGCACCACCAGGGAGAAGCAGTGCCTGGAAAGATGCGGATTGGCTCCAGCACACAGCATTGTCCCAGACCTGGCATGAAGAGGTGCTTCCTCAGCTGCCATAGGACTGAGGGGCTCTGTGCTTGGCCTCCCTTTTTCCTGAAGCTCTCTCTTCCTTTGTCTGTGCCCCTGTGCTCCCTCCCCTCGCTCCCTCCTGCAGTCGGTGTCTTGCCTACCCTCCAGCCCCTTCACAGCTCCTCCTTGTGTTTCCAGCCATTAATTCCCCCCAGCCTCCCCACACCACAGTGGCAGCAGCTCCCCAGCTCTATCTCCCCACTTGGGACTTCACCAGCTGCTTCCTGGCCATGTGATGTGATGGGGCCGCAGCTGGGCACCACAGATCTCCCAAAGGCAGGTGTCACCCCATGGCTACCCCCTGCCTCCTCAGGGAGGCTGGGGCAGAGCTCAGTCCAGCCAGAGCAGATACAGCAACCACGTACTTCTCACAGGATGCTGATGGCATCCCCAAATCATTCATATCCCACTGTTTCACACCCACATATGCCTCCCCAAAGATAAACCATCTCTCTGCTCTGCTCATGTTGCTCCATCTCTTCCCCATTTTTGTTTCTGGACTGATCCCCTATGTCCCAGAACAATGTCCTGGCCCATTCCTTGCAGACCCCTTCTCAAAACAAACTCTCACAGTGACCTTCTACTAATTGAGCTCTGCCTGTTCCTCTTGGCTGCTAAGGCAGGCCGAATCCCCAAAGCTGCCCATGTAATCTGTACCCTGGATCTAACATTTCATCACCACCCCAGGCCCTTCAGCTTGTTCCCAGTGTACACTGGGGACATGGGAGGGAAGCGATGGCCTTGTGCTTGGCTGCTGGACTGAGCTTGGGCAGTGGGAATTGCCCACAAACTTAATGTAATTTTGGGAAAGCATTTCATCCCTTGCTTTCTCATCTGCAGCAGGGCCACCAACTAACAGTGCTGGATACATGTTGCAAATAATAAACTCCTCAGGTGGAAACCTGGACTCTCCTTTTTCTCTAAGGCTGAAGCAAGCTTAAAAAGCCATATCGGTGCTGAGTAACATCAGCCTCCATGGACCAGCTGCTGCAAGTTCAAGTGCCTGTATTGGAGAAGCACGTGACTGCTCCCTTTCTTTCCCCACAGACCCATAAAGCCATATAAGGCTATTTTTTAGCTGATTATGCTTGCATTATCTGGGCCATCAGTTATAACTGGTAAAATAAAGTAAAATTGATGAAAAAAGTAGTAATGGATACTGTGATTTGAGCTATTTATTAATCTCAGGCTTGCAGGAAAAAAGTCTGCTTATTCCATTCTCATCAATCCAGTATATATGAAGATACTGAACTGTCATATAAATAATAGTTTTCCAAGCTGCTGTGTAGAACAATTCAGGTGGGAAGAACTAGTAATATTAAGTACTTACCTTTACAACTTCGGATCCATGAACACTAAAAGGATCAAGCTTGTATTTCTTTTGAACATAGAATTATATAGGAATTAGATGTCACATCTAGAGCTTCTCTAGAATTACTCTGGAGATTTTCAGCAGTGAGATAGAAATGTAGTGCCTTGTCTTTGCTCTACTGCACACCAGGATGTTGCATTTTTTTATTCTGTAACAGAAGAGATGCACAGCCCTGAATGGGAGTACAGATACACAAGCAACCATAAATCAGATCACTGAAGAGGATTTCGAGGAATAAAAGTGTGTGTCCTTGAGCAACAGCCAAGCTGGTGTGTTGACTTAAATAAGGAGTGGTTACAGATGAAGTGACTGGGGCATTGAATCCCTGCATGCCCTCCAAAAAATCAGACCTGCATGAAGCCGAGCAGTCAGAAACATTGTAACACTTGACAGTCTTGGCCTGGGCGTGAATTTTTGTCAAACAGAGCAGGATCACCTCAGATCAGCATCCAAAGCTGCCATAAAACCACCATGAGTAGAAGAGGCTGGCAGTGGAGCCTGTGTGTTAACAATGCAGTTCCTTGTTTTGGCTGGCTTGTGTCACAGATGTAAGGATGACACGTAAAGCTTTCGTAAAAACTGTCTTTTTCTTCTCCATATGCTCCAGTGATGTCTACAGCTTAAAAAGCTGGACAGAGTCAATCTCTTAATTTGCCCTCCAAGTCCTGATTTTTTTGCCTCATCAGATAGCAGGCACCAGCTGACAAACACCTCAAATGCTGGTGCCCTAATGAGGGATGAAGCATTTTTCCATGTGATCTACTGTCTTAACTATTTCGTTTCAACTGTTCTGTGCTTCCACCAGGATCTGTGGGGAAGTGCAAGATTTGGGTGTTGGCATGCCTTTACTATGTGCTAGGCATAGAGCAAATTTGTGGCACAGGCGGCCTTTATTTCAAATATAAAATATGGAACAGCAGATGGATGTAATAAAACAGAATCATACGGAAACAATGACATGATTATGAACGGCATAATAAGCAATAGTCATAGCATGCCAGGGCCATAAGCAGACTTCCTACTCTGGATTCCTAAATTGGGCATCCTAATACCTAAATAGAAGTCATCTGGCCCATCAAGGCAAGCTAGGGCATCTCTCCTAGTTACTCCAATGCCTTGTACAGCCAGTGGACGTGAAAGCTGTGGGTTTACTCTCCAGCAACTCCCTTGGGCCCATCTGGTAGCATTTGAAGCTGGTGCCAAGGAGGAAATAGCAGGCATCAACTTGAGCTATTTCCCCTGCCTTGCTGGGGGCTGAGATGCTGGGTGCCACTGGGATGTACTGTCCCAAGGCCACTTTTCCAAAGAGCACTGGTGTGCAAGGTAGGGGAGACAAGCAGGCAGAGGTCGTGCCCAGGAGCTTATCTCAGCCCTGTGTTGCCTGCTCTGCTCGGCTGTGCTGTGGTTCACAGCAGCCCACAGTGCAGAGAGACTACAGAGAGAGTGGAAGGGTCTGGCTGCAGTCAACTGAGTAATCTTCTGGGACTGGAAAGTTGTGGTCTGTGCTCATAGGAGTGAGTGGGTTGCATCTTCTGTATTACAAAATGCTCAAAGAATGGGCATTTATGGGCATAAATGGGCATTTATGAAACCCAAGAAGATATCCACTCTCTGAGTGCCAGTGCTTGCTGTCCTGAGGTTCCCAGGTGTCCAGCGTCCTTTTCTGCACCAACGGCACTGATACTGTGGGAAGGATGACACACGTGTTTCTTCCCAGACATGTCCATCACCCAGTTATGATCTCCTCTTCTGAGAAGTAAATGGTTGTCCACATCCTGACAGGTTGAATTAATTCTAGCATTCACTTGCTCTGCTTTGTGGCTGAGTACAGTGGCCAAGAGGCTGTTATACATGTAGTATATAGTAGTGTCCCTTTCTCCTCTGATCCTTTCTTGAGCCTGTCAGTGTGTGGCACCATCTAAACAGGCTCAGTGGCTTTGAGCCTCCCACAGACTTCGAGTTATTCTGCACCAGTTGCAAAAGCTCTGGCAATGAAGTGCTCATGCTGATACATTCTGAGTTTGTGCAATAAAGCGTGAGCATCCACAGACAGCAGCAGTAGAAGTAGCACTGTTAAGGCTGGAAACCTCTGTGGGCTGGCTGCCCCAACAGTATGTGGTCCAAATTACTCTGCTGAACTAAGGCTCCTAAGTTTCTCTTAAATCAGCCCTAGGTTTGCTAACAATCAGTCTAAATGTGATCCCTTGCCAATAAATGAACTTGAAGAAGCCTGGAATCCCAACTATGTTGTTTGAGATCCCCAGTGAATGTCGTGGAAAGTTTACAGCCTTGCCATGTTCTGCTAATCATTTAAACATTTAACTTGTCAGATGCTCAAAGGTTCATCATTTTCATGTTCAATTTCCTGAATATACCAGGAAAATTTTTATCAACTTGACCATTCAAAACAAGCAACTGTATTTTTGTGTAGGCACCTAAATCAATGCTTTGCTCTGCCATGCTCTGAACTCTGATCTCTGAAAATCAGCCTCTCTAGATACCTACATATGGCTTTAGGGACCTAAGTCTTGGCAGCCAAATTCATGTTTTTGATACTCTCACATGTTTTCAATAAGAATCTAAACATAAACCAGACCAAAAACCAGAGAAGTGGGGTGGAAGGAAAGAAAAACAATGCTCTGTAGGATATCTATGTGTTGACATAAAATATGAAATAATCCCGTCCTACTGCATCTGTGTATGCAGAGTTTTCTTTCAAATGTGAATTATTGAATCAGTAGTTCAGCCTGTCCTTCGAAGAGAACTACTGTATCTCACACATACCAAGACAGCAGGCTCCACACTGAGATGTTTTACAGTGGAATTCAGGTGCCCACCACGCCTCAGCAGAAGGTCTTCACTTGCTCCCAGGTCATCTCCTGGGCCTTCTCAAAAATGAATTTTGGTGTCACTGATGAGTAAAGGTTTTTGTATTTTCTGTTCTTACGCTATTGTCTTAGCTGACCTCTGCCCTCGGGCTGCAGCTCTGGGCATCAGGCCCACTCTGCAAACTGACAGCCTCAGGAGGGCTTCTGGGTGTAGAAAAAGTTCATGGTATGAGGCCACATTTGGCAGCATCTAGGAGATGTCCGGGGTTGCTGGCATCAGAAATTACTTGATCTGTTTTTAAAATTACAATTTGTCGGTGCAGTTTGTTTTTAAAGGTACAAATATGATAGGCTCCCCACCCTACCTGCAACCTCAGGAGAAGCTAAATAGCTGCTTGAAGGTCCCTTGACAAGCTGTGCTTTATGTTTGTTCAGGGAAAATAAACCCACATTTTTTCTTTCATTAATGTGGCCAGGCAGAACAACAGTACATCAGCAGAGTCAATACAATGACCGTTTTGAGACTGCTGCTGGGATTTCTCCATCCAGTAGACTGAAGTCTGAAAAACCCCAAAGTTCTCCTCGGGTCTATACCTTCTTCTTGCAACTCCTCTCTCTGCTCAACTGGTTCTCCGGAGAGCAGCACAGCTGTGAACATGCTAGGGCAGGTTCATCCACAGTTCCTCTGGGAGGAGAGCAGAGTTTGGGGATTTCTGTTAAAAGGCAGCACACCTCAATCAGCACTTCAGCTTTTACCACAAAGCTGTTAGTCACCAAAAGGTCAAAATAGCACACATGACTGTGGTCCCCTTACCCCTGCCCTTAGTCACAGTGCCAGATAGCGTTCCCAGCCTGGGGGACTAAAGGTGTTTTACTCTTTTATTATTCCTGGACAAAGGTGTAGCTGCAGGGACCCCCCAGCCTTGAAAACTAGGAAGTATTCCTCATAAAAGACTAGAAGGTTACATGCCTATGCCCAAAACTTAAACTGAAATCCAGAATTATCACCATACTCTTACCAGGAAAACACTTTAAAAACACGAAAATTGAGTGCTTTCACTGTGTGCCTTCTTCCTGCTCTAGAGACCATCTACAGAGAAGCGTAAGAGCTGTAGAGCTGCCATAGCTTTGTACATACATGTTTGCTATGGTAGAACCCTCCCAGGCAGGATGTGGACAGAACCTCCAGATTTCAGTCTGGCCCACAGTTTGTAGCAGGAGCTATAGAGGCCAGAGTTCCTTGCTCAAGCCATAAATTTAGGCAAAGATTTCCCTTCCTGTGTTTGCACCAGCACACGCATACTCCTCTCCCATGCAATGTTAGGCAAGAAGATGAATTTCACCTAGACAGAAGCGTCTGCTGGGGTTTAGCTCTTCCATGGCTTTGTGTCGGTGACTCAGCTCACTGGCTGTTGTCAAATGTTGTATAAAGCCCTCTTCGTTCTTTACATTCAGTACTTCTCAGTTTGGTTTACACCCACCAAAAATCTTTTCCATGTTTTTCTTCCTTACAAGGAAAATAAACTTGTAAAGAGGGAGAAGTGAAGGGTTACATCTGGAGAGAGTTATGACTGTGGCTCAAAGGAACAACTGGAATGTCTGCAATGCGGAAGTTTCTTCCACAAAGCCAATTCTTTCCTCTTCTTGAGAAATACAGATACAGGCTGCTGCTGCTCACAGAGCACAGCCCCAGCGCAACTTCCAGTGAGGAATGCCAACAGCATCCCTGCTGAGGGCAGGGTTGATGATTTACATTGGTGCTACCCACTCAGCCTCATGCACACTGTCAGGAGCAACTCAGCATCAGAAAGTCTGCCTGTCTTGAAACTAATTACAAAAGCCACGGCCATAGTAGTAGCAGCAAATTTTATAACTGGCTAATTCTGATACTTTTTGGTAGGTATTTCTGACAAGCCAAGTGCTTGTAGATTCCGCTGAAGTCACTGGCACTGGGGGTGTTTGGCAGAGGAAAAGACCCTTTGCATAGGTGGTGACTCTGAGATCAGCAGCACTGAGTCCACCAGCTTCACAGCTTCATTCACCTGTTACAGATACTGTGTTGGAGGGTGACATCTTCCAGCTTCAGGCTCAACTCTGAATTTTGAGGAGCATGTGGAATGAAGAGATGAGAAAGGAAAATACTTTTCTTTGGTGTAAATTTGTGATGGGGAAACACACATACAGAGGGTACAGCCCACTTCTCATGTATGTGTAGGATTTCCCTCAGACTGCAGATCTCAAAGGTTGGGGTTGCCATTTTTTTGTTCCATGCAGGTGAGTGGTACGCAGTTCAAAACCACTCCTTCTTCAAGCAAGTGTAGTTTGTCATTAAAAATTTTTTAAACAAGAACTTAATTTCTGATTCGGAGGTTCAAGTTATAGCTGCATCTGGTTTTATTTTAAAAATACGTTAAACTTAACCGCTTAAAAACAACCCCATTTCTGAAAAGAAGGGTCAATGTTTGAAACATTTAATATTTATTTAAGCAAAAGTTACAAAGTTATTTTAAATTAATGTGTTACCTGTAAAACCATAATATCCTAATTTTTTACACATTTTATAAGTTTGTTAGTTCATAAACAAACTAATTTTAGAATAATGACATTCGGGGAAGAGAAAAAAACAAACTACGAGGCAATAACATCTACAGTGATAGATTTTCCATTTGTAAGGCAGAGTATTTGCAATGTGCAATATCGTGCATACTGTTCTTGTTTCACTTTTCTCACAAGTGTGCCAGACTAAGGACAAGGTTCTGTGAGAAATATTGAATTCTCCTTGTTTTTTAAAACTGCCATTCAGCAGAAAACAAAAGCTAGCCCTCCTCATCGTGAATCTTCCTCTTTTTTTCCTGAGATATCCTATCATTTCCTTGTAGTCCCTTTTTCTTTCCTTTTCTAAAATGTCTAATATAGAACTAAACTATGGCAAAGTGAAAGTATTGATTAAAATAAGAATTTGCTATTCACGTCAGTGTTTAGTCTATTTTTGGAAATAATTGTGAGCAAAACAGCTACCAGTGTTCCAAACAAGCAACATCTGCAGTGCATCTAGCAACTGGCTTTTCAAACATTCCCATGTGTGCTTGACTTGTTCCTGCACCATCTCCAGCAACTATTCCTGGTAGCTGTATGTGTCACTGGAATGGATGAGAAAAGAGAAGTTACGTTGGAAAAGGGTGAAAAACACTTGGGAAAAACTTGGACAGAGATCTCTCCTTGGAGGAGATCACCTTGCTCACTCTTGAAACAAATTCAGTGGTCCCAATAGGACAGCAATGGAAGCACTGGGCTGACAGTCCATTGTGATGAACCCAAAGACTATACCGTGCCTTGGATTTTGCCATTCTTCATGTTCGAGTGCTTATTTGCCTCTCCTGAGCATCCAGTTACACAGGAATTAATTACAAACTATGTTAAATTTATGTGAGAGGTACTTTGACTTGCCAGCTATTTAGCCGTCCTCACTCTTGAAAGTTTGTGTCTCAAATGCAGCAGTTGCTTCATCTTCTTATACTTTGCCTTTGAGCAGGGAGTTAGCTATCACTGCTATATCAATATCAATATTTATTGTATCTTAATATTACAGTAAAGTTTGTGGGATTATTGATAAAAAACATTAGATAACATGGGAGCAGAACTAGATATCTTTAGAAACACACCTGCTCAGTGATGAGACTCCATTGCCAATGTTCTCCTGTTTCCAAATTATAATTTGTCACTTCTTATCTGTTTAGTTGGTAATCCACTCAATGTAAACCACACTGATTCTGATTCACACTGAAGTTACTTTGCAGTCAAAGAACCCTAAAAAATGAAATGTTTTAAAGAACTTAGCCTTCCATGAGTGCTGCAGCTTTTATCAAATACATTTATAATCTCCTTTTGAAGGTAAAGGTAGACAAGAATATTAGCCATACAGAACACAGGGTTACTCACAAAACTACAGAACTTACTCCAGATGGAAGTGTTTCTGATTTTAATGGTGGTGCTCATCTATAAAAGATTCAGGAGCACTGAAGACCATCCCATTGCCATCACAGAGTCAGAGCTGCTACCAAAACCTCCCTTCTTTCCACATGAAGAGCGATGGGAGGTGGGATGAAAAAGGGTGATTGTGTCTGTGGATATCTTGGCTCCGGCATGGGAGAACAGCAGCTGTGATCTCTTCAGCTCTTCTCAAAGCCTTCCGCAACTCTCTTAACAGGAAAGGGAAATTGGAAGCTGGAAGTTGATAAGCATTCTAGCTAAGCCCACTTCTGTCATCCTCATATTAGAAACACACAAAATGTAGTGGGACATATGATGCCTCTGTGTGACATTTCTGTTGTAAATGTGTTAAGTGTTATAATTATGTGTACAGATATACTGAAACTTAAAATGGGTGCAATTGTACTTACAGTTTGGTCTTCACTCCTAAAATGGAAAGCAGCCATGGATTTATTCACCATGACAAGAATAAAACAAATCTTGCATGCAGCATAGTTTTAAGGGGGAAAGGAGAAGAATTTGATATATAACCGTGCATTAAGGATCCTGATTTGGCAGGGTTTCGATTGTTTTTTTCTTTGGGAAATGTTTCTTACCAAGACAGCTATCTGGGATCTTTCTCATCTTTGCTGCTTTTTGGAGTTTTTCTTAGAGAAGATGTTTCAAAATTATAGATATAATCACATTTTTTTCTTTGCCTTTTCAGACTCAGATATGCCCTAGGTTCTGTGCTTCCCAACACAGACTGCCAGGCAGCTGGGGGAAAAAGTATTCTCTATAAATTGAAGCTCTTGTTTCTTGCTTTCTTTACTCCCTTGTCCAGTCATCCAGATTAATTCTTGATTGAGAACATAATTTAGAGCATTTATTGCTTTCCCACAGGCCAGAGGATGTCTATTTTTTAAAGGAAAATCTTCATAAATAATACTTTGGTTAAATAAATGTGCTTCAGAAGCTGAATTGTTATGAGCCTTTTCCACCCAGGCAGCTGGCAAATGAACAGCCTCATGGAAAGGGCCTCATTGCTGGAACATGAAGCCAGGACAGCAGCTGTTTTACTCAGGTAACTGTGGTGGGATGGTTTTCTCAGGTGTGACACTTAAACACAGCCACTTGCCTGCATGTCCATGGCAGTGCTATTAATCCTTGCTACCATCCTGACCCACAGTGCCTGTGTGCTGGTGCGCCATGGCCAGGCACAGCAGGGGACACCTTGCAGAACATGGGTGGCTTCACACTGCATGTGCTGCAAGAACTGCTCCTGCCCCTCCACTCCCACCAACAAACATCACACCTGTGTAAATGACAAATGTGTTGAGGGGAACAAGATTCGATAAGGAATAAGAAAGAGGGAGGAGGCAAAAGAGAAACGCACTCCCTTCTGCTGACATGTCATCACTGGAACATCTGCTTTATGTCTGAGTGTGCTAATGATCTCTCTGAAACCCCACTGCAAGACAATTAGGCCTGATAAATCACAAGGGGGTTTCTTAGGTTTTAAGATCCCAGATGCTACAGTAGAAAAAAGGAGGCAAAAAGAAAAGAATGGAAACTGTATCTCACCTAAAATCTGCTGAGTGCTGACACAAAAAACCATAACTTTAAAAAGAAGAATGCCATAAAACGCAAAAAGGGCAACTTTTTTTTCATTTTTGTCTGGATTCCAACTCATACACAAGATATTCTTCATGATTCTCTTTTTATTTTTTTTTTGGGTGGGGGGAGGGGATTAAGTAAAGGAGCCTGGTCTTCCTAGTCTTTAGGAGTTATATGTATATACATGTTCTTGACTGATGAACTTTTATGCACACATGAGCTGTTTCATCCAATAAAAAGTCATTTTTAAAAATCAAACTGTAATTTATAGGATGATTTCATTGCAAAGGTTAGGGGAAAGTCAGAATTGTTTGCTAATGTTTATTCTTTCCCTCTCTAGGACAGTCGATTACAAGGCAGTATGTATCAGGGGCTTTTCCAGTTGTGTTTGCACACACTGTCTCCCACACACACAGTGGTAGAAGGCAGATTACATACTGTTTATAAAGCTAAAGCTGGACAAATTATCTGCAACAGATAGTCTGATTAGCCTGAGCCTCCACCTTGCTCACAAATTTTCTGGTAGTGGATCCTGGTGTTTCAGATTAGTTTGCTACTGAGATTTGTCCAAGCAAGGGACAGACTGGAGGAGCTGGGTGTCAGCTGCACCACTGGGGAGCTGTGGCAGCTCCATACTCTTCAGAGACCCTGGAGGAACTGACTGAGAAGTTTACAAACACTGAGCAGCAAGCTGGTGCACCACAAAGAAGCCACTAATATTAATGAAAGGTCAGTTTTTTCAAGAATAGTAAACAACACTTGGAGTTGGTGTCTGGAGTTTGTTAGTACAGAACCTTCTCTCCCTCCAAAGGGTTCTGAAAAAAACAACTTCCAGATCACCAAGGTCTGTTGTTTAAACCAAAATAGAGGGCAGGCTCCTGCAGGAAACTGGCACTACAGATCTGCTGTACTTCAGTGTATTTCAGTGGTCAACCACTTCCTGTATTTCCTTCATTAAAAGACATGCATGTACTCATGTGATGGTGATGATGATAATGACAATGATGATGGCGATGACAGTAGAACTAGAGAAAATTGCAGTGGATGGTTTCAGTTATCACAGGTGCCAGTCATTGAAAAAACACTGCAGTGCTGATGTCAACTGATGTCGTCCATTAGCTTTCCCTGTGCAAGACATCTCAGTGCTGGCATTGACCTTACACCATGAAGAGCATGGCTGTCAGAGTACACAGTCCTAGAAGTGCATGGTTTGCTTTGCATCCTTTTATATCTGAGTGAATTTCAGACAGTCGGGGAACTGCCCCTTCCACTGGGCTATGGGGGCTACTGAAAGCTCCTAACCCAACCTATTGGTTTGTAACTGTTGATCTCCCCGCTAAATGGAGGGATACCATGTCCCGTGAGAGGGAATCACCCTGTGCTCTTGCTGGTGCTAATGCAAATATGACAGGACAAGCATTTGCTTTACTATTGATGAATCCACTCAGGCAGAACAGGACATGAATTTTAATAAGACTATTTTCCATTGTACTGAAACACCTTTCTCTGCATGAAAATAAAAGACAGAAGTAGTTGCCTAAGGGTCCTTCTGGCCATCTACCCTCTCTGAAGGGGGATTCTAAAATGCTTCTTGTGAAGGGGCTGGGTGTTAAGTACAAGTGAGAGGGTTGCCCAACAAAGAAGAAAAATAGGGGGTGAAGTACCGCTCTGGAGAAGCTGTTTTCCAGCAGTCATGCCTGTTGTGCCACACTGTAGCTGTCTTTTTTAACAGTCAAGGCATGACTGCAAATAAAAAATAATACAGGCAAGAAGGGAAAAGAATAAGTGCTTAGGAAGGAATCAACTGGTGGATGGACTACTAGAAAGTACCTTACCATCATCTCCACAGTTATAGTCACTCTTGCTGGCTGGGAAGAAGAGCTCAGAAAGCAACTACCTTGCATGTGCCCAAAACTAAGGACTTAGAAGGCTTCCAGACATGTATTATAACCTGTAATTCGGTGATTCTCTCCAGTGCAGTGCTCCTTCCAACATGTGTGTTCTCAGAGAGAAAAAGCTGGGGATGAGGAGCACCTGACCATCACTAGCTCTCAGCTGGATTCCCACACACATCTGTACAGCACCAGACAGTACTCAGTTACTTCTTTTGCAAGAATCAAATCAAAGACATTGGTATCCAATACAAAAATCCCATCCAACTCATCTAAATGCAGACAATAGGGGGGCACCACTGGTTTATCATCTTCACACCCTTTGACTTAATTCAACAGTGCATGGTATTCTTGTGATTGTCTAGCTATTCCCTTAGCAATTCTCTTCAACACTTGCACAGGTCTGGGTGCAAAGACTGGTATTTTCTCATTCTTTTTCCCCACAATGCTGGGACATCCAGAACAGCCCAGCTCAAATCTACCTGGACTACTGCAAAGCATTTGATACTGTCCCATACAACATCCTTGTCTCTAAAACGGAGTGACATGGAACTGATGGGTGGACCACTCAGTGGGGAAGGAATTGGCTGGATGCTCACACTCAGAGAGTTGCACACAAATAGTTGCCCAATGTCTGGATGGAGACCAGTGATGAGTGGTGTCCCTCAGGGGGCCATACGGGACCAATATTATTTAACATCTTCATCGGGGACATGAACAATGATACTGAGTGCACCCACAGCGAATTTGTGGATGACACCAAGCTGACTGGTGTTGCAGTTGATAATCTGTATGGAATGGATGACATCCAGGCAGACCTTGACAGGCTTTAGAGTTGAGCCTGTATGAGCCTCATGAAGATCAACAAGGTCAGGTCAGGGCAATCCCAAACATGGACACAGGCTGGGCAATGACTGAATTGATAGCAGCCCTGCATAGGAGATCTTAGGGGTATCTGTGGATGAAAAACTAAATATGAGCTGGCAATATACTCAGGCAGACCAATCACGCCCTGAGCTGCATCAGTGGAAGCATGCCCAGCAGGTTGAGAGAGCTGATTCTTCCCCTCTACTCCGCTCTGGGTCCCCCAGCATAGGAAAGGCATGGATTTGCTGGAACAGGTCCAGAGGAGGGCCACAAAGATGATCAGGGTGCTGGAGCACTTCTGTTATGAAGACAGACTGAGAGAGTTGGGATTGTTTAGCCAAGCTCCAGGGAGACCTTATAGTGGCCTTACAGTACTTTAAGGGGTCCCTGAGGAAAGATGGGGACTGACTCTGAATCAAGGTGTGCAGTGATAGGTTGAGGGGGGTAATGGTTTTAAACTGAAAGAGGATAGATTTTGTTTATATGTTAGGAGGAATTTCTGTACTGTGAGGGTGGTGGGACAATGGAACCAGTTGGCCAGAGAAGTTGTGGCTGTACCATCCCTGGAGGTGATCAAGGTCAGATTGGATGGGGGTTTAAGCAACCTGGTCTAGCAGGTGTCCCTCTCCATGGCAGGGCAATTAGAACTAGATGATCTTTAAGGTTCCTTCCAACCAAACTGTTCTAGGATTCCATAAAATGGTGGGCTGTGATATCTCTCAGTGTAAGGTTACAGCAAACTACTGGAGTGTGACCCACAAATATGAACTGGATGCAAGCCCCCGTGGACAGGGTGGCTTTTGTGTGAAGTGACTGCAGATCAGCCCAGACAGTTATCCTGGTTATTCTCAGCAGAGTACAAAGCAGCTGGAAAAACACCAAAATAATTCTCAACTCAGATACCACTACACTTAGGCAGAAAGAAGAGAAAAACAACACCTCTGCTTATTGCCAGTATTTTAAAGAGATGATATGATGAAACTCAGAGCTGCATTTTAGTAACTTCATTACTCTAAAGAGATTGCAGAGAAACAGACTTTTTCCAGCAAGACAAGTCTGCTGAAGTTGGCTATTAACATGATATCCTAAATACCTGCTGCTAAGGTCCTGCTCTCTTCATAAAGAGTCAAGAAAGCATGGGATAGAGAAGACCTGCAAGGTCACCTAGTCCATCTCCTTGACAGTGTTTGTTGTTTTTTTCTTCCCTGGTTTCCCACGTCTTAATTTAAACTTGTCCTTATTTCCTTCCTCCCTATCAGCCATATGAATCTCCTTTAAAATAACTGCCTTCCTGCTCGGTGTCAGACCAGATAATAGAGTATATATTTCATGTCTTTCTCCTATAGAACCTGAAATTAGTCTGTTTCCATTAAGAGCTCAGTTGCAGTTAATCACTGTTTTCATCACTCTTCTTTTTTGCTTTTTCTGCGCACTTTGTTTCTATCACCTGTGTTCAATAGTCCCCCTCTCCCTTACCTGCTCACCTGTGAAATTTTTCTTGCATTTAGTTACACAACTTTTTAAAATCACCTCTTTAATGATTAGTGCATATTTGGATCTGCATCTGATCTAATTTTCAAGAAAATTAGCAGTGATGGACTTTTTGAGCCAAGATAACATGTTTTCACTTGTTCTTAGTCAGAATCCTGCTCTTCCTTGCTTGCAGGTTCCTTAGCTTGCTGCCTTTATAATTCCCTTGAATTTGCTCTTTCTTTCCTTACTCCCACTGATGAACATTTAATCTACTTGTAAATCTTCCATCCTTTTTTTTTTCACTCTTGGTTGTTGGCTACTTGGCAAGTCTATCCTGGCATTTCTAGAGGAGTTGATCTCAGGGTAACAAGTGCTAGTTACCACTAAAAACAAATTATCAGTCACAAGTAACTGCTCAGGTACTAACAACTCTTTTCTTTTACCTTATCTGCTTAATTATGCTCATTTAAAATGTTACTGAAAAATATGGCAGTCCTTCAGAAGATTTCATTATACTGTAGCACAAACATATATATCTATATATCTATAAAATGTAGTATCCTTGCTGGCACTAAGGATTTTCAAGCTGCTGCCACTCTTAATACTGCCCTTTACTAGAATGCTTTAGTGGCTTTTGAATTACTATGAAGCTGGCCATCATTGCAGAGTTATATTCCAATTAACTTCTTCTGCCCCAGCTTGCTTGAGAAAACAATCCATGAGATTTTTCAGGGAGCAATACATCCTTCAGAGAACAGGCTTCCGTCATTTTCTGTCAAAGAGCTTCCAGATCAAAAGCTGAAACAAAGTCTGTTGACTTTATCAAGACAAAATGCAATGACTTCACTCAAATGAAATGTTGTGATAAGGCCACTTTTGTATTCCCAAAACTCAACTTTGGGGAATGCTTAGTATATAGGGGAGTATGAATTCGAACTTTTCATTCCAACTGAAATGGAAACAAATTCAGATGGTGGATATTTTTTCCCCCAGAATAGAACTTCAGCATTTCAACCAGCTCACAGCAGATTCCCATTTACAGTGCGTGGATTTCCTGTCTGCTCTACAACCTTTTCCAGGAGTTTGAGGCTAAAACTTTCTGCTCTCCTCCTCAGTAAATCAACTGATTAAAACATTATCTGATCCTTAGTAACCCAGGGCTATAATTTAGAAAGAACATAATTTCCCTCTGCCCTTTATTTTTGTTTGCCCACGGGAGCATAGAAAAAGCAAATATTATCTACAGACATATTTTTGGTTTTCAGAGGCCACATGCAAAAAGATCCCCCCCCTTGGAGCTGCAACCCCTTACCCTATAGCTCTCTGTGTTATCTCGTATATCCTTCCTCTTGTTATTTGTTGTGTATCTTCCAAAATAAACACAACTGCAGAACCACAGGATAACTTCAGATTGCAAGGCTTAGCATCAAAAACTACATTGGCTTTAGGCTGGAGGCAACACTGCTGCACACAGGGATTTGAGTTAAAACTCTCTAAAAGGCTGCTATTTTTTCCTTTCCCCTGTAAATGCTAGAGCAATGTTCACAACAACGCCTCCATGCTTTTCAAGAAGCAGCAACCCCTTGGTTTCATGTTTTGAGGAACAAAGAATGTTCCTGCAGTGATTTTTAGTAGGAAAACTTTATCCCATAAACACACTGTGAAAGAACATTCTGGAGCATGTGGGATGGTTATAGTCAGGAGGGCAAAATCCTGTTCTGTTGGGATTAATCTATGTTTCTCAGATAGGACTGTGGGGAACTGGAATTCCAGTTCAGATTGTTTCTGTGTATATTAATATGTGGTTGTGCATTGCACAAGATGGCTTAACCCATATGCTCACTGCCCAACCACCCAGCAGGAAAGACATAAATGGCTTCAATATCATCGTAGAACTGTTGCTCAGTTCCTAAATAGCCTTTTCAAATCAAGTGAAGTATCAGTTCCCCAGATTCTACAGGAGAAGGAAACTGCATATGAACTCTAGAAAATCAGCAGGAGGACATTCTATTTTAGGAGCAGATCTTCAGCTAGTAAACTCTTAAGATTTGTTGTTTTAAAGATGAATCAGGAGTATATGGAAATCAGTACCATTTGCACAAATGTGAGCCAGGACTCATAGAGCAATCTGTATGTTCTGCATGATAATGCATTTTCTTACCTTCAGGGAAACCTGAGAGACTTTGGGCAGACGTGTTCATTCTGCCTGAGCTCTGAGCTGGCAGGAGAGGAGCCAGCTCTTGTGTGGAAGCTGTGCCACCACAGTGGTGTGGCACTGTGACAAACCTAACGTACACTGCCTCTCAGCACCTGGTCTGTGTCATGTTCCCTTACTGTTCACTGTAAGGTTCCACAATTCCAGCCAAACATGGGAAATGGATACAACTTCTTTGCAAGGTCATCAAATAAATGAGCATCACACATTGCTGGGTTAATCATATGCCCAATATTAAGCTAGAAAAAGAAAAAAGGGACATAATATTTTAAAATAAAAATTTTGTCTCTTCTAGGCAATTTTTTGACTCATCTCCTCTCAACATGCCTCTCAAGGTTTAGTCCTACTTGCTCTCCAGGCACCTGTACAGTCTTCCCACAAAAGCAAATATAACTTGGTGTTACAATGTAAAATGTAAGCAGGAAAGAAAACTTTCTGTGGCTGTAAGAAATTCAGATGTTTTTCAAGGGTGGGCTATTAAGATTCCCTATTTGATACTATAACTGTTTTGAAAGAGAAAAAATCAGAATTGAACCACCAGATCTTGATATCTCTAAATGTTTTCTCTGATTTAGTATGTCATCACTTGATAGTATAATTCATGGCAGGTAGATAATATGAGGGGTGTTTTTCTCACATAAAATTAATCTCAGTTACAGAAAGTCTGCAGTTCTCCCCTTCAGGTGACACTGTCTTCCACTAAGGTTGGGATGGCTTTAGGCAGAATGTGCCAGTCAGTGCTTTCTTCGCACAGCTGAAAGTAAAGACTCTGCAGAACTGCTTTAAGATTAGAAATATCAAGGAATATGTGGTGTTATTTCTGCCTGTTTATGATATGTTATGAAGTCTCAGGGGAAAAAAAAGTCATTAATTCTTTAATTTAAATATTATGTTTAAAATAGAATACATCATCTTCGGCCACAAATCAGGCTGACAGCTGTAGCCAGCTGCCCAGGACTGCTGGGTCTCTCAAATGCCTCTCGAAGGTGAATATAACGTCCAGGAAGTCAGAATTCTCTAATTCTGGACAGTTTGACCAGGATGGCACCTAAATGACCCAAACTTCATTTTCTACTGTGGTTGCTTTTATCAGCTCTGGAGACAGAGCTGGAAGAGGAACAAGGCCTCTGTCAGGGGCTGTAAACAGCACTTCTGAGCCACTTCACTGTCTCAAGGGTGTTTCGGATAGTGCTGTGTAATCACAGTCAAGCAGCAGAATTGAGAGGAACTGACATAATATTCAAGTATTTGTTTTCACTCTGAATAAGACACAGATAAATACACGGATTTTTTAAAAAAAAGTAAATGAAAATATTTGGAATGATATCTTGAGGCTGCACACAAACCAGAAGAAAGCACTTTTTCTGTTTGTTTTGAGAACAGAAATAAAAAATGCAAAAAGTTTGGAGTCAGATATAAAAATGAAGAGAGAAAAAAAGCCAGAGAAGTGCGTCCCCAACATAAGAAGGACATGGAACAAGTTGGAACAAGTCCAGATGAGGACCACAAAGTTGATAGGACAGTCTGAGAAAGTTGGAGCTGTTCAGTCTGGAGAAGGTTGAGTGGAGACCTCATAGCAGCCTTCCAGTATCTGAAGGGGCCCTACAGGGAAGCTGGAGAGGGACTCTTCATTAGGAACTGTAGTAGTAGGACAAGGAGCAATGGGTAGAAAACTGAAAGAGGGAAAATTTAAGTTAGATATTAGGATATTCTTTTAGATATTCTTTACCGTGAGGGTGGTGAGATACTGGAACACACTTCCCAGGGAGCTTGTGAGTATCCCATCCCTTGCAGAGTTCAAAACCAGGTTAGATAAGGCCTTGAGCAACCTGGTCTGGTGAGAGGTGCCCCTGCCCATAGCAGGGAAATTGGGACTCGAGGATCTTTAAGATCCATTTCAACCCCTTAACAGTTGACCCCTTTTTAGGGAGGGAGCGGATTCACCATGCCTGAAAGTGTTTAGGAGGTGTTTGGATCTGGTGTGGGGTACTGTGGTTTAGTTGTTTAGGGGTTCCAGTGGTAGTTCCAGGTTGACACTTGGACTTGATGATCTTAAACGTCTCTCCCAACCTTGACGATTTTACGATTCTGTGAACATTCTACGGTAAGTTAAAAAGTAAGCTTTAAATGGACTCAATGACACAAAAGAATTTGCTTTAATCTTTAAACCAGAAATAACAAAACGGGTGCCTGCCGTGAGGCCAAGAGCTGTCCTTGGTTCTCTGCAGGGTTCTGCCTGCAGAATTTTGTCACCGGGCTCGGGCTGTGCCCGCCCCAGGGGTGGCCGGGCTGAGGTCGGCTCTCGGGAAGGCGGGAGCCTGCACAGCACCGGGGGAGCTCCGCGGGCACACGGCTGTGTCCGCCGAGTGGAAGGGGACAGGAGGGCGCCGCGCTGCCCTCGGGCACATGCTNCGGCAGCGGCGGCGGCAGTGCAGGCCCCGCCCCGCGTGCCCCAGCCCCGCGCGTGAGGGGAGCGGTGCCGTGCGTGACCGCCGCGCTCTCTCCGGAGGCGGGAAGGACCTCCGGGAGCTTTAAATAATGAAAATAACAGTGTGCGAACCCTGCACTGCAACTAGCGCGGACTAGGGAGTCCACGTCGAATATTCGTACTTAAATATTAGCTGTAAAGCACAGTTTGTCATTATAGATAAACTGTGGGTTACTGAGAGGTGGAAAACTTAACGTGATTCTTGTCAGGGAGAAGCAGACACCTTTAAGCAAAGTCACTGGTGTGTGTTTCTGGTGGAAAATACATTTATCTGATGGGCTATGACCATTTTCATCTCTCTTTTGCCATGGAAAAGCCACGGTTTACTACATGAATATAAAATTTGATGTACTGCAGAAAATCAAATAATGAGACTGCAGGATAACTTCTTTTAAAATCTGTTGACTTTACTATATTTCAATCTCTATAAAATAAACTTTCCCTTTATCTGTAAACCACATCACTTACCAGATGGTAACTCTAATTATTATCCAACCCAGTATAGGGGAGCTCAAAGGGAACCATGCAGAACAAAATGGGGAAAATGAAAAGATGTGATGACATCCCACCACGCACCTACTGAACATTTAAAGGCTAAATTCTCCTTATAAATGTCAGGCTTTTCAGGAGAATCTCATTACCCCTGTGATTTACTTAGTGTCTGCTGGGTGTTGCACATGAGCTACATCGATTGGTCCATTTCTTACTGCCAATCACTATTATTGCACAAATAAACATCCATAGCTGGAGGTATAGTAATAAATACATTCGTTGCATTCATTTAAATAAATGAAAATGGCTTTTGGTGCTTATTGCTACTTGGAAACTAAAATGAATTTTATTTCTACTACAGGGGTTGTTTTGGGGCTGGTTACTACAAAGCAGGATGTCACAATGAGCAGAAATTTTTTTACTTGCCGGTCATGGTTTTTAAATTAGTTCCAATAATGCTTACTAAATATATCTACTATACGTCAAGATAGCTTTAAAAATAGATAAAATTTATGGAGTGAATTGTTAAGCAACATAAACAATACCTTAAGTGTCAGTAGGCTTGCTAATAACTTTCTGCATTCTCAATCCTCATTGTACATCAGAGGTTCTTACAGTTATGGTACAGGCAAAAGAGTGAGAATAAACAAGAAAAGGTGCTAGTAAATACAAAATACACTACATTTTGTGTAGAAACATAGGCTGTAGAATTCCAGGAAACTGCTGAGGAAAATAAAATATATCAGACCATTTCAAAAGCAAATAAACAATAACCCCATTGCCACTGACATCATTGGAGTCCTCTGTTGAGCAATTAGGGCATGGTCAGCTCTTCCAGTGTGCTCCAGAAATCACGCAGAGAACCCCAATGTAAAGTGACAGAGTCATCCTCAGTGGGACCATCTCATATCCACCACGTACTTCTGAGTATAGTCATCCAAGCACAAGTATTAATTAATTTCTTTTTCCTGAAGGAATTGAAAATAAGTGTTCCTGTTTATGTCATCAAAAAGGTTTTTTGCCCACTTTGCATAATTTGATTATCTTACTGCTTAGGAGCTAAGGCCGAGGCTGACTCGGACACTGCAAACAGTGGTCCTGCTCCAGCATTAGTGGGAGGCTCTTGGTCACAGTAAGCATTCGTCCCTCTGCACTTGAAGGCAGCTCTGAGATCACATCTGCAAATCATTCAGATAAATGACTTTGGTTCCACATAAAATAATGTCTTACAACTGTCCAGTTCTGGAATTTATATGTGGTTAGTGTGATAAATGTTATATGATCTTGTATATATATACACACCAGACAAAGGATAATCATAAGGTCAATGAAAAATGATAGTGAGGAATAGATATTGGATGATAGCAAACAGAACATTTGTCCAGCAGCTCATTTGTAGTTGTCTGCAGAAAGGAAAGGGAGGGTGAGAGTCTCCCATGTGTTACAGATAACAGCAGTATCAGCTATAAAAACTCTAGATACACTAAAAGCAAACAGAGCCTGAAGTCCAGATAATGTAAGTTCTTAGGAAAGGCACATCTGCAATCTTTTCACTGACATTTTCTAGAAGATCACAAGAGTCAAGAAGAGATTCCTGGAGATTAAGAAGTAGCAGATTTGAATCTCACATTTTAAAGAGGGCAAAGGACAGGAAACTATAAACTAGCAAATGGAACATTGTTTGTATATAAACCTGGACACTGCTTAAGTGATTTGGCTAAAGAACACCTGGAAAGGTTCACTCTGATTAAGGAAAGCTGGAATGGTTTATAATTCATTAAGTTGTTTGAGGTCTTTAGAGATACTACTGCCATTGAGTTTTTTATAGGTGTTATGACTGCTGTGAAAAATGCATTCATTTGTATCATAATAATGAGAGCATGATTAGTGTGAAGCAACAGCACATACTATGGGTTTTTGATGTTCCAGCTGAAGTTTCTGTGGAGCTGCAAGAAAAGTTAAATGCTAGACAGAGGCCACAGTTTTCAGTGGTAGGAAAGAGGTTGAAAACCAAAGGCTGTTAGAAAACCTTTTTTCCATGGATTTTTTAAAATTACATTTTTGTGAACATTTGGGAACATTATATTAAACTGTTTTTGAAATAAGTGTTTTATTCTTCCCTGATATTTTTTACAGCAACACAATGAATCCTAATATCTTGTAGTCAGAGCAAAATAGATTTCAGTGGCAAACTCTGCTGAGACAGCAACACATCCCCTCCCAACCAGAACTGAGAATTTGGGGCAGGGACATGAATTCACAGTGAACACTCCTGTGCCCCATACAGGCCTTCTGCAAAGCCAGTTGTACATTTGGTGTTGCTCTCAAGAGTGCAGGGTGAAACAGCTGCACTGGGAACAGGCATTTCTTCACTGATCCTGCTCGCTGAGGTGAGGTTTTCTTCCGAGCTTTACCATCCCAGGAAGAGGCCATGTTTCGGTGGGACTCTATTCTAACAGATTTTTCCCCTTCTCTCCTGAGAGTTAGTATCTTGTTCAAGTTAATACTTACCACATTAGGGAGCTGCCCCATTCCACCATTCTGACAGGACATCAGTTTTGCTTTCTCCACCAACCCCAGCCCTTTGGAAACAGTGGAGGTTGTGTCTGGATGCTGCTGGGCAAAGCGGAGCTGTCAGGCGAAGCTGCTCTGCTCGTGTATCACAGGTGCACATACAGTCAGATTTTCTAACCCTAAAAGATACTGTGTTCCAGGAGCAAAGAGCAAATAGGATTTCTGGACACTTCCCACCTTCCAGCAAGGAAGATTAAACAGGGCTGGCTGCCACTAAAGAAGGAGAACAATTTATTATCATGTGTATTGGAACCTGCTGGAAAATTGCTTACTGCTCAGCATTGTCATTAACTCAGCAATAGATTTTCATAAGGTTTCCATTTTCTCAAGCTAAGGGCAAAACTCATCCCAGATGTAACTTCATTAGTGCCAGTACAGCCACACTGAGAATAAATTTGGCCCCATGATTTTAGGATCTCTGTGTGCGGGGACTCCAGTCCATATCCCTGTGCCAAACCATAAAACGGCCAATCTCCCAGAGTCACCTAACAGTTCTTCCCTAAATGTTCTTCAGCAAAGACTATTTAAAATTAAACAGCTCAAGGTCAGGTACCTCTCTGGACCAGGAGCTCTACAGCTGAGAGTGGGTTTTCTGGTACTGCATGAGCCAGGGACAGAGGAAGGAGGCATGTAACCGAGAGGAGGATGTACAGCCCCATACTGCATTTGCCCAGGACTAAAGCATGGCTAAAGCCCAGGCAGATTGTGAGACAATTCACTTCAACCACTTCACATGTGGTTACCATGTTGTTCTAGGGGTAGAGAGATCAAATAGATCTTTCTAAGACAGGGAGATGGATTAAGACATAGAAAGCAGAACTGTCATGAAGGCAGTCAAGAATATGGAGCACCAAATGTTCCCAGAGCTCTCCTTGTTGACAATTTACTGTGTTAAATTTAAATAGCATATCTTTCAGGCATTGTATAAATGGAAGAAAACCTAATTTGTGTGCCCAGACTAGTAAGACTTTTTACAAGTACAGTGATGTCTCTGACACTGCATGCTAGTCTGAGTATCCTCAGGCTACCCAAAGTTTTGTTCAGGTACGTGCCAACGAAAAGTGTTACTAAGTTTTTATGAAGAGTTACATTTCTGAAGCCAGAAACTCTGCACTCCATACAGGCCTCAGTACACTCGCTACCCAGCATTCCTCCTAATTAAAGTTTGAATGGCTTCTACAAAAATACCACTGATCGAGTTTTTCTGTCCATAACTCAGACATGCCTTTCAACACTCTACTGTGCTTAGGTGTTACCAGTGATGAGAATAACTTTATAGTTTAGTCAATGCTCACATTGAGCAGCAAAACCAGAAAGCATTTCCTCAATTTCTCTTCTGAGGCAGTTAAATATCTCCACACAGTCTTTTAATTTCAGTGTTGCACTCACATTAATTACATTTATTCACTTCATAAGAGTTTTATTTGTGTATCAGAACACAGAACCAAACTCAGATTTGGATTTAATTTCAAAATATTGGTCTTTCCTTTAAAAAAATTATTCTTTGCCAGCAACGTAATCTGGTGCACAAAGTGTTACATTTCACCCTGCACTCTCATTTTTGTGTTACTGCTCTGGGCCCTGCGTGAGCTTAAGTACTTAAAGTTAGGCTTAAAGATTTTGTGAGGTGGGAGCCTCAGGCCTCACAGAACTACTGAAGAGACAAATAAGGGTTGTTTCTCTTTTAAAGAAAGGTGAATGAGTGGTGCTGAGGGTGTTTAGTGTCTTGAAATTGCTTAGGGCTTATTTATTCTTGGACAGGAAATTTCTGTGGTTAATTTTGAAGCCTTAAAGTTATGAAGGAAAAAGCAAAGACTTTTTAAGTAGAGAAAGTACATGTTTGGTTTGGATTTGAGGGGGTTTTTTTCTGTTCTTAAGTCCAACATCTGAAGCTGGAAATGTCAAGCAGTTTGTGGAGTGGTTCAGAGGTCAGTCCTGTGCACTGTCACGGCTGGGACAGACTCATGATGCTGGGAGCTCTCTCCATCAGAGGAGGTTTGCTGCTTGCTGTTTACAGTGCTAAACAGGTTGGTAGCTCATTTGGTCTTAGGGGCCTCAGCCCCTTAGAAGTTGTGGAGATTTCCTGTGTGCCAAGGGTACTGTGATCTGTTGCCACCTGCTCCAAATCCCTTGTAGTCGTGAATTCTTAAAGGGCATTCTGGATCAAATGATCCCTCTTCCAGCTTTGCAGCTTACTGGTTAAGGCAGGGAAAGGAACAGAGAGGGCTAAGGCACAGACAGTCCCCTCCAGGCAGCGACACCTTTCTTGTTGTGTCTCTTCCCTTTGGAGATAGGGCATGGACGGGACTGGTTTGTTCTGTGAAGTTTGTTTTCCCGTGAGCTTTGGCAGCAGCACATTCCTGGAGAGCAGTGTGCCAATGCTTACTTTGCAAAGGAGAAAACATGTATCTTTTCTCATTTCCTTCTTTTTGCAGTGACAGAGGTGGAGCTGCCCTGGGATATGCCTGTGGCGTTTCTTTCTTCCAAGTTTTAGCACTCGAAGGTGTCTGTATTGGTGCCAGGGCTTTACCCCCCTCCTACACGTAATCATAAGACAGCATCTTAGGGGGCGTTTCTGGCAGTCCTTGCATTCTGCACCAGAGGGGGTTCAGTTATGTCACATTTCATCCATGATTTATATTTTTTGCCTCTATCCACTCTTTTCCCTCCTCCTGATTGTTTATTTTACTTTTTGTGTTTTTCTCAAATGGTCCTTGTTTAAACCTTAAGAGGCTGTTTTCATATTAATGTGTTTATATTTTCAACATCTGTTTATTTTGCTGCAGAACACTCCAAATGACCTGGCAAAAGAAGTAGCAGAGTTTATAAATATAGCCATTACTTTAATTATTCTGATTTTTAACTTACAGTGTATTTTTATGTGACTCAAGAGATTAAAACAGAAAAAATTCCAGGCCACACTTAATCAAATAAGTATTACTTTGTTTAACTGTATTATCAGGAAGAAAGTCTGGTCTTGGCTCACTGCAAGCTTTTATATTTGTCACCAGAGGGTCTCAATATTTCAGCCTACTTTTCTTCAGGTAATGACACTCCAATATCCTGGCTTTCACTAAGAATGTAGTAAGACATTCTTTTTTCCTTTTGAACTTAGGCGATTTTAATTACAGGAGGTTTTACAGAGAAGATAGCTCCTTTATGATTTGGATCCACATTGCCGATCGTAACTTCCATGACTTCTATAAAATACTTCCCTTTCCCTAAATCCTTTACCTAATGTAGCTTTTGCCTCTCAGCTCATGCTGTTCTGGTGCAGCAAACACTCTCTAGGATGATGTGTTGCCAGTGCGTTTCCCCTCTATCCAAAATACCAGCCCGTTTTTTGCAATGGAGTTCAATGAACTAATCAAGCTTCTAAGTTTCTGAGTTTATAATGCAACAAAATTCTTTTCAGACTCTTTTTCTAATTCTCTTGTTAGTGCTGGAAAAATGTGCAATGATACAGCAGTGAGTGTCATGCACACTGCAACTCATTTCAGCAATACAGATTCTCAGAGCAGCCACATGCTTTGTTTTAATAGAGAAATAACAAGGAAAAGGAAAGAGCATTCAACTAAAAGCAGCTTGTTCATGTTATGTAGATTTTGCAATGAATTTTGCATTGTGTATCCATAGATTTCTGTTCATAAAAGCCCAATGTTATGTTATATATGAGAACTACCTTTCCGAATGTGTCTTAGTTTAAGCCACTTACCACTCAAGTGTAGAAATGTTTTCAGTTGACCTGTTGCTCTCAGATTTTTGATGGATTTTTGTCCTTATGGGAGTAAAAGGGCTATTGCAATGATGGTGTCAAAAAAACAGAGGAGAAGAAATTTGCCAAAAACATCTGAGTGGATGTTGTTATGCTGCAGTGTGCCTCGAATCCCTGACTGCAATAGTAGTATTCTGCTGGGGCCCCAGGTTGCCACTGGCACCTTCTTTCTGTATCATTCTCTCTTTCATTCTTTGTCATCAATTTTTCCATGCCTAGTAGAAAATAATAGGCATTTCTTTGGCACCACATCTAGCTGTATCTTTTAAAGGACTTAGTACATGCAAACTCACTCCTCTACTTACTGCCTGAGTCTTTCTCACTTGGACTCAGAGCTGTTTCTCAGAAAAGGTTTTTACAGTAATGAAAACCTTCTTTTTGCACTTTCCATTCAGGTTTTCTCTAATAGACTTGACTTTGTAAGAGATCAATTATTAGCATTCTTTTAAAAATATTCCTGTGAATGGGAGAGCCATAAGAATGTTATTATAATTTTATAAGGTGAGAAAACTGTGGCCCCCACTGAAGACTGTGCTATTGCATAGCACCTGTAGGAGAAAAAGTGGAAATTTTGGTAGTTTCCCACATGATCTCACAAAATGACAGGTTTGAAGGTAGAAAAGTGTTGGATTTTATATGTTGTGCATAGCCTAATTTTATTTGCTTTGTTTGGGCTTATTTGTCTAAGAAAAATTTTTGTTACCTAGACCTTTTGCAGTGATTTGTGAGAAACATTTCAGAAAGGAAAAAATAAGTTGATGACAGTTAGACTTTTTCTTTTGAGACTATTCTATAAAAAGCCAAAATGCTTAAAGTGAGCTTAATGATGGCTGTTCTGATATGCCTGACACAATTTTCTGCTCAGTGAGTGAGACCACATCTGAGACTTCCTTGACAGCAGATCACAAATAAAATAAGTTATTGAACAGAAACTAGAGCTGTGAGTGTTCTGCAAACATCCAGGGAAACTATAGGTGCTGGTAAGCCAGCTGGGAACATTATCAGGGACAGAATGCCACTCCAGCTCCAACCCCACGAATTATTTTACGGTGGCAGGAGGTCTGTGGGAGTGTTTATATTGGCTGTCTCACGTCCCTGTGTTTCATCTTTATTATGTGTGATAGACAACATGTTTTTATTAAGCAGTGCTTGCAGGACAGCTTCCCTCTAGATACGGAATCAGTAAGCCAGAGAGCAGTGGCCATCCCTTGAGAGCTGCAGGAAGGAAGGCTTGGGGTGAAAGATTCCACCATATATTTCCAAGGACTAAAATTTGTTGATGCTAGGGAAAATGAGGAATTTGGAAGAAAGAGCAGGGTTCTGTAGTCCATAGGTCACATATGAACAATCAGATTTGAAAAAGTTCCTGCGCCCCGACTGGTAAGTCTTTTACCAGTGTGAGCTGTGGATGTATGTCCTACCAGCCCTCTTCTTCCTACCACATCCCATGTTTTTAGAAAGAAAAACTTTCAGGAAGAAAAACTGAAGTCTGTGTTGGAGTACCCAGCCAATTCCACAGTCAGGATCAATATCCTACACACATTCATCTCTCTCAGTCTATCTTTGGATCCTACTGTAGCTACCAAACCCAAGCTGTTCTCATGCAGCCCTAGGCTTACGTCAAAGAACCTTTCACAAAATTGGCAGGGCTTTGGCCCAGGTAGGAGCAAGGTCTGTCTGAGCAGCCTTGTGGTGCCATTGTCTTGTTCCTCAGCTTCCCACAGGTCATAAAGCTGTCATGAAGGGCTATGGTTCTTTTTACAGACCTGTCTAAATCAGTTGTAAAGTTGTCTACAAAATATTAACATATTTTAAATAATAAAAAGAATCACTGATTTTTGAAGAAAAAAACTGAAATCTGCTACAGCATGAATATGTCCAACTAAGTGTGCAATCTCTGCAGTTGTGCGTTTTAGGGAAAAAATTAGAATGGAAAATTCTGAATTGCTTTGCAAGAGAAATATCTAATAAAGAGCTCAGGTATGGAAACAACACATTCCCTTTGACATGTAATAATTATATGACCAAACTATATTAGATAAGCAATAAGGACTCAGGAAAAAATTTAACTACATAGGAAATTACAGTTTCTCTTTTATAGTCACTCTACATGCTGAAAAGCCATAGCTTATTCTGTAAGACATGAATCAATAAATGACAAGCTTTAAAATAGGTTTTTAATTCATGTTTTTATATAAATACAGAATAGCATTAACATTGACTCTTTCAGGTTTACAAGGATGCTATTATGACTGGCAGGTGTGAAATTTAACACAGACAAACCACATCCTGTAGAGATTGTATTTCTTTTTATGGCATTCACCTGATACTTGCCATCAGTCTGGAGTTCCTTCAGCAGTATTAAAAAGCCAGCTCCTGAAACTGAGTGCCCAAAAACCCCGCATGTAAAATCACACCCTTGATCTCTCAGAGTTCATTTCCCACTCTCTTACTGTAAACCCTTCGGGTTTGAAAATGAAACAACTTTCAAGCCTTAAAAGTGAAACTCACTTCACCTGCATGAAATCATAGTAATCAAAATTTTATGGGTGGAGTATGGCAAGGGAGAGGGAGGAAAAATTTACACAACAGAAGTGTGGGGTCAAGTCAGGAGGTTCTACGCAGTCCTCCCTTCCTCCCTTTCTTGCAGCTGCTCCTTTTTCTGGCGTATTGACAATATCAGCAGCTGCAGTTCTTCACATGCACAAAAAGCTGCAGACTGCCTACAACCAGAAGCTCTTTCTCCAGCCCACTGTGGCCTCTGCTGTAGTCTTTCCTGTCCCCATGGGTTCCCATCTATTCATCCTTTTCTCGAGACTAGCTTGGTGTTAGCTGCCTGATTAGTTGAACCATTTAGGTCCTAATACAGAGCTTCTGAAGGCAGGAAGAGCTTTTCCAATGAATTAGAGATTTAAGCTCAAGGTGGGTCCCTTAAAACCAACAGAATGATATTGAGTAGCAAGGTGACTGTAACTGGAAAATCTGGGACTGGTGCTTGGCAAAATTGTTGGGATTCACCAGCAGTGGTAAAGGCAAACTCAGACTGTCTAAATTAGGCTTCAATAAACTGCATTAATACAGATCTCCTGGAGCAGTAGGATGAAAACTGGACATTTAGAGGATTTATGCTAGAGGTGCTATCAGAAATTAACTCAAATAAGTAGAGGTTGGTCTATGGATATAAAAATGTCCTTATAGAAAGTAGCATTAGATGAAACTGACTGTTGCCATCACTACAAGGGACAAGTACTGCAAATACCATAACTAAAATACAGAGATACTTTTTATCCATCTGCAAATACGTGGCTCTCAAATAAGGTACAAACTCTTAGAGCTGCAAGAACTAAAAATGCTATCTTTGCTACAGAATACAAATTACAGCAAAGCCAAGCAAAAAGCTCAATTATATGTGCATGAATCTGATTTTAGAACATTCCCTAGGTGATACAGTGTTAGATAAGACTTGCAGAGGTTGTAACTGATGGAGAAATTGCATAGAAATAAATTCCTACTATTAGGATGGGAAGGATTGCACTGGATTATCATTCTGGTTTATTGGGGTGGAGGCTCCTGAATTGTAGAAAACTGTGCTGTGAAGAATATGTGAATGTAATCAGCTAGAAGTGTAAACAAGCTGGAAGTATCGTTTTATAATAACAGATGAACAGTGGCAGTGGAGCACTGTTAAACATATACCAAAATTCAGGCCAAATTAAGCAACAATTTTCATGATGTGGTGCAGCAAAATTGGCCCCTGGGAACAAAGTAACTGTAGATTTGTGTATGTTGGCTGGGAAAAAAGTCTCTTCAACATTTCCTGGACTATTATTCTTGCTTCTCTGAGGTGGCCTTGCTTAAAGAAACTACAGGTGATTGTGTATACCCAGTTTGATTCTGCAACACATTTTATTTGACCTGGAAATATTTGAACACAGCCATAGGGCACAGGACATGAATTCAGGTGCTTCATAAAGAAACAGGCTTTTAAATGCATCTTGTCATTTACATATGACAAGTTTTGGGGGACATGATGCCTGAATGATAAAATATCCATTAAAACAGTTGTAGAGTCATACACTGATCACTGTTTAGCCCTTTGATGATAGAAAAACATGAAAGACAGTTCTGTGGGTGCTGCCATGGGAGAGTTGTTTCCCTCTAATCACTAACATTACTTTTTAGGTGTTTTGGTCTGGACAATGCAATTGCCGGGCCAGGAACTGGTATTGCTGGTGGTCCTTCTAGTTGTGCAAGGGTGTCATGGATGAAGGAAGACAGTGTCATCTCTAAAGCCACAACAATTTAATATACACACCCTGGCACTGTCTGGGGTAAAAGCTGAGACTCTGACACAGTGGTATGTCCAGATCTGTGCTTTGTTTGTGCACACTCATGATGACTTTAAATGATATCCTGAGAAAACTACAAATAAAACGATAGTTTTCAAGTCTCAGGGGACTGATACCAAGTCCTGGATTTAGATTTTAGTTTTCTGAATTTACACCATGTTTTCCACGTTTTTGTCCTTCTGTCATTTTTAATGAACACTCAGACCCTGTGACAAAATCGCTGGTGCCCAAGTTTCAGTTTCAGACAGGGTTAGCAGCTAACTTGGACACTTACATGACTTGCAATAATTTGGAGACATGGTGTGTTTTGAGTAACTAAAAATTACATTACAGAATTCTGCAGCTGATGGTGTTTATCATCAATTTACAGATTTAAGTAAGAAAAAGTTTGTAGTATCAGAGAGGGATTAACTGAAACATTCTGCACCTAATTATATTCTTTCACAAGCAAAATAGAAATATAGCTATCTGTGAAGATAAAGGAGAGGTTCCAAATAATTTCTAAAAATATCTTGCATGCTAAAATGTCAATAAAGTCAATAGCTATTTTTATTTTTTGTTCTTAGCAAGATTTAAATTAAAGCTTTCCTACCTACAGGCTATGAAAAAAAGGGACTGTACAAAACCAGGGTACTGCTGTCTACTCCAGACATCACCAGAATCCTCAGCACCAATTACTCAGTTGGTGGACCAAAGGCTACAAAACTACCAAAGCAGTTACACATTTCTTAGCTCTTTCCTGGCAGCAGTGTTACAGAGAGAGTGCAAGGGAACTTCCTCATTGTTGTGCTGTTCTCATCACCTGTACCTTATTAGAGGAAAAGGATTCCCGCACTAGATGCCAATATTTTAAGGAATGTAACAGACCTTTCCATCTCTGAAAGTATTTCCTGCTCTATTTTCTCTGATATAGCCTGTGGTTCAGAGAGAGGTTTCCTGTAGAAACTTCATCATCTAGCCTGTAACCTAGCTAGAGCAGTTCATGGTCAGTCCATATATTAATTCTTAGATCTTTTCACAGGTGAAATTTTGGCTGGTTGGGTTTTTAGATATGGTGGAGTGAGCTGGTTTTTTCTGATTTTTTTTATCACATTTCCATCTCAAAGCCATTGCTGTTTTCATAATAACTTGTTTTCTGCTTTGTCTTGCTGCATACTTGGGAAATAAGGAGAAAGGTGCTCTAACACTTTGGTCCCAAATACAGTGGTCTCATTTTCAGGAATCTTCACAAGAACATACCCAGTCTGGTGGCTGCTCTTACCTCCAGAGAATGGCAGTATGCCCATAATCACACACAGTTTTTCACTGCAGAACCTTATTGAAGGTTTTAAACCCTGGGCAGGGTGCCTGCATAGCCCTGCACCCTTTTCCTTGCCCCACCCGGCATCCTTCACCCCAGGCAGCCTCTTGTGTGCACCACATGTGGGTTGTGGTGCAGAGCACGGATGCTGCTGCATCCTTACCTTGGCACACATCCAAAGGGGTGAGGCAGGCGCCTTGGCAGCACTTCTCTGCATCTGTCCGTGGGGGCGCTCAGGGCTCCATCGTGTCCCAGCACGTCTGCCAGCTTGGATCATGGGCTGTCCTGACTACTCAGGGCTTTTTTGAACACAAACTCTGTACGGGGGTCTGAATGCCTTCGAATAGCTCATTTGCTTTTCAGGAACAATTTTTTTGCCCCAATAGTGTTTTTGCAAGATTAAATAAGTGTGAAATGGGCATTTATCTGATCCCTGCCGATAAAAGATATTATCTGCCTGCTGAGCTTCCCTCCCCTGTTTGCTAATGGGAGTCAAGTCCTTCAATTCATGGTGCTAAATTTACTGTAATTAATTATATCTCTGTTCCAGTGCTGTCCTCATAATGGGTAATAACTGTTTGCTCTGAATAGACAGATGTTCCTTCTGTGCTGTCACAGGCATGCCTGGGCTGGGATATGAGTAAGCTCACAGAGGTGACTGAAGATTAGGCTTTATATTGCAGCAAGTAATCAGACCACTACTTTTTATATATACTTTTTAGGACCTTTTTTTTTTTTGTAAGGTTTTCATAGGCTAAGAAACACAAATTGAAACAGAAGATAATTGCACACATGAGATATTGCCGTATGAAGTGTAGAATGCTTATACTCAATAGATACTGTAAAAGAAAGTTTTACAAAACTATTGCCATTATAGGTGTTCAGGTGAAGGATAACACTGGGTGACTTTGTTCCCTGCTTTGTTTTGCAGGGGGATGAGTGGGAATTGAATTTCTGTGCCACTAAGAACTGTAGGTTTAATATCTAGATATCTAGGTGTTTAGGACAATTACGAAATCTCTATCTAAAACCTGTTTCTTAGGACACTGTAACAGCATAATAATTATCTCCTGTTACTGTTAAAGAAAAATACCAGCATGGCATGCTCCAAAGCTCATGGATGACAGACTCCTGGTGCCCCTGAGAGGCAAATGAAACCCTCCATTGAGCCACATAGGGCGATTGACCTCCCTCTGCCAGAGCAAGCCGTGGCTATGCCCATGATTGGAGCTGTGTAGGTGAACAGGGTGTTACAGACCTGACTTTGTAATACACACTCGTGTGTGAAGATGGTGCATTGTACATTTTACTACACATGTAACTTGGTTTGTGGTGAGCAGGCCCAGTTAGGAGTAAAGATCCCCAGATGTTTTTCCTACCTGGGTTCCCAGTCTGGTAGATCAGCTTGTATGTCACTCAACTTGTTTCTTTGATTGTAGATCAGAGGCCTCAAACCTGACTTCTTGGCAACTGCTAGTAAAAAGTACTGCACACAACTAGGTGCTCATCTGATTGAGTATGACATCTGACTTCATGAAATCTACTGGTGAAAAGTGGTATGCAAAACTACATGCTTATATAATTAACATTGCTTCTTCAATTTGTACAAATAAAAATAACTATTTGTATTCTATGTCTAACAATGGTTCCCAGTGGTAAAACTTCTATGTTATAAACAAAACATTGCAAATAGATTCAAAGTTCATTTCTTTGTCCATTAACGTGAACTATATTTGGTTAAACTGAAGGATTTCTGGATTGAAACTTGTATACCAAAGAGAAGTCTGGAAAACAGTTGTTAACATTTTACAACTGAGTTATGAACTCTTGAAAATACGAGCTTTCCCTGAAGTTTGGCAGGAGACCGTACCCTTTTACTAATCTGGCTTGCAGGTGATGCTGGGTTTATTAAGCTCAAACACTGCTTTTTTTGAAACTTTTGAGTGGTGTAATGCCTGTGTCTGTAGCTCTGTAGCTACAGTTCTTGAGATTTAGTTATTCACAGGGACTTCTTTTTCAGTTTTTCCAGTTCAGAAAATGTAACTGTTATTTTTAAACTTGCTAAAAGTAGAATTTCAACATTGATTTTAGGAGAGAAAATACCATCTTAAAGGAACTATAAAAGAATTACAAGTAGAAATTTGTTTAGCCTCTCATGGGATGTTTCAGCAGGCTTCTATATTTGCCAAAATATTTTTCCACATAAAAGACTGTACTGTTTCCTCTTTTCTCTCCTGATGTTTTGGGGAGACTGGGCATGAGCCTGCTGCATTATGGAAACTGAACACTTTGGATGTAGTATTGTCCAACATTTAATCAAATTTTCAACCTGTCCATATGGACATAACCTGAGTCTTTCAGATACACATTTTCCTGTTGGCCAACAGTCCTTAGCAAGAACTAAATAACAAAACTCCTCGTTTGGGAAGCATGTCATCTGTGGAGGGCTTCATTTGGAAGATGCTTGGATTAAAAATGTGCTTAAGTGATGTAGGCACCAAGGAACCAGATGAGCATGAAGACTCTTAAGTCTCCAGTAGTGATTAATGTGCCATTCAAGCTGTACTTCAGAGCCCTGAGGCCCCTCTAACAGGCTTGTGGGTGAAAGCTGGAGAACATGGTGAAAAAAACAGTGAAGAGACAGCACTGAAAAGTAACATATTAATGAAAAGTAATGGAGTATTATATATTTCTTTTTTAAGAAATATATAGAGGTTGGCTGTTTTTTCTTGGTATTCCTATGGCAGTGATTAATTGGAAGAATCACGTGCAAGTGGGACACACTCTGAAAAATACACTACAAAATTTTTGTTCCTATCTACCAGTGGAACCCTTTTCTCTTCCTTCTACTGTTCTATTTTTTCTGCAGTTTTTTGTTTTATTTGGGAATTCTGGTTCAGTTCAATAAATTGTTTAGGTTCTATGGCAATTGGAGAAGTAGTGAAGTGACAAAGTCCTAAGAAAATCAGATAATCAAGAGGAGAGCACAAATTCAAGTCAAACTGCTTAGCAGTCTCTGCAGAGCATGATTTAACCTTACTTAGCATTTAACAACAGCTTCATTTACCTTAAAAAAAAATAAAGATAAGGTAATAAGCTCGTAATAAAAATACCTGAGGCTTCCTGCAAGTCTTGCTGCAAAAATCAAAGAATATTAATTTCAACTTTCTTGATCTTTTGGATTCCAAATATTTTGGATTCCTTAGGAAAAAACGAAAACTTATTCAGAAGATAATGCCTCACCTTGCTGAAGAGTTTCTGCAAGCTTTATATTTCCTTTGAAAATACAAGTTTCCATTGAAAACGTTTTAAAGTAAGAGCAAAATTTCTCTTCAAATCCATCTAGGAAAAAAATATTGGTGTAGCCATTAAAACAACTGTACTTGTTTAATAGTTTCATATATTGAATTAAACATCAAAGATTAAACACATACAGAAATCATGCATATTTGTATAGAGGCCCATAGATGAAGGAGAGGGGAGAGGCCACAGAGCGCTCCGTGGTGGGGATGGTTCAGATACAGAGTGGGCTGTTCTGTGAGGACCCCAGTGCCCACACATCCTGCACCAGGTGGGTTTGGCATCCTGGTGGATGTTAAGCATTGCTGGTTCTACTCCTCCTTCATGAGGAGAGATTGTCATTGACACAGGTCTGCATAACAGACTTTGATAGAGAAAGGAAAAGGTAAAACAGATTTTGGACAGTAGAATGTAAAGTAGAAAAGTTCTAAGTACATAGACTGTCACACATATTTTCCTTGCCTCAAACTGGAATACAGCATAATAATGAACACTTGCACCTTTTTTTTTTTTTTGATGAAACCTTTCACAAGCTCCTTAGGGCACAGAATTTTTATTTCCCCTCATAAAAAGTCATTGATAGTGTTAAATAGCAAGCAACCTTAAATAACAACACATGTTTGGGCAGATAATTAAGTACTGATCTGCTTTTTAAAATTACACCATTCCTCTATGACCAGTTTCATTTTAGAAACCATTATGGATAGGGCTATTTTTCTAAATATGAATTTACTGCCAGACACAATTATACTAACAAAACATACATGTCAAAAGTACAACTACAGACTACTCATGCTGTAAAAAAAAAAAGCCCAATAGCAGCATATTGATCAGGTAGTTCTCAATCTCAAAAAAGTTCCTTTTTAATACCCCCCCTAAATATTTTGGGGAAACCAAGCCCAGTGAAGCTAGATAAACGTGTAGAGTAGGGTGAAAGGGTAACTGACTTTCTGAAACATTCTGTACTAATCTCAAAAGCATAATGCAAGTAATTTGTGCAGTGGTGTGGGGGTTATTATTTTTAAGATGGATTGCTGTATTTCACTGTTTTTCTACATCGTACTTTGTTGTAACAGAATTGTTGTGTGATCCTACTATGCCGATCCATCACTATGACAGTGAAACATACTCCAAAACTAAAAGACATAAGAAAGGAAATTAGTTTGATTTTCTGTGAAAAGCTAATGTTCAAAAAAAAAAGATGTTTTGCATTTTTTTCCCAAACATCTGAAGCAAGACATAAAAAAAGGAGCTGTTAATTTCAGGCAGATTGTGTGATTCTTGGGGGATCCCATGCAGGGCAGGATTTGCTGATCCTGATGGGTCCCTTCTAACTCAGTATATTCTCTGATTCTATGATTCTGTAAATGTCAAGATGCATCTAAGGACCAAAATAAATATTCTCCGTGTTGGTGAAAAATAGGTCTTGGTGAAACCCCTGAGGGCAATTGGCTCCCTTTTGTACAGCTGAGGTAGTGATAGCTGCGAGCATTGAGTCAAAAGCCACTGGATGTATTATCCTGCAATAAAATTACAATGGAACTTTTTTCCCCTGTCAATGAGAGGCAGAGAAAAGGAGGATCTCTAAGCAGCTGGAAATTTCCTTAATCCCATTAAGTGAAGCTCTCTGCTTTAGTCAAAAACAATCACATCCCAAGTGGGATTTTATGATATAAAGCATCTCAGAGCTTGTTTGTGAGTTTTTTTTTTTCCCAATTCCTTCCAATAAAATAAAGCTGAAGCACAGAGGGAGGCAGGGCAGTGGCTGCACAGCCAGCTGGGCAGGAGGCATGGCAGGAAGTCCAGTACATGTTTCTAAAGTGCGTTAAGGTATGTTCCTGAAACACTAATCTCCCCCTTTCATTCAGAAATCCTCACAGGATAAGCTTTGCTGACTTGACGGGGGAAAAAGGAAAACTTTTTCTTCCCGTAAATAGTTGAGCAGAAAGGAAATTTCGCAGAGAAAAATGATGGTCATAAACATCATAAATTTTTAAGGAGCATAGCAATACAAAGTGTCTGGAGCTACAGAGTCTTTTAAAATCACCTTAGAGAAATGAGAGGTCCCAATCCTCAGCCTTCCAGCTCTTAAAGCTACCTTCCCCCTGTCACTGAGAGAAAAGTGCGGGAATTATTACCTCCTTGCATCATTGCAAAGAAAAACTAGCCCATGACATTCACATGTCTGGCCACACAGGCACAAGACAGTCCTGTAAGTGGTCCCTGAGTGCATATAAATCCTGTGAGCCCATGTTCTATCAGCACAAGCTATACATTTCATATCTTTCCAGCCACCTCTGTTCTCACTGTTGGCAAGTGGATGGTATAAACCACTATCTCCATTTTCAACAGGAATTTATTTTTTAATGGTCTGGAAAATAATAGCATTTGGTTTAAAAGTTAGAAATACAGTTGGAAATAGCATAAGTGAGTGAAATTAACTTTAAAGCATTGCTTAAGTTTCTTTTCTTCACTCCCTTTCAGCCACTTTAGTCACTGAAGGATTTGCATTGGGACTGAATTAACTAGAAATATATTTCTGATCCTGCCAAGATATCCAGACTGGATAAGGATGAATAGTATCTTTTTCACCTTGTGTAACGACAGAATTTGCCACTTCCTGTAAGGTCTCTCTGGCAGGAATAGAAAGGTCAGCTGCACAGCCTTCTTTTACACTGAAATGTCATCAGTCAGAGTGCTGGGGAAAAAAATTAAGTGAGTTAGGTTCAAGTATTTCCTAAATGCCAAACTTCACTCCTCTGATAGGCCCCAGACTGGAAAGATTCATACATATTCATAGAAAATTATTAAAATATTGCTCTAAAACTCTTCTCAAAATGAGAGATCCCAGACCTTTTGATGATGCTGAAGGAGATTCTTCTTATGCAATTGGGGTCTGCTACAGTTTATATTTTTAGAGGTGATGCACACTGCTTCAGCTGTATATCACTGGTCTTAGAGGCTGAAAAAGTCTGTAATTTCTCTCTTATATTATCAATTACCTGGGGACCCCAAGAAAATGTATTCCTAATTGCTGTAGTAGATATTTTGCAGAGGACATTCTTAGTGCTGGAGTATTCTTAGCTCTGAGAGGAGATGGTTATTCCTTTGGGTTGGTCTCATATTCTGCCCCAGCTAAATGTGCACTCATGTCTCTGAAACAGTGCTTCTCCCACAGTGGACAGGGCTGGGGGCACTCAGAATGACTCTCCATGGAGTTTTTCCTTCCAGAAACAAGAGCTCGTACTGGCTTCTATAAGCAACACAGTAATTCCATACAACTGGAAGTGGAAGAAGCAAATGCATACCTCTGTGTTGCATCATATCCACAGAAATGGTGTCTGAGGAGTAGAGTCTGTTCTGCTTCTGACTTGCTCCAAATAACATGAGCAGATGATTCTCTGTTGAAATTAAAGATACATCAGATAAAATTCAAAGGTCTGTTCAAGGTCTGGTTATAGTTTTGGTTTGGGGTTTTTTGTAAAATAATTTGTATACTTGAAAGGAGAGGAGGCATTAAATTCACAGATTACACCAGCCCGGGAGAAACAGCAAAAGTAATGGAGAACAGGACCAAAACTCAGAATGATCTTGGCAAATTAAAACGTCTTCTGATAAGAAAAAGAGGAAGCACAGTGAAGACAAGGTCCTTAGGTAATCAGGTATAAGCAGCTGAGCAAATGCAGGATGGAGCATGACTTGCTGAGAAGAGAGCATGGAGAATCCCAAGCCAAACAGAAGTCAGGGACCTAAAATGTCATCTCCTGAGCTGTATAAACAAAAACGTTGTCCACAAAACATAGGAGTATTTATTTTCTTATTACTTTGGTGAGTCCTTGGGAGAAGGATCACATCTGATACGGGGCAGCATCTCAGAATTGGTGGGTTCTGAATTTTAAAACACTGATATGCCTTCCTGGTGCTTCAGGGTGTGCATTGTTCTTCAGACCTCCCCAGCTCTTTTAGGGATACTTTGGCTTTTACTTCTGTCTCAGCCACATCCAAGTCATGGCTCTTTGCTGCCAAAGGTAGCTCTGAAGAATGGGCAGGAAAGCAGCTGCAAATTTCTGTGTTTCAACCTCAAAACCCATGTCACCTATTCAAATAAAGAGGAAATATTCAAGCAGGCAATATTTCACATGTTTTTAATATGGCATGTGAGATTTGAGGCTTAAACATGGGAAATCCCACATTACAAGGGATGTTTGGCAACTCAAGTTATTTTTAAAAATATATGAATGATCTGGAAGAGGTCTAAAGGAGGGCAGTAAGAATGATTAGCTGTCTGCAAAGACTGACAGCCAAAAGAAGGGAAGAATGAGGAGGGAGACAGACATAAGCTTCCGACACGTAAAAAGTTGCTGCTGCAAGAGGAAGTAATCTGTTTGCCATGTTCATGTTGGATAGGATAAAAACCTAAAAGCTTTATATGTCACTGAGGGAGGTTTAGGTTAGATGTTAGAAAGTGTTTCTGAACAGGCAGAGCAGTGAAGCATACGAATCATATTCCCTGGGGAGTGACTTGGGACATACAGTCTGGATCACTGGGCTGAACTGCAGAGACTGAGTGTAGCCTAAGGCAGAAGAATGGCAGGAGCAACCTTGCAGAGTTCTTCCCAGTACTGGAACTCTTCCCAGTACTGCTTGTAAGTCTATCAACAGCAGTAGGAAGAGGTAATCAGCTGAGCGCCAAATTTTTTAAATTATCATCTTGAAAAATTCATTAGCTTTTCAGGCAACAGGGAAGTTCCCACGGCATGCCTTGGAAAGAACGAAATTCACCTTTAATAATAAATGTTTCTTTCTTGGAAACATTCTCAGTGAGGTAATAGCACAAAATAAATTACTGCATTTAAGTCAAAGTTAAAGACCCGATTTTGACTTTTATTGTCTGCCTTTCTTTGCATTTAGGCATCATCTACAGAATCAGGGAGTGCATATATATAGTACTGCGCCCTATAACAGGGTAAGGAACAGAGGCACCTTGTATTTTTTATTACAGTGTTGACAGTGATATTTTTCTTTAGGTAGTATCTTGTCCCTGAATCTTTTGCCATGCATTTATGCAAGAAAAATAGAGATTTCACATTAAATGTGTGATAACTACCATTAACACTACATCAAATACATATATATATATACACACACATATATATACATACAGCAAATATATATTTGTTCTCCTGCAATATTCATGACTTTCATATGCCTTAAAGGACTATTTGCTCCATCTGGTTACTGAAGATACTTACCTCTTCTTCAGTCTTTGAGGGGTAAGAGATTCCTTTTGCATGCCAAACCTCATTACTCCATATGGAGGTTCTAGACCCACTTTACCAAAAGTTCATGACTCTAAGATTGATATAAGAATAATATACACTAATCAAGGAAGAACTGTCATGACTACAGTTAACTTACCATTTTAACTATAGTGCATGAAACAGCTATACTAAATAACTTCCCTAATGACTAAGCCTTACAGTACAAGCTGTGGTACGATTTTTCTTTAAGATATTAATTTTATCCTAAGACTTGAAATTTTTTTCTGACATGGATAATGTTTCTGCACTGGCACCTTCATAGTACAAAATTAATTTTATCTGCGCAATCAGAGTTTATTAATTTTTTTGTATTTTATTGTGCTCCCTTTTTAATATTTGAAGTACCCTGAAAATTATTTAAATTTCTCACTCCTTCTCTACGTTGTTTCCTTTTGGAATAATACATATTTTTCCAAGACCTAATAAAAGAGGAAATGTTCATAAAAGATTATTTTTATGGTCTTCCATTTTCTGTATTCAGTCATGTACAGGTGATATCATTACCCTGTGGGGACTGTGTTTTTTGTTTGCAGTGGCACCCCAGAGACAGTATAAGGATGTATTTACATAACCATTGCCCTTAGAAATGTCACAGTATCAGGTATAAATTACTGAGCAATAAATTCTTACCAGCTTTCAAATCCAAAAGGGGCAGCATGGGAATTACTCTTTATATTACATCTTTGAACATGCTTTTCTTTCTAGGTGATAGAAAAATTACAGTGCAGTAGGGAGGAAGGAAAGGAGAAAAATAATCTGACTCATGTTAGGTAAATCTGAAAAGGTCATTTCTTGTTTCTGGCCTGCTAGCCTCAGGGCACAATTTACTTTGTTTCTCTGCCCAACTTGTACTAGTACTTTTGATACGAGGTAGACTCATCCACCTTCACAATGCAGTTCTGGTTTTGGGTGAAGATAGGACCAAAACCAAAACTGAATAGGAACCAATACCATTGGAAGACACTTTCAGCCAAGTCTTCTGGACTTCCCCCTCAATTCTCTTTTCTGACACCAGATTCTTCTGGCACCAGATGGCTGAGGAAAACAAACAGTTTGGATCAGCTTTCTCACCCTCTTCTCAAGTACTAGTTCAACTTTGAATTAATGTCTGGTTTTACCTTCATAATAGGTTTTATGCACAGCCCAAATGAAATGGCTCCTTTAGCTCTGATTGTTCTTGAATGTAATCTGTCAGGCAGCCTAGGAAGTATGACCTAGGAACTGAGAAAGTACTGTTTTTGATGGCAGAAGCGAGCTGTAAATTCAAAGTGTTAGTACGGCCCTGTCACTGCCCAGTTCTGGAGTCGTTACGTTTAATATGGTAAACAAAAACCTGCAAATATTCAAATATACTCTACTGTTAAACTGTGCTTTCTACATCCTAATCATCCGTTATGTGTAAAAACTTATAACTACAAGCTGTTAATTCCCATTGCAGCAACAGGCAAATCTGCTGCCTGGCCAGTGGGTGGCAAACGTGTTTAACTGGAAATCTGATCTGCCCCTGCTATGTGATCCCTAGCTACAGTGTTTCGTAACTGCTTTCAGCATGTCACTCCCCTCAGAGGTCCTGCTATAACGCTTCAGTACGGTACTGCTCAGAAAGGCAGCTCTAATTCACTCATTTGTGGTCCCCCTCCAAGACTTTACTACTTCTCTCTCAGTAGAGGCCCCAAGATGAATTCAGTCCTTCCCCATGACAAACACACTGGCTCCAGGTGCATAATGCCATATATATCCCTAGAAAGAAGCTCTAAAATACCCACAGCAGTGTAAACAGATTAAGACTCAGAGATAAAGGCAGGCCAGAATCCTGTACATGAACAGGTGAAGGATGTCCCCAGTGCTCATCCTCTCCATCCTACCTGCTTGGGAAAAGGAGACTGAACCAGCTCCTTTTCTGCCTTCTTCACCTCCAGAGAGTTGCTGCTGTGACAAAGTCAGTGTGGGAGGGAAAGTGGCAAATAACCATGTTGAAAGGATTACTGGAGCTTGACAATTTCATTAGGCATCTTCCCACTCTTTATTTATTTCTCCTTGCTTCTATCATTTAATTTAATATATGAAAACAACAAAAGCTAAAGGACTTTCTTCCCACTGAATTAAAATACAGGATGAGGAAAAGGAAGTTTAGCAATTTGCTGAAACTCTAGGGGGAAAAAAAGAAAAAAAGAAAAAAGAAAAAAGAAAAAAGAAAAAAAAAAGAAAGAAAAGACAACTTCTCCTAGTTTATACAACACATGTACTTAGTATTTCCCATTTCTTAATGTTCTAATGTTCTGATATATTAAAAACTCAGTCTTGTCCAAGACTGTTACTGGTCTTCTCTATAATAAAAATGGTTTAACATCTGGGTAGTGTCCTCAGCCAACTGCATCAGGTGACAGTGCACCACCACCATCTACTGATCAATTGGCTGTATTACCAAGAGACCAAGGCCCCCAGTTGGACTGATTTGGATTTGCAGATTTTAATTCACAAGTTAAAACTCTTGTACTGAACCAGTTTGTCACATATTGTACGTGCCTGACAAGGAAAGCAAAGACAGCTAAATTTAGAAGTCTAGAAGGATCATGAAACTCAAAAATTGCAGGGAGCAACTATTTAGGGGTTTGGGGTAATGCTGATCTGCTGCTGGAAAAACTGCAGATACAGGTTATTTGAACAGCATTTTGCTCTGACTTACTAAACATGAAAAACTTGTAACTGTATGGCAGGCAACACTGATTCATGTTGCACTGAAAGGATCAAATACTGCTTTTCCTGCCTTCACTTTACTCATGCAAATGAAAATCATCAGCAATATTGCGTAAATTACCTTTGACAATTCTCCCAAGGTATTCAGCTGCCTATGCCCATTTAAAGAGCTCGGTAATGTAATGCATTGCATTGCATAGGGCACACACTTGGTTCTTCAGGCTAAGCTTAGAGCACATTTTTTCAGAAGAGCTAAGCTGTCACTTCTCAGTATGTCCTCTTGTATTTGACTATACAAAATAAAAATTATTTCATTTTTGTACTTATGAAAGGGATAAATGGATGTCAAATTTCTTAGCTTGTAAGGGATTATTTTGGTTCACAGTCTTTAGAATATAAGTTGTTATTTTCCTAACCTTTGAAGGTCTCTATGTACTTAGACCAGCCACTCACTTTTTTTGAGAGGCTGCATAGAATCTTTTTCTGCCCCTTTAGCAAAAGAATTTTTTTTTTTACTGAAAAAGTTATGGATATTGAAAGTGTGATCTCTCAGCCTTTCTTATGCTATTGAATCCTTTTGTTCTGATACTTCTGTAAACCAAATTGTTGTGAATGAGGATTAGCCTGGTAGAGTCCAAGTTGTCTAGAAGTGGGAGACTATTAACAAGAATCCTGCTGGGTAGCTTGTGCAGTATCCACATTCTGCAAAGGAATATATCAAAAATACCCAGTCAGAGCCCAGATTTTCACATCTATTCTGTCTTGGTGTAAATGTCAGTGCATTGTGTACGAAGACACAGACTGGTGCTCGGAGCCATCCTTTCCACTTCAAGTCCACTGCCTGTTGTTAAAGTGTTCCATATGGCTACTTCTTCAATCCACTTATCTTCTTTTGTCTGTGTTGCTGGAGTTGTACTGACTTACAGCAGTAGATGATAAGTCATTATGTTCTGTGCTAGTGTTACCTCTGTGTTTCACTTCACTCTGTCTGTGCTCTAACTTAGATGATCAGTGTTTGAGGACAGTCACCTTTGTTACATTGTTGACAATGCCATGCACACCTCTACACAATAAATAGTGTGATAATAACAACTTACTGCCATTGAACAAGAAATCAGACACGAGGTAATGATCTAGTGGGCTGTCTTGCCTTTGACTGCAATCAAGGGAATTTACAGGTGTTCAACTGGCCACAGGAGGGCTCTCATATTGTTCCGTAGATTCCAGTAAGGAATACAGTGTGAACAAAGACCACATAATTCAGATCAGACAAATTCTCTCTCTTCCCAGATTATCCTCAGAGTTTATGAAAAAAGAAGTTTTTTATCGTTGTTAAACAAAGCCTTTCCATCAGGGTTTAGAGCAGCTAGGACCATTACATCACCTTACAGATTATGAAACCATTGTTCCCAACATTTTCACACTTGGAACTCCCTGCAACCACCTTCTCCACTTTCCCAGTCCCTACACTTCATCTTTGTCTGGTCCTTTCCACTTCTGTTTTCCTCCTTGGGCATTCCCTCACTTTAATGTCTCTTAATGGCAATACCAGGGAGGTCATGCTAATTATCCCAGCAGGGTTTACTAGTCTGGACTCCAGTCACTGCCATGCTTAGCCTCTAAGTCATTATTCTGAAGCACACCTTAGTGATTGGAAAGTAAGAGCATAAGGTGTGAGGTTGTACCAATGCGCTTTTGTTTTGTCAAGATGTTTTTGCCGAATGGGTAATATTTGTGTGCCTTTATACTGTACAGTAATTTTAAAAGAATTAAACTAAACCCAGAGATTTTAAACTAAACACAGAATAAAAGTCTTTTACTCACTTAATACTTTCCTTGTATGCTTATATATATATATATATTTGCCTACCATGCACAGATACAGTTGTATGCCTGCATATATGTATTTATGTGTCTTGATATATATCTACATATAATTTTACAATATGTACAGAAAGACTGAAAAAGGAAAATTTTTCATGGTGGCATTCCAAACACATAAATAAATGCTTTTCCTGGAAAGGAAATCCAAGAAAAGCGTACTTAAATTTTACAACTTCCATGTTGGTCCTACTGGATTTCCATTTTCAACAGTTTGTGTGTATCCACATGCATATGCATGCATATATGGTTAAGCCTAATATTTGAAGAGTTTCTGTTTCCTACAGTGAACATTTCACTAGTGTTTATGTAGGCTATTACCAGCCTGAGTCCTTCATTTTAATAGGAATTGTGTGTCTAAACATTCCCATGAACACTGTGCCTGACAGAGGTACTGAAGTCCTTCAACGCAAAGCCAGCACATCTCAAAAGCAGGCTGGCATGTACAAGGCCAGTCTGAAGCAGAGGCAGACAACTTCAGTGCACTTTTGGACAGATTGACTTCTGGGACTAGTCTGAGTCACTCTCCTGCTGAAATAATGTCCCTACAACCAGGCCAAATGCAGGGCTTCCTGAGCACCTCTCTGCAAGTAGGTGATCCATTTAGAGGCCTGACTATTTTTCTTGGGTCAAACCCACTCCTTTGTGTCTTCATTTTCTCTAAAGCTACATAAAATCACAGCACCATAAGGTATATGTAATGAGCTCACCTCTCATTTTCTGGGTTTCCCTTGAAAAGCTATGTTCATTGTGCTCTGGAGAACACAATGCAATGAAGGTCTTTATTTGCATAGTGTTTTCAGTTGAAAGCAGAAACTGCCAGCATCTCAGTTTTTGTGGCACAGTACTTCTGTACTCTATTTGATGGCCATACCACCCTTGTCAATAAGTGATCTCAATTTATTTTTCCAGTTCCTGTCTCCATATTACTTTGAAGTGTACAGGAGTTGTAAGAGAAACAGAATAGTCCTTGTGTCCATGAGCCTTGCATTACAGGGATAGCTTGGCTTTTATCTATGGACATTGGTCCACAATTCCACACCCAGCAGACCCATAAGTTTCTTCCATCCTGGGGAAAAAACACACCACATTTTCAGATTTCTTATTAGTCTCTACCCTGTCTACCCAACAAACATGGCCCACAAACTCTCTTACCTTAGCTTTCTATGTGTTGGATGCAGAAGCTGATAATAACAGCTGCACTTTTTTTGTTTGTTTTTGTTAGGGATTTTGATTTTGTTGGTTTGGTTGGTTTTTATTTTGGTTTCAGTTTTTGGGTTTTGTTTTTTTAATTTATAGAAGGCATACGTTCAGCTGGAGGACTGTTCCTGGAGCATCTTGAGGTGTAGGAGTGCTCAGTGAGGGGCTGTGAATATTCCTCAGGAAGCAGCACAGTGTTTGGTGTAAGATTAAACTGAGTAATCCATAATCCAAGCAGGCATATGGTGCGTCAGCATGGTGGGAAACACCAACAGATCAGGCAAAGCCTGTGAGCCAAGCTAAGTGGAAGGGCCTGGGAAAGCCAGAAGTTTGCTGCCTTACCTAGATGCAGCTGATCCCTGCTTCAGTGAACAGCAGCAGCTTGTTGCTCGCAGGAGTTTGCTCCAATAGACAACTACCCACTTTGCCTTCCCCAGAGCCACGCCTGCTCACAAGTGTTCAAAGGATTCAGAATGCCAGAGAAAAAAGCATTTCACAACACTTCAGCTCCCATCTCCTGAGGCTTGTGGCTCTTGAGGAAGCCTCAATTTCTTCCCTAAGTAGTCATGAGACAAGTCCCTCACAGCCAGTTCCATTTCTGATGAATTACAATGCCTGGTCTTACTCACTTATGAGATAAAGAATACAGTCCTGCCCATCATTTCAGTATTTCACATTTCACTGTGTTTACCTTGCACACTACTTAAGCTCTGTCTTTTCCAGATGATGATTAATTCAGGCAAAACCATCTGCAGATGCTCCTTCTCTCATTCCTGCTCCCCTCCCTTAAAAATCTGTATCTGTTTCAGATATACAGTCCTCCAAAAAGTTGGGAAGAGCTGATTCTCAGATAGCAACTGAGACAATAACCACTCTCCTATCTTTTTAATCCCATTTAATAAAAATTTCAACAAATGTTCAATTCTAATACATTTGTAATCAGCAGCACAGATGACAGGTTTAATTAGCAGTCAGAGACAGGTTCTCTCAGTATGTCTTCAGTCAGTATGATCTACTGTATATCAAGAAAAATACAAACTTACTGTGGAAAGCATCACAGTTAAAATGATCAGACTATTCAGTCATGGAATGTAATAGAATAGAATAGAATAGAATAGAATAGAATAGAATAGAATAGAATAGAATAGAATAGAATAGAATAGACTATCCTGAGTTGGAAGGGACCCACAAGGATCATCAAGTCCAACTCTTGTTGTTGCACAGGACCAATAATCATGCCATGTGCCTACATCATGCTTTGGAAAAACACTGGGGAAAAAATGAAAAGGAGAGAACAGTGCAGACAGAGTTCTGTGCATTTCTAATAAGTATACAGGGAAATACAAGGGAAGATATGCAAACCCCGACCTGGAGAAGTTCTGGAACAAGTGTATAAATATTCTCCAGTACGGTAATTAACTTCTTGGCTGAATCTAGACTATATAAAATGTTCTGTCTCAGTGCACTCGGAAAAGAAAAGCCATGGGCCACAAAAAACCAAGCAGCATTTAAATTGTCTTTTAGTCTGCAGGTGAACCCCCTTTATTTTTAATCCTATCATTTGTATTTTAAATGCATAGCAAAAGATCTTCTATCTCCTTTTCACTAAAGCAGGGACTAAGTTATTTTTCTTCTAAACTCTGGCATAGAGAACACAGTCCTCTCTTCTTCCCCCAGCTGACAAAAACATTTGTACTGTTCATCAGTCCTTTGGTCACCTTCTGCCAGCAGGTTTCTGATATTGCCTTCCTTCCCTTCCGGATGCTCCTTTGACACTTTGCTTCATGTAGAAACTTGTTTCTGTTGCTTCCCCACTCTGTGCTATGCACAGAGAACAAGAGCATTCCAGGTCTTAATGGCAACCTGAACACAGCAGGACTGTGATTATCTTTACTTTCAGGAATAAAGACTGCAGGGAATGACAAAAATCTTAAGGATATTGGGTTTGGCTTTTGGTTATTTCCAAAATAATGGGAGATGGCAGGACAAGGAAAAAAGCACCAGTACACCAAGATGCTTCCTGAGACACGGAACTCTGGGACCCATAGACTCAGAATAATAGCAAGTAAACCATCAGAACTATTTATAAGCATAAACATGAGAAAAACCAAGCAGTTTCCACATAATAATATTGTAGAATCTAATACTTATGTGTCATGTGAAACAGCTTGGTAGCAAACTCTGAGCTTGAGTTTAGTGACAGAAGGAAAACAAAAACCATCACAAAATGCATCACGTAAATTGTTGTGGGAGGGACGGTGTTTAGCACTTGCTAATTCAAAGCTTGGCCCTTGGGAGCTAAGAAACTACTTGAATTTGTTGGCACAGCTGTAGCTGTCGAAGGGATTACTAAGGCGTGATGGGATGTGTGTGGCTGCCAGATGCAGCAGAACAGTCATCTGAGAAAAATTATATCAGTAAGTGCTACAATGTTTTGGGGTTTTTAACTAGGTAGTTAAAATATTCCCAAAATTATTTCCAATAAGAACTTATGGCATGATACGGTGGAATGAACACCTGAAATATTTTAAAAGTCAAGCTTAGATAGAGCCTGGAATGTTACACTTCACAGAGCTTCCAGGATTACAATACAATTCTCTATATTTGCAAATTACCAGTAACTGTGAGCTATTTTAAAGCTGCTGCATAATGGCATTTGGAAAAAAAAAAAAAAAAAACTGAGCTTTAAAAATGGCAAGTCTCCACCTCTTAAGAAGAAACAATGATTCATACTGATGCAGCACTGTCTGAAAAAAAAAAAAAGTGTATTGACACCAACCAAAGATAAGGGATGGGTTCTGATCAGTAAAAAAATCCTCATTCCTCAATTTGGATTAAAGAAGGAAAGAGGTTGAAGTAGGAAGGTGGGAGCATCTGTAGTAATAGAGATTAGGTAAAATTGCTTGAACAAGACTATGGCAGTAGGTATAGCAAAGTTTAGAAATATAAACTGGTATAAATGCATGAGATAAAACAAATGGAAAAAAAAGATGAAGAAAAAAAAGCAAGTGCTGTTTAGAAGTTTGGGTGAGAAGGAACAGTAATCAGGTTTTAAACAGTAAAGAAAACGACAAGGTTTTTGAGTAGAATGTTACAGTTTCCAATTGTAAAACTGATACCTTTGGAACTAAAGTTTGATGTAAATAAAATTTGGAGCAGAAAGATAAATTAGACTTTGTTAAATATAGGCAGTAGCCGAAACGGTGAGAATAAATGAAGTGTCCTGGATGTCAGGAGATGTGAGAGCAGAGGTAACAGGCAGAGGAGAGGAAGGGGAGCCACAGAACGACATAATTGACTTTAGAACTTCAGAGAAAATCTGTTTTAAAAATCTTAGTAAGATTATGGCTTCTGAGAACAATGTCTGCCAGTTTTGTATTGATTTATAAAGTGGTTTCTTTTTTTTTGTTTTTCTTCCCCCAAGGACTAAAATCTGTACAGGACTTGTAATGACGGCCCAAGGCTATTAAGCAAGACTCTCTTCCATTTTATTTTTGCTGACTCAAATGAACTGTCATCAGGAGGCACAAGGAAGCACAAACACTCACAGACTCCATGAACAGAGCTGTGCCTGGATGGGTGTTTGTGTCCACAAGAGCTGTACTGCTGCGGTGGCCTCCGGGAGAGAACTGAGAGCAGTGGTGTGACTTGGTGGTGAGGAACTCAGATCTAAACTGCTTTGAGCATATTTCATCAAAGTGATTAAACAGAGAGGGAAGGCTCTTGGATTCAGTTATTAAGAGCTTTAGGGAAGACAGTGGTTTTAGTAAGGTATTACACCAAAATATACTTTAGAAAGCTTCTATTTTACTGGTATACTTTTGTCATCATTTGCTGTAGCATGAAATTTGGTTTGTTTTAATCTGACATATTTTTTGTTGTATCATAAGAGCTTTGTGGCAGCTCAGACAATCATGTAAGTAATATCCAGCAGAGCTTAAATCAAACCTTGTTCAGAAAAAGTTTTAAGTTCACCTACCTGATATCCAAATGAGAGTCATCCTTTCTTGCTGAATGGAGCCATAAATAACAGAAAAGGGCAAACAAAGATTTGAATGCTGAATAACAACTTCCTCTTAATTATAGTCTGTGTCAACCTTATAATAATCCTTAGTATGAATGTTGTCACCTTTTCTTATTTTAGTCAGAATTTTGTTATGTTGGTGTTCTTGCTAAATCCTTAAGTCTAAAGAGTCAGGGACTCATCTGGGACTCTCAGATATTTTTGTTTGTTTTAAATTCACTTTTCAGAAATGCAGGAAAATCTGGAAAACAGAACTACCTCAGAGGTTAAAAACCCCTTTCCAGTCACAAAATGTTCTGATATCTGCCATAGCTCCCAAAAGCTCCAGAGACCCCACACAACCCCTCCTTCATCCTTCCTTCCCCGTCCCCAAACCCACTGACTCCTCAGTCATCCTTTCATCCCTGCTTCAGATGTCCCAGCCCCTTCTCAGCTGCTGAGCCTGGCCTCCCAAAACCTTCATTTTAACTTCAAGACTACCTACCAGTTTTTCCACTGAAACCTTTATGCAATGCTTACAGATTTTTTTTTGTCTCAGCCTAGTCCTAGCTCCCATAAGATAAATAAAATTTCATATAAAAATAGGGCAATAAAAGCTACTTTTGGCTCTAATATTTATTGAAGTCTCGAGCTGGTCCATATGCAGTTGTCTACTAAGGGATTTAGTGTGAAGTCAGGTATGGGGAGGTATTTCACACATAACTCTTTCACACTGACTTCCCTATGTAAACAAGTACTTAGGTCTTGCTGAGCCAAACATTTCTTTACCTTACGAGCACATATAGGCACTAGTTGACTCTCATGTTAATAGCACAGCATGTGTATGTCAATATTGAAATGATCTGAGATCTTCAGGGTGAAACATATTTATGCCAAAGACAGCATTATGTTTTGGTATCCACACTCAGCATGGCTACAACTAAAACAACCGTAGTACTCAATCACTGCTAGATTTCTCATAAGGATATGAAATAATTATTGTCCTGGTCATAAAACTTTGCTTTTCTCTTTGAAAGATCCAGGACTAAATAGTGTCTAACTTTCATGTGAGATGTTTAATACATAATCTGCAGCTGGCTCAGCTTACTAGGAGCACTGCAAAATAACCTTCAGAGCTTTATATGTGACATTCACTCTTTTTTTTTTGTTTTAGATTTAGGTTTTTGTGATCTTCCATATGTAAAGTAACTTGTGCACTGGTAAACAAGGACTCTTCTAGAAATTATAAAAGTACTTCAAAGCAATTCTCAAATGCACACACTGCTACTGCCAACCAGAAAGGCTAGATAACAGCCTGCTAGAACTATGTCTTTATTATAAATATTTGCACCTTCTGGTTCACTGAATTCACTTACTATATATGAAATATTTAACTGTTACTCCTCCATTACAGATTTGTCATTGGCTGTCTGAGCACTGCTTTCATAACTTGTATTTGTCTATGTGGAAATAATACCACAAGAAATACGGTAGTAGACATAGTGAGAAAGAGCAGAAAAGAACTAATTAGCCCAAATTTTTGCTTAAGCTTATTCAGCATACCTTTCAAGGGTGTCTGAATATTGTAGAATTAAAAATTGGAAATTTTCACTATAAGCCTACCAGCAAACTAATTCATGTAGTCTTCAAGGCACTCATTGGATGCGTGTGTCTACTAATGATTGGTACAGAGAGCCTCATTAATAGGTTCTCATGTTCTAAGTATATATTAGTATTCATTACTTGAATAGTCAGCTATTTGAAAATGTGTTTGTAAAATTTAAAATATAATTTACATTGTTTGTACAATGTAAAAATGTACTGTGCATAGCATCAGCATGGACTGGACAAATAGGAAATACTGCAGAAAGGAAAAATTTCCTGCCTTGGGTTAGGAATAAGCCCAGCCATCTAGTTCCCACTGCACCTCCAGTGGTAGGGCTCAAGTATTCTTTCTGAATAAAAATCACAGGATGCTGAGGTTGGAAGGAGCTTCTGGAAATCATCTGGTCCAACCTGCCTGTTTAGGCAGGGCCTCATAGAGACAGTTGCCCAGGATTGTGTCCAGAAGGCTTTTGAATATATCCGTGGATGGAGACTCCACAAACTCTCTGGGCAGCCTGGGTCAGTGCTCAGTCACTCTCACAATAAAAGTGTTCCCTGATGGTCAGAGGGAACCTCCTGTATTTCTGTTTGTGCCCATTGCCTCTGGTCCTGTCACTATGCCCAACTGGCAAAAGCCTGGCTCCATCTTCTTTGCACCCTCCCTTCAGGTATTTGTATACATTAATCAGATTCCCTCTGAGCCTTTTCTTCTCCAGGCTGACCAGTTCCAGCTCTCTCATAGGGGAGATGCTCCCGTCCCTTTATCATCTTCATGACCCTTTAGTGGACTCTCCCCAGTGTGTCTGTGTCTCTCCTGTACCGAGGAGCGCAGAACTGGACACGGCACTCCAGGTGTGGCCTCACTGGTGCTGAGTAGAGACCAGGGATCACTTCTCTTGATCTGCTGGCTTTGAATAATGAAGCCTGGAATACCATTCACCTTCTTAGCTCTAAGAGCACTCTGCTGGTTCATGTATGACCCAAATTACAACTGAGCTCTCACTACAGCCGGACTTAGGTCATTTTTTTATATTAATGTTATTTATTGACACTGCTCCTGTGATGTTTACTCAGGCTGCAGTAAATTGTCTCCTTTTTTTTCCTTAAGGGTGTCTAGCCAATGAGTGTCAGCAAACAAGGCATGGAAACATGACTGGGGTATAACTGATATTTGCTTACATTTGAAGAGGATTTGAACTGAGCTATAACATATCAACTATCCCTTTTGTCACAGGGAGTTTTCATCCAGGAATCAATGGCATTACCAGTATGTCAGTGTTAGATACTTCACTGCTCACTGAAGCAACAGAGAAAAGATAATTTCAAGAGAAGCTATTTGGAGGAATAGCTCACTCTCATTACATGAATAGCAGCATTTATGAGAGTGCTACCATGTAATTATATAGATAAATTTAGCTTATTCAGGTAAGAGACAAGCCCTGTGTGACCAGCATAGTCTGTAAGGATATCTGGGCTGAAATAAGGAGAAAGGCAGGGAGCGTGTGGTACTATACACAGCTTGTGTTTTCAAAATCTGGAGCTCAGAGGTCCAGCTGTACCTTGGGCTGCATCACAAGAAGTGATCAGCAGGCTGAGTTAGGGAGGTGATTCTGCTCTCTGCTGTTGTGAGACCCTGCCTGGAGTACTGTGAACAGCCCTGGGGCCCCCAGATAAGGAATCCAGAAGAGGGGTATGAAGATGATCACAGGCTGGAACACCTCTCCTATGAAGACAGGCTGAGAGAGTTGGGGTTGTTCAGCTGGAGAAGAGAAGGCTCTGGGGAAAACTTATAGCGCCTTCCAGTACCTAAAGGGAGCTGCAAGAGAGAGCTGGAGAAGGACTGTTTACAAGGACATATAGTAAGACAAGGGAGAATGGCTTCAAACTGAAACAGGGCAGGTTTAGATGAGACAGTAGGAGGAAATTCTTTACGGTGAGCATGGTGGGACACTGGAACCGGTGGCCCAGGGAAGTTGTGGATGCCCCATCCCTGAAAGTGTTCAAGGCCAGACTGGACAGGACTTTAAGCAACCTGGTCTAGTGGAAGGTGTCCCTGCTTATGCAGGGGAATTGAAACTAGATGATCTTTAAGGTCCCTTCCAGCCCAAATCATTTAATGATTCTGTGATTTCTCTGTGCAATATCTCATTCCTTTCCAGCCTTAGTTGTATGTATTATCCACTGACATTGCAAACCTGGTTGTATCTGTTTGGTTTTTTGTAAAAGAATACAACCATATTCAGGAAAATGCATTTTCCTCTTTGTAACAAATTGCTCTACCTTTTCTTATGGACTGAAATGGGTTTTACGTAAGTTTCTAGCTCTGATCTCATCCTGTGCATGCTAATTTAAGTTCATGAACATCCAGAGAAAGGGAAATCGGATCTCAAAAAGAAAAAGCTATCTTATCTGCCACATGGCCAACCCCCTTTCTTTAGGAACAAGTTGCCTCACAGTTAAGACATGCCGTGAGTTTAACATATTGAAATCTTTGTTTATGACAAGCAGGAGTAAGATCACATGATCTGTATTTGTTCATTTAGTCTTCTCTGTGAACTGAATAGCCTTTTTGTACTTAGTTTTCTTATGGGACTGAACTTTACAAATAAATCCTTCAAATTCTTGGGATACAATGATGAAGTTGCAGTGTCTACACAGTATTTAGCAACTCTCAGAAAATGTACTTGAAAACAACAAAACCAAAGTGAAATATATTGTAATCAACTGGAATGTCTCTAAAAATTATCTGTAAAATCAGTTTTAACACTTCTGGGGTACCACAATTTAATAAAATTCATAAAAGAAACAACCTGTAGCTTGTGATGTAGCTACTCTGGTCAAATACTGAAATGACAAAATAAACAACTGTATTGCTTTCTAAAAATCAATCTATAATGCATTGCATTTTTATTGGAAGATTTTATTAAAAATAGATATTACAAATAAATCCTGAAACTTTAAGACACCTCGGTGAGAGATTAAATTTGTAGTCATACAAACTTCAGTCTTACAGGCCAACTGAAGCACTAGCAGCGTTTGGGAGCAGATCGTGGGAAATCCGCGAGGCAGCAGGGCAGAGGCTTTGCTTTGCACAGCTGTGTAAAGACTTGCCATAATAGCTGTCTGGAGCAGCAATCTCCGTGCTGGAGGAAACATGAGGAGCGCCTGTTCTCCCTCCCTCAGGACGCGTAATGCTCAGCAGAGACCGCGAAGGGAGGAGTGACTGCTGTGCCCTTGTGTTCTGCCTTCGCTGGCCTGAAGGAAAGCAAGCCGAGAGATGCTCTTAGGGAAGATGCAAACCACCCTAGCCAGAAAGCCCCCAGGGAGAGTACCCTGCCCTCGGCAGAATGTCCCCAGTGCTACCCTCGCCATGCTCCCCACGGGGCGGGGCGGGAGCCACCGTGTCCAGTCTCAGCCCTTAATGCCACGATTTCCAACCCAGAGTTCACCGTTCCTGTGCAGTTTGCTATAGCATTTTTTAAAACTATTTTGTATTAAAACCAGTAGATGGGTGCATCTGCTGTTGCTTTGTGGTTGGTTGGTTCGTTTTGTTTTTAAAATTCGCTTTAAATACTCCAGCAGCGGCAGAGGTCACGCGTGGCAGCGGGGCCGCGGGGGACCCTGCGACCCGACACGTCCCAGCCGTGCGGAGAGCAGGTCACCGCGCCCGCCTTCCCCCTCGTCCCTCCCGCTGGCTGCGGTGGGAGGCGA